>JAQQAC010002637.1:0-36785 GCA_029783875.1 Phataginus tricuspis | reverse complement strand
GGCTTTGAAAAGCATTGACAGCTTGTCACTTCAAAATGTCCCAACAGAAGGAAGAAGAAACCCAGTGGCCAGCTCTCCTCAGTCTGAGCTGATAGATGGCCCATCCCACAGCCCTACAGAAAACAGGTCTGCTCAGTATGAATATTTGGGTGCCTTTAAGGACAGGATGCCATTAAATTCCAAAAAATTCCTCTGTGCCAAAAGAGGGCCCATTTTGTGGTGTCATCCCTGCCCAGAGAGCCAGAGGAGGGGCTTTAGCAGCTACTCTCCCTGTAAGACCTTCTAGGGTAAGCAGAATTCCCAGGATGGCCCACAGGACCCCCAGCCCCAGGCGATCCGACCACTGATCCAGGTGCTGCTGACAGAGTCTGCAGCTGTAAAGTCCCAGCTCAGGCGACCTTAAGACACAGAGATGACCTGGGTGAATCTGACCCAATCAGGTAAAAAATTTTAAAGCAGAGAGTTTTCTGTGGCTGGTGGCAGAAGGTGACAGCAGTGATAGTAGAAGAGTCGGAGAATATTTCATGCTGCTGTTGCTTTGAAGACGGCCCTGTGGGAAGGAACATGGGCAGCTTCCAGGCGTAAGGTAGCAGTCTACAGCCAGCAAGGACCTACAGCCTCAAGCGGGTGGGTTCTGCCACAGCCTGATGCACTGGGAGGTGGATTCTCCTGCAGATAAGAACCCAGACACCAACACCTTGATGTCTGCCTGTGAGTTCCTGAGTGGAGAACCCGGTCAAGCCTCTTCAGGTTTCTGGCCTGTGGAACTGTCAGATGACAAATGGGTATTGTTTTAAGCCACTAAGTCTGTGCTAACTTGCTATGCAGCAGAAATGAACACACCTCTGCTCTTGGTGACAGCTTGGAGTGGGGGCACTAAATACGACCAGGGTAACAAGGAGGTTTGGGGTAGGTCCTTTCTCCCGCCTCACCTTCATGTATTCAGCTGGTCCGTCCCCGAGAACTTCTGCTGCCTGCTCAAGATATAAAGATATCAAAATGAACCGTGGCTTCAGAGGTTAATGGAAATCAGACACATGTTCCCCCTTGGGGTTGAGCAGTTCCTGAAGACCAGGGAACCAGGTGGGTCTAACCACATTTTCTCCTGGTGTTTTATGCATTCCTAGAGGAGGAATCTTGGTGAAGTTCCTTAACACAATTTCCCTGTTGGAGTAACATTCCAGAAAATTGTGTCTCCCCAACCCAAATACCGAAAGAGAAGTGAGCTGCAGGCTTCTTGTACATCACAGCTCTAGATACTCCTAGTGTTGGGCGTGTTACCTTCCACCTTGTCGTCAAAGTCAAGCAGGTCAGTGTGAAGCACTTGGTTGTAGCCGGTGCTAATAGATGCTGAGCTTTGTTACCCCTCAGGTATAAGGCCTATGTGCTCCACCCATCTCTGCAGTTAAGCTGCATGGCCCAGACAGATCTCCCCAGTGCAGTGTCCTCATCACATCACAGAGGTGAGGACTGGAGGAGAAGTGACTTTTGAAGCTTTGGCTAAACATGAGTGTCCCCTGGAATGGTTAACTGCTGCCAGTTCTGGGCCAGGGGAGGAGCTGAGCCCCTGCCTGGACAGGTGAGCCCTGAACATTGAGGAGTCGGGTGGATGGCAGGTACCAGGTATTATTAGGAGGGAGGAAAGGCTGGTGCCAAGCAGGGCAGTTTAGGGGTTTAAGCCATTTAGTCTCTGGCAGGCTCTGGGACCCGTGTGTCTGAGAAAACCCTGGTGCAGGAGGAGCAGCAGTCAGCCCCTGCAGCAGAGGACTTTGGAGGGCTTCCAAGGAGAGAGTGTGAGGAGGGAGAAGGGGCATGGGGAAGCCCCCACCAAGGCAAGGCTGACCCAAGGCCCCGGGGCCAGGGGTGGGGCTGGGGGTCTGATCTTGGAGGAAGATGTCTTCACCCTCTAAAGGGAATGGACATGGTCCTGCACCTCCTCCCCCAATGAAGACGGCAGGCTGACATGATCTTTGTTAGGGATTGAACTGTGTCTCCAAAAAAGGTGTTCAATGTACACTAAAATTTACGCATTTTATTGTATGTACCTCAACTTTTTAAAAAAGATACAATAAAAAGAAGAAACAAAATACTCCAAAAAGATGTGTTGCAGTCCTGACCCCCAGTACCTGTGAACATGACCTTATTTGGAAATAGGGCTAGTGCAGATGGTATGAGGTTGAAGTGAGATCTTTAGTGTGGGTCCTAATCCAACAGGGCTCCTGTCCTTATAAGGAGACCCACAGGAAGAGACCCTGTGAGGACAGAGGTAGAGGCTGGAGGGATGTAGCCACAAGCCAAGGATGCCTGGAGCCACCAGGAGCTGGGAGAGGCAGGAAGGACCCTCCCCTGGAGCTTTCAGAGGGAGCGTGGCCTTGCCCACACCTGGATTTTGGATTTCTGGCCCCCAGAGCTGTGAGGGAACACATCTCTGTTTGAAGAAGCATCCACCCATTTGTGGTACTGTGTTCCAACAGCCCCAGGACTCTGCTCTGGTCTCCAAGGCAAGACTGGGCACAGCCACTCAGTGAATGTGTAATACTGCCGATGAACTACCAAAAAGCCATTCCCAACCTGATATTGCACCACCTCTGACTATAACGGTTGGAAAACAAAAGTTTTACATGCTCAACTCCCTGGTATCCACGAGCAACCATGTGATCCACTTCTGGCCAATAAGATGCAAGTAAAAGCCTGCCAAGGGGTTCCTGGAAAACTGCTGCCCTGCTAGGAGGCACACCCCTTTGCCCTCCCCATCATAGCTTCCTTGAACACCGTGTGGCCACCGTGTTGCGGTGCCATGGCTGCAAGAGGGAGACTCACCCAGAGCCTGTGCCTGCCACCACCCAGTTGCTCAACAAAGCTTCTCACATGGGAAAAATAAACCCATATCTATTCGAATTATTTGGACTCTCTGCTACCTGCTGCTGAACCCATTCCTGGTCGATACTGTGGTCTGCCCATAGGAGCCTCCCCAAACCCCTCTTCTCTCTGGTGGACCAGAGAGGTTAAGAGCAGGAGCTCCAGAGTTCACAGTGAGGAGATTCTAACCCAGCTCTCAGCATCCCCTGCAGTTCACCTCCTCTCCCAGTGTCCCTCCTTCCTCTGCAAAATGGAGATGAAGATATCTACTTCCAAGGATGGCTGGAGAATTAGATGCTTAGCAAGAGCTTAGCGGATGTTCAGGAAATGTGTCTGTCATGATTCCTAGGGGCTCTTCATTCCTGTGTTCTGATGTAGGTTGGGGCAGGGGCATCCCAAGGAGTCTCACACTATAAATGTGACCAGTCAGGGCCAAGGCAAGAACTGCCCCATGTCACCTGGACTTTGAGCAGCTCTCCATGCCAAAGGAGTACGCTTTACCTTAGGGTGTGTGTGTGTTTAGGTCCTGTGATCAGATGCTTCCCAGCCCCGAATTTGGTTTAAGCCATCTCCAGGTCAGAGAACAAGAATGGACTATGTCATCACAGTCACGGCCCTTTACCCAGGGGGTTGCATGCAGGGGGCACAGAGCGGTACGTCACTTGCTGAAGGACAGGTGACAGAGCCAGGCCGTGAGGCTGGCGGGTCACCGTGCCTCCTGCCAGCCCTATGGACATGAGGGTTTTGGCACCAGAAGCAGGAAGGGCAGGGATGCCAGGGGACAAAGCACTTTCACGCCTCATTTAGCCTTTGTGACATGCTTTGAAATCAATAGATCCGAATCTTCCCCTGGCCAAGGAGATCAGGCCTTAGGAAAGGCGAGCAAGACTAGAACAAAGGTTTCCCCATCCCAAATCCTGCTGCCCTGTCCCCTCCAGAATGGCTGAAGACTGAGTCTGGGAGGAGATGACAACTTGTGGCAGAGGAGGGTCAGTGTACAGTGCGTCTCTTCAACATGGCTCAGGTGTCTCGGGGCTGACAATGGCCATCGAGACCTACTGGAGGCTCCTTTCACAGATGAACAGACTGAGGCCCAGCTGCCTCGTGTAGACAGCAAGGACAGAACCTGAGTCCTCCCCACTGGGAGGTCCTAATCACATCTGGGGGTTCTTAACCAAGTAGAGGCCTTTGCCTTTTAACCACAGAGCTCTAATATATATGCATGTTTGTGTGCTTCTGTACGTAATGTATAGCTGGCATGAGCTTAAGATTGTGCTTAAAGAACTGTTTCTGTGGCTAACATATTTTAAACCACTGGTCCATATGTCACACATGTAATTCTTGGTGCTGAGACTTATTTTCTTTTATGCAGGGGAAGCAATCCATGATAACATCTACGGATCCATGAGGACCATCCCTGGCTGTAAGATGCTGTAAGGCTGTGCTGACATGTCCCAGTGAAAGGTCAGTCCTCTCAACACACATACGCTGAAAGCTTAATTCAATTCTAAGCTCCCTGAGAGCAGAAGCTGAAATTTTTTTTGTCACGTTGGGCTTCCAGCTCTAGATGGCTGTCTCGTGCACAAAAGGCACTCGTTAAATGTTTGCCAATGGTCACTCTGGTTTCCTAAATGAGCTCTTGCAATGCTTCTCTCAAAAGGAAGTATTTTCTTCTGTAAAGATGCCACTGTGCTAATTTTTCCAGTTAGTGGGGTATCTTTTCTATCAATTATGATTTGTGTGTGTAATTATAGTTCTACCCAAGTGATTTTAAAGTGGGTTTTTTCCCCAAAATATTGCTAATATTTCCTTATAACATAGAGCACTAATTCCAGGATAGGAAAGATTTGAGCAGGAAGAGAATTTGGTGGTCATGTGGGTTAACTTCTTAACTAGCAGATGAAGAAAAGCAGTAAAGTTGCTGTCAGAGATCACCTGGCCAACCTACCTATCAACCCACATTTGGGAACTGATTGTTAATGTGGAAAATAATTGATTTGATTTATAACATCTTCCGATTTTTTATCAACTTTGAACAAATCCTTCTGTGTTACATAGGTGATAACATTTTGCAATAACACATTCTACTCACTATCCATCCACACTTCTGACATTAGATATGATTTTATCCTTGTAATCTACTGACCAGCAGCTCAAAAAGTCATCCAAAAGTCCTGAAGTAAGAAGGCTCTTGACTGGGTCGGGGCATGAGCTCGAGAACAACTTTGAGGACCCAAGCTCTTTCTGCCTATACGTCCTGCCCTGCTCAGTGTGTAAACCTTGACCTTAGTCTAGCTCTCCTCATGCTCACAATGGCTGCAACTGTTCCTGACATCACATCCGGCAGCCAACAGAAGAAAGAACATTTTTCTTTGTATATCAATTGTACAAGCAAAAACAAAAAACAAAACAATCTTTCACTGAAGCCTCTCAGCTCGCTGGCCATGTGGTGTCATATATCCAGGCTTAAACTGACCACAGAAAAGAGGAATGATCTTCATGATGGCCCTTGACCTTTCAGCATATGCCTTCTGGGGCTGGAACCAGCCTCTCCTGAAGCCCACAGGCATGCAGAGAACATGGAAGCCAGAGCAAAATCAGGGTTCTGTCTGCAGATGAAGACACCAAGGCTCAGGGGTGGTGCGGCTCGCAGGAGGGCCCGTCTGCACGCTGTAGCCGGGCCTCTGGCCCAGGTCTCTGAGCCTCAGATGCCTCTCACAAACCACCCTGAGGGGGCAAGGATGGACAGGGAAGGTATACTATTGCAGGGCCGTCACTGCCTTGAAGTGTCGTCATTGTGGAGCCAGCTTTTGACTGTGTAGGGCCCCCATAATCACTGATTTTACAGCCCCAGATACCCCATGGGCTCACTCCAACATCGTCTGAAGGCCAGTCCACCAGGTTAATCACCTCCAGTTAGCACCCTCTCAAGCCACTCTCTTCCTTCCCATCACGTGACCCTGGCTGGTCCTCTGAGAGTGCGCAGCCATGCTAGGATGCGGGAAGGACATCACTGGGCCTGTGTCACTTGTTAACTCTGGGGAGTTTGCTGAGGGAGGTTTGCAGCACTGTCTGGAAGGAGGCTGGAACATCCCTGCTCGCTCTCCGACCCACCACTGGGCCCATTGCCATGGGTAACTGAGGATTAGGTGCCTGGGTGACCACCTCCTCCTCCTCCTTCGCTTGACACCCACCCAGCACTGCCTGTCACCTGATGGCAGTGGGCCCGTGCTGTACCTCATCCTGAGGGACTGTGCTGGGACCCTCTTCATCCTGGCTGTGTTAGTTAATAGCTATCAACATCGGAAAGGAGAGAGAGCTGGGAGAGCCCAGGGCATTAGGAACCTGCGGTTTGGGTCTCCTGCTGGGTGGTCTGAGCGTGCCACGCCCTCTCTGCTCCTCGGTTTCCTCTGTGTGACGTGTGCTGCCTTACAGGGCTGCCATGTGGCCAGGGGGACACGTGGGGACATGTGGCTGGCACCCAAGAGCAGTGGCCAGAAGTGTCTTATCAATGGTTAATAAAACCAGAATGAAGTCAAGGCTGCTAAGTGAAACTGTCGAGTTTTTTAAATTCCAGTGCCAGTTTCTTACCTGGAGAACCTGGAGCGTGGCCGAGGTGGATCGCAATGAAGTGAATTGATGTCATAGTAGTCGCCTGACATTTTGGCATATTCTGAAACAGGAGTTTAAATCTTCCTAGGAGGGCAGGCTTCAGAGTCTTGTGAGCTTCCTTTCTTTCTCCAGGGAAATTGGGAAATAAACATTGGATGGCTTTATGTTTTCTTCTGGGCAGACATATTAGCTTCTTGTGGCTGCTGTAACAAATTACCACAAACTTCTAACTTAGACAACACAAATTTATAATCTCACAAGCTCTGGAGGTGAGAAGTCTGAAATGAATCCTGCAAGTTTAATCAGTGAGGTTCAGAAAAGGTTAGAGCTCCCAGTAGCCAGAAATGTTGGGGGACAGCCATGCATAGAATTCAGGTCCTACGTGCACAGGACATCCACAGGGAAAACCCAGTTCTGGTCCTTCTCCCCTTCAAGGCTAGGGCAGGTGATGGGGACGAGCACCCTCCCTCCCTTCCCCTTCCCCTTCACCTCGCTGGCCCTGGAGATGGAAAGCTGGTGGGGTTATTAGTGAAGGCCTTTGAGGGGAGTTTGGCCTCCCTGAACTCATGCATGCTGGGCATGCAAATGCCTGTGCCCATTTCCTAAAGTGGATATCCGTAACTTCCACCGTATTCCCAAAGGAGTCCAGGACCTAAGGGAGGCTGAAAAGAGTCGGCAGAGCATCATTCTGAGCTCTGGCTGGGCTCTGGCTGTGGGACTTTCACTTCACCTTGCTGATCCTCAGCCTTCCTCATCCAGGCAATGGGACAGTCCTACCCCCTCACCCTGTTGCCATAGCTGCACTGAGTCTAGAGCCTGAAGAAGCTCTGCTGCGGGCACCAATGCCTGGAACCAGGGACACCAGGATTTTCTCAGTCCTTCTCCCCAGGGCTGCACCAGCTACCAGGTTTCCCAGCAGCTGTTTTGTTTCTTTGGAACAGTTTCTCAGGGTCACATGGAGAAAAGATTCTCATCTGAGTTCCAGAAAATGGATACACTCCCCTACCTCACTGCTTGGAGGGCTCCTGGCTGCTCCTTTGGCCACCTAGTTGAGAAGAAATGACATTAAGACAGTTTCTCTCTTGAGGAAACCAAAGAGCTCCTTTCAGCAGGGCAGGAAGACACTACAAAGGGTGCATGGTCCCAGCACAGCATACAGGACCATCTGTGTCCTCGTCCGGCCTCAGCCCACAGCACCTCTGAGAGAGTCCGAGTCAGCCACACTGGTGGTATCAGCTACTCAACCCAATCGTGGTCTTTTTACATCACCAAACACGGGTGGTTCTGGAGCCCCAACTCCAGCTCTCAGCCTGGAGTAGTAGCAAGGTGAGAGGCCCCTCTTCCTGGCCAGCAGACAGGGGCTGCTGTTAGAGGCCCTCTCACATAAAGAGCAGGCTCATGGTGAGGCTGTGTCTGTGATAGTGGTTAGGGCCTCTGTTTTGGACTCATGTGGACCAGAATTTGAGTCCTGACTCTCCCACTTAATAACTGTGTGGCCTTGGGAATATTGCTTAATCTGCGGTCTTCTAATCTGCAAAATGGCAGTTACAAGCGTTCCCCTGCTATGGGTGGCCGAGACCAGATGGGATCATTGCACTAAAGCATTCAGCACAGGTAAGTACTGGTACCTGGAAAGGGGAGCATAAGGGGCAGATGAGATTTCATTCCTCTGCTTAGAAAATATGGAGAAGTTCCAGAAGAAAACCAAAAGCACTCATAACCTCGTGCTCTGGAGGTACAGGCCACCACCTCTTTGTTCCAGCCCCTACCAGGCTTTCTTCTAGTGTGTATATATCATAGGCTCAGCTCACTGTTGAATGAGTACAGCTTACATGTGTGTATACATGCTAGTTTTTCTTATTACCAGGCATGATGTTGCATAACCTACCTTCTTTAAACTTCAAAATGTACTGAGAATACTTCCGCCAAATCACTACATTTTGCCACAGTGCATATTTTTCCACACTTTAACCAGTGTGTTTTAGAATCATTGTCAAAAGCAACGTGCAGCTATTTTTTCTCTTTCCTTTTCCCCAAAGGGGGTTATGAAATGGGCAGTGCAAGTAACAAATGATGGTGTCTCACACTGAGAGAAACATGACAGCCCAGAAGATGCTTCTAAAAGGCCACATAGAATCTTCAGTGCCTTCATCATAACTAACTGAACTCTGTTTTGGGGCATTTCAGCTCCTTCTGGATTTCCACTATTATCAACAATGCAGTAAAAGAAAACATGTCAGGAAATGCAATCAGGCAGGCCACTGACTTGACAGCACGGAGGCTGGGTGGAGAGGTCAAGGTCACAGCCAGCCCATGATGACCTTGTAGGTTGGAAGCTAGGAAATAAGTCCCTGGCCTCTTCTTCCTCCCTCCCATTTCATGCCAGGGTCCCCCAGTGTCGAGGAAGGTGGGGGATATGTTCTTCAGGTCAGCCCCCTCTCCCAGGCCGGGGTGCAGAATGGTACTGGATGGTAGAAGTGACGCCCAGTCATCAGCTCTTCTGAATCACGACGCTGGCTTTAGGGGAGCTCACCCCACGGCCTTCCCTTCCCCATGTGGAACAGAAGGCACCAGGGAGAAGCCCTTTGTCAGCGCCGGGCACAGACCACTGCAGGTCCATGCGCTCCAAGGCAAGACAAGAGAAGCTCTCTCCTTTTCTGGAGTTCCGTCTCATGACTACATTTTGGGTAGGATGCTATTTTTAAGTGCCTGGCACCATGAATTTGTACAATGGAAGGGGACTTGACACGGAGCAGGGCTGGGCGGGCAGCAAGCAGGGGGGGCCAGGGGGCTGGGCTTGAGCTCTAACAATGAGGCCACGGGCTGGCTATCACACCCACTGCCGGCATTAATCACATCCTGCCTTGCCTTCCCCAGCAGCTCTGACACATGAGGCCACACCCCAGTTCTGTAAGGCACCCTGCTCAGACTGAGGGTGCTTCTCTGCTATACTTCCCACGTCAGGTCTGTTCCCTCACCATGGATCCCTCCTGTGGGGCTCTGGGGACCAAGGGGGCTCTGGGTCACCACAGAAGCAGATTAAACACTGCACCACAGGCTCTTTGAGGCAAGGACACCAGTCCACTTTGGGACGTTGGCAGTTGTGGGGCTGACCACATGGGCACAGCACAGTGCCCAGCTGGGTCACTCTTTCAGATAGGGCTTTGGGGTTGCAAGCAACAGAAACTGACTCTTGCTAACCATGTTGGGGCTTGGGGGGCAGTCACAGAATAGAAAAGAGGGACGGATAACAGACTTCAGCAGGGCCAAGAGTGGCACAGTGCTTGCGGGGTCTGGGAGATGGGCTTCTCCAGCGGCCTGGGTGCTCCTGGGATCACTTTGCTCCCTTTTATATACAAGCAGTTGGGAGTCAGAGTGGAGGGGACTTGCCCAGGGAATCACAACGGGCCCTGGAACTCAGACTTCTGAAGTGGTGTCATGGGACCAGCCCAGGCCCCAAATTCCAGGTCCCCTGCCAGGATGGTCCCTGCAGAGGGATGAAGTCCTCCCTGCAGGAGCACCACCCCCAGGGCTCCCTCCCCTCCCAGATCCTGGCCCCTCAGGCCATGCTTTGCTCAGGATTGGCAGGCAGCCTGTGCCCCAGGCAGAGAGAGGGGGCTTAGGCAGGACCGGGTGTGACTCATTTCTGTCTACCCAGCCAAGTGCCAAACAAGAGGCTGGCGAGCAGGATCCAGTCAGCAGCCACAAAACCACAGCTGAAACCCTGCTCAGCCGCTGCTTCCAGAAAGGCCACTGAACAATGGTCTTGGCAGGACCCCAGGCCTTGTCCCTATGGCCACCAGCAAGCCACGTCATCAACATCTCCCATGACAGTACCTCCCCTCCATGCTCCTCCACAGGACAGACTCACCGAGCCTCCTGGAACGGCCTGCCCCTGCTCTTCCCGGCCCCAGTGGCTCGCGGAAAGAACTCAGGCTCTGCAGTGAGCAAACCACACGGCTGACTTCACAACTTCCTGCTGTGGTTCTTGGGCAAGTTGCATGGATTCTCTCAGCCCCAGTTTCCTCCTCTGTAACATGAAGGTAAGACCTCCCTTGCAGGGTTCCTGTGAAGATTAGGGGTGAGGTGTGCAATGCCAGAGTGGCTGGTCCTCTCTGTCCCAGGCCTGGCATCTCCTCCAGGGCCCAGCCTGGAGGATGTTCCAGGCCTACGGTTGCCCCTCTTGTGCTGCCTATCACCGGGATCTGCGTTATTTTTATAGCACTTTCCAGATGCTCCCCTGTATTATATTTGTGGCAGAAGGGAACACTAAGGCTGCTTATAATCAAGCCAAACAAAAACCTGTCTGTCATCAATTCTTGCCCTGGAAAGGGAAGGCAATTCATACTGGGGATGCTGGCCTGGGGATTCTGGTTAGCAAGAACAGAGGAAAACATGTCATTTTGAAGCACCAGTTAGGGATTCATGCTGCTAACTGCTGTAGTCCTGGCTTAGCTGAACATCTTAGTGACCGTGTGGTCTGTGTGTTGCTCGAGGCTGCAGATTATAGAAATGCAACCCAAACATCTAAACCAAAATAATACTTATTGGCTGACTAACTGGAAAAGAAAATCCATAGGTGAGCTGAGCTTCAAGTACTGCTAGATCCAGGGGCCCAAAGGACATCTCTCCTCTTTGATCTATTTTCATCTGTGTTGGCTTCATTATGTAGAATATATCCTCATCCATTTGACTAAGGATAGTGATAGCTCTACACTTTTGTGGCAGGTTATATATTCCAAATTTGGCCGCATCAACCTATGTCCTATCCTACATGTTCTTCTAAAACATAATGCTGGCATACTTCTTTCAAGAGGTAGGGTTTATGTGCCCTCTTCTTGATCTTGAATGCCCTTTGTAACTGCTTCAACCAATAGAAAATGGTGGAGGTGACATTCTGTAACATCCACAGCTAGGCCTTAAAAGACACACAGCTTCTGCCTGGCTTACTGTCTTTTAGGACATGAGCTCTTAGAAGCCAGCAACCATGATGTAAGGAAGCCCGACAGCCTGCACAGAGAGGCTCACGTGGGAGAAACAGGCCCCAGCTGACAGCCAACATCAACCAGCATATAGGAAGGCCAAGCCTTCAGATAATTCCAGTCTCTAGCTTTTGAGATGTCAGTTGAGGCCCTAGACATTATAGAGCAGAAAGGTCATCCACATTGAGCTTTGTCTTAACCCACAGAATCTGTAAGCATAGTAAATGGTTATTTTCTGTTACTAGGCTTGGGAAAATTTGTTACATAGCCATTGTAATAGATTTTGTAATCCCTACAGCTCAAAATCTGAGTTGAGGAGATAGATCTTCACTCTCCCAACATCAACATATCAATTCTTAGTAAAAGTGCAAACGGATTCAGCTTGGGCAAGAGTCTTGTCTCTAAATCAGTTACTGTGGCCACAGGGATGGGGAGCCCTAGCTGCTTGGGCTGGGCCCTGAGCCGTGCTCTAGCCTGGTATAGGGTGGGCACAGAGGCAGCCTGGCCAGGGCCACAGGGAGTTGGGGGGTCAGCAAGGACAAGCGGGATGTATCGTGAAGGGGGAACCATTCTAGGACATGACGGCAGGCCCATACCTTACGTCTAAAATGCCTGCCTGTCAAGAAAACTTTTTACTTGTTAAGGTGTAAGTGATAGGAGTTGGGTAAGGGAACCTAAAAAATAAGTTACGCTGATTTTCCTACCATACATGGGTAGGATTTGGAGAAAGCAAACATCAAGATATGCAAGCACCTAACACCTGAGTTACCCAGGTTTGTGTGAGGAGCTGACCTTCACCCGGGTCTGCCCCTTGCTCAGCCTCTATCATGTGTGTCAGTTGCCCTCTCACCAAGTGAACCTGCTCTCTGAGGACAGGGACTGAGCTCCTGGGCAGTATCAGTATATAATGGTGTGCGTTAATTAGGATGACATCTTGGCTGCCTTAACAAAAGCCAAAATAACAGTGGTTTGACGAGATAGAAGTTTCTTTCTTTCGCACTTAGCAAGATTAAGCATTTCAGGCCAACATGGCAACTCTAGGTACTCTTTTGTATTTGATCTTGTTGCTCTCCAACCCCAGTATGTGGTTTCCATCATAAGATCTAAGATGGCCGCTCTGGCTCCCGCCAGCACCTTACATTCCAGCCAGGACAAAGAGGGAAGAGGAAATGAAGAGCTCTCCCTCTTCCCTGTAAGGACAAGGGCCAGAAGTCTTACTTGTCTCTTCTGCTTACACCCCATTGGATGAAACAGTCACATGGCCACGTGTAGCTGCAATGCAAGGGACGCTGGGAAATGTAGTTTTTAGTTACTATGTGCCGATGGAAACTCAAGGGTTGTAATACTAAAGAAAGAAGAGGGGAGTAGATTTTGGGTGATATTCAGCAGACTCCCCTGACACCCAAAGCTGTAGAGCTGGCAGTGTTCCCTAAAGAAAGAAGCAGTGTGTACACGGATTCAGAGCCCAAGCCCTGGAATCAAACTTCCAAGGTGCTTAATCTTGGTCCTACTCTTTGAAAACTGTGTAACTAATTTTCTTATCTGTAAAATAGGGGCGATGATATGTTTCGTTTATTCTAAGATTCACATGTTAATGTCCCTAAAGTTGGGATGTGTTTATAAGTAAAGATACATCTAATAGATAGTTTTTAACATTTTTAATAGTATATAAAATAATGGTGTATCTTAGAACTACTGGTGTCTAATATTCAACGAAATGCAGTTGGTTTGGGGATAAAATGTGAAATATACATATTCTATTAATAGAATTACTAATAGACTATATAGGATACAGAATGTTTATATTTACACTTTCATTTGAGTAGTTCAGGCCTATAGCAAGAACTCACTCAGGTTTTTTAAATCAACTTTGCAGTTGATGGCTGGATAGAAGGGATGAGGGCTAGGTAGAAAAGGGATGGGGGCCCGTTCACTTACTCCCTTAGCTCAGACTGCTGTACCATAACCAGGGGGCTAATAAACAACAGGAATTCATTCTCACAGTCCTGGAGGCTGGATGTAGATTGCGGTGCAGCACATTTGGGTTCTGGTGAGGGCCCTCTTCCAGGTTGTGGACTGCCCGTTTCTGACTGTATCCTCACATGACAGAGAGCAGAGCAAGGGCAGCAGCCTCCCTCCTGACTCTCATAAGGGCCCTGATCCCTTTCCTGGGGGCTCCACCCCTAGGCCTCATCTAACCCTAATCACTTCCCAAAGGTTCTGCCTCCTAATACCAATTGCTAACACCTAATACTGACAAGGGGCAAGGTTTCAGGTTTCCCATCGTGAGCCCTGGGTAAGTTTCCTGGGGCTGCCATAACAAATGGCCACCAACTGGAGGGCTGAAAATAATAGATATCTATTCCCTCCCAGTTCTGGACTGAAATCAGGTGTCCACCGGACCGTGCTCCCTCTGCAGGCTCTGGGGAGGGTCCTTCCTGCCTCTTCCAGCTCCTGGGGGCTCCTGGCAGTATTGGCGTATCAGTCACCCTCCAGCCTCTGCCTCCATTGTCACCTGGCCTTCCCCTCCTTGTCACTCTGTGTCTGTTCTTTTGCAAGGAGAGGGCCCGTGCTAATCCAGTATGGCCACCTCATAGCCTAACTACACACCTACGCTGAGGTTTCACGTGGATATGAATATCTGGGGGGCTCTGTTCAGTGCAGGCCATCCTCCCTGCCGTCTGTTCCCTGTCTGGCTTTGGTTGATTTGTGCTTTTCACATCCTCATTTTTGCTTTATTCTTTTCACTCCCTGGCACACCTTCCAGTTCTGCATGGCTTCACTGACACCAACCATTTCAGACAATGCTCTACACAGGGGGAAGGTGGTGCCCAAGCCCCTCGGCTTACCTCCATTGAAGTGTGATAAGTTAGCAGAAAAGCGAGGGGACAGTAAGCCCGGGAGAAAGAATTAATAGAAAGGAATGTCACAATGAGTGGTGTGAACTGACTCAAGCACATCAAAATTTGGAGCACTATGTATTCTTTTTCCTTTCTTCTTTCAGCAGAACATTCTAGTTAAGTACTGAACTTGTCAAAGAGCCAAGGCATGCATAACGAAGGTTTTGAGTTTGGGGTTTGAGCTTTGCTTTTTTGAGGTGAAAAGGAAATAAGGCAAGTGTGTTGTGTGTGAGGTTCCCACTCAGGGGTCTAACAGGGGACAGAAGGGAGCCTTCTAAGAGCCCACAGGGTCAGTTCCTTGAGTCAGCCTCTGGATGCATGAGGGCCTCCGTGTTGCAAGGTTGCTTTGGGGATTGTTTAAAAGGCACCATGCACTTAGTTTCATTAGAATTATGGGACAGGTTTCCTGAGGTCAGGTTTGATTATTTAAAAGCTGGAAGGGATCTGAAGAAATCATGTAGCTCAGTGATTCCCAGACCTATATCATATATCAGCCCTCACGCACTTTTTAAAAATAGTGAATATTTTGTGATGCTCCTCTTTTTATTCTGAAGTTTACAGAAAACATAACCTACCTGCACACCAATTCTAAACAACAGTGAATATAATGCCTGTAACATAAAAGAAAGGCCATTCCAAATAAAACAAAGAATTCATAAGGTACATGTCCATCTGGCCATACGAGACCCAATGAAGTTGTCAGATGCTTGCCTCCAGAAGGAGAGTCATGGTGACCCAGGTGTGTCACCCGGAGGCTCAAATACCACGAAGGCATTGCTGCTGGTGACACAGCTTCCAAAATGGTGGTCAACTCTCAGTAAAGTTCTGAGCGGGAGAATTGAGGCTCTCCCCTCAACCACATGGGAGTCTTGGAATGTCCAGTGTATATTACGGCTCTGCAAAAACAGGCCAATAGAAAAGGGAGCTAGGTTCTAGACCCTTGCATTACAGGAGGATTTTTCATTTACCCGAAGGTCTGGCAGGACTCTGGAAAGTGGGGGATCAGGAAATACTTCATTTTGGGTGGCTGGCCTGCTCATCAAACCCCTGCAGATTTCTAGAACACCTTCTAGGGGCAGCTGTGCCCCTGTTGAGGACCACTGATCTTGGGGTCCCCCAGCTTTTAAGGTAAGTAGAAGGAGGCTGGGAGGTGGGAAGGGGTTCCCCGTACATCAGGCAGCCGTGTAGCAGCAGGAATGAGTCAGGGCAGTTCTGGGGGATGCAAGCACCCAGGGACCCTGTCACCTGAGCACAGAGAGGGCTTCCCTCAGCTCAGAGGGCCCTCCTGGCACTCAGTCTTTCCTGCTGAGGGACGGCAGTGGTTGGAAAACAATCTTCCAGGAGTGGTCTCCTCACAAGCTGCTGAGTCACGGAAGGAACCAGCGCCCAGAAGGAGGACAGAGGAACACTCCAGAAACCTGGACTCACATTAAGACAGCAAAGTGCTCAGAATACATACTTTGGAGGCAGATGGATCTGAGTCCACATCCCTGCTCTGCTGTCAACTGGCTATGTGCCCTCAGGCCAGCTGCATAATTGCTCTGTGAGCCTCAGTTTCTCATCTGTAAAATGGGGTTAATAATACTTCCCAAGCATAGGGTGGTTGGGAGTGCTTAGCACAATACCTGGGTGACGTGGGGAGTCCTGCTCAGTGATCACGAGATGTTTATAGGCAGCCTCAGCCTCCACTTTTTTCACTTGATTAGCAATTCATCAGTTTTTAGGATATTTGTACAGTTGGGCAACCGTCATCACTAATTACAGAATGTTTCCATCATCCCAGAAAGAAACACTGTCCCCACTAGCAGGCACTCCCGTTCCCTCCCTCCTCAGCCCTGGCAGCCACTGATCTACTTTCTCTCTCTGTAGATTTGCCTGTTATGACATTTCACGTAAATCCCATGAAATGTGATTCCCTTCAGCATCACACAACACCTGTTCCTTTCTTCCGGCTTTTTTCACTCAGCATCATGATTTCAAGCTTCCTCCACATTGTAGCATGTCAGTGCTACATTCCTTTTTATGGTTGAATAATATTCCTGTGTGTGGACAGCCCACAGTCTATTTACCAGTTGATGGACACTTGTTTTATTCCCCCAACTTTCTGGTTATGATGAATAAGGCTCCATTTTTAGGGCCCTAGTCCCTGGCATGTCATAGGTGCTGAATGAGAACTAGCTGAATCTATTCTGAATCTGGGCCTTTGTCCGGGTGGAAGGACATGTGCGGCAGACCTGGGTTTGGATCTGACTCCATGTAAGTCCCTGTGTGCCTGGATGCTCTGAACCTCAGTTTCCTCATCGAGCAAATGGACAGTTATGAGTCCATAAAATCAAGACAGTGTTTGTACATGACTAGCCCATAGTGGGTATTTAGCAAACAGTCTCTTATTTATTGAGGCCAGCCCCTTTGATGCCTTAATTATTACTCCCTGGCCAGAGCATGCATCCTTCCACCCTGCTCGAATTTACAGATCTAGCTGGGTTTTAGTGAGGGTGCTCTGGAGCTGGCTTTCAGGGGCTCATGAGAACCAGTTATGGGCATCTGTGGGTAAAATTGTAACATTTCCAGAATATCTCGCCTGGCTTTGGTGCATTTGCATATCCTCAGGGGTGGAGAGAAGTTCATCTCCATGTCAGCGGGTAATTACCTGGGCGACTGAGGGCAACCTGAGAGGTTAAGGGGAGAGGCTTGCTTGCTTCCTTCCGGAGCAGGGGAGAGAGACAGCCCTGGACTGCAGTTTCTAAGCAATAAACGGGTTTTAAAACTTTATTTCTCCCTTTAACTGATTTCAGTTTTTAGAGGTATTTTGCCCTGGGATTTCCTCTCCCTGGACTTACAGCATCTCTTTCTAACTCTGCATCAAGTGACGTCACGCTGGCACCTCAAAATAACCAAAGTGGTGGTCACTCTGGAAATCAGCAGACCTTCAGTGCTGGCTTCCCCACCGTGAGAGCCAGTTGTTAAGCATCAACCTGCTTGTTGACTCACGGGTTCTAGTGCTTTCTGTCAAGCTGGCCAGGTCACAATAAGCCAGAAAGGTCAGGAGAGGGTCAGACAGGAAAATCCAAAGGTAAAGGGTAATGGTGCTGGAGCAGTCATGTTTCTGTCTACCAGCCCCTCTCCCTGCTGGCGGCAGGGCCTGCCCCCACATAGAGTCGGAGAGCTCCCCATCCGCACTGTCCCAGGCTCCCGTGGAGCCGGGCCCTAGTCAAAAGGACCTGGGGGGATGTCTGCTGGGGAACCTTTTCCTCCCTTATAAAAAGTGATAGAAAGCATGAGAGGCCCCTCTTATTGGGTGTTTTCATGTCCACACATATGATATCTGGAACTAAAACGATCTTGTGACCGAGTGGAGACAGACCCAAGGAGCAGACCAGTAAACTGAGGACGGGGAAGCAGGAAGGAGGGATTCGTGGCCCTGGACCAGCCCTGGAGCTGTCTGCCTCTGCGTAGCTCTTTAAATAGTCCCACAACTTGGTTATTTAAGCCGTTTTTAGTCAAATGTCCTATTACTTGCAGCCCAAATCACCCTCGTGCAGATGTCAGCCTAGGAAAAGAGATCAGCTGAAGATTTAGGAGCAGGAATGTGCTCTGGGGGTCACCAGGCAAGGGTTCTTCCAGTTCAGGGAGTGGTAGGGAAATGGAGAAATTCTTTAAAAAAAATGTAATCATCCAAAACTGACTAAAAAAGAAATAGAAATCGTCTAAATAGTTCTATAACCAATAATGAGATTGAACAGTAGTGTAAAATCTTCCCACAAAGAAAACACCAGGCCTAATGAGTTTAACAGATGAGTTCTACCAAACATTAAAGTCTACCATTCTGGTCTTACAGAAGTTCTTCCAAGGAATACAAAGAGAAGGAATATTTCCAGTCTTATTCTAGGAGGCCAAGATAATGTTGATACCAAAACCTGACAAGAATTGGCGTGTGAGAATGGAAAAATTATAGTTCAAAACTACCCATGAAAACAGACACAGAACCCTCATTAGCAAATCAAAACTTTGATATATGAGAAAGTAATTTTTCATGACAAATGTAAATTTATACCAGGGCTACAAGAGTGATTTAACATTGGGGAATCTACAAATGTCATCCATCACAGTAGCAGATTACCGGAGAAAACCTGTAATCATCCACACAAACACAGAAAGAGCCATGGCTAAAACTCAACATCCTTTTATCATAAAAACTCTTGGCAAGTTTACAACAAAATTGGGCTTTCTTAATATGATAAAACACATCTACCAAAATGCTACAGTAAATCATTCTTAACGGTGCACATTCGAAGCAGCGTCTTTAAAAATCAGGGAGAAGGCAAGGGTAACTCAACATTGTCCTGGAGGAGCTCCCAGCACAGGAAAATGGGAAAAGTAATGAAAGACACCAGAGTTGGAAAGGAGGAAACAAAATAGTCATTACATTAAAAACTCAAGTCTACAGAAAAAAATGGTTAGAAATGATAAAAGAGTTTAGCAAGGTAATGTCCAGTAATTAAAAACTCCAAGAGCCAAGGGAACAATCAAAGCAGCACGACGCAAATTCAGACATGAGAGACGGGTGGTGTCCGCGAGAAAAGAGCCCGTCGCAGCCACTCGTCCCCCGCAGGCTCTGCCCGAGGCCAGGGCTGATGCGAACACGCGGGTGTATCTGAGCCCAGACGGAAGGCATGGCTCCGCCTGGTGGGGAGGAGGCCCGGGAGGGTCGGGGCCGGCTGTTCTGCCATCGGCCTCAGGAATCGCTCGCTGCACCTTCCGGGGTCTCCCGCCCAACTGGCGTGCAGCCAGACGGCTGCGTGGGGTTCTTCCATGTTTGCAAGAAACAAAGGCACCCAGATCCGGGGATTTCGCTGTGGTGCAGGCTCCGCGGGGGTCTCCGTCCCTTTTCCTTTCTGTGTGGCGTCCCTTGTCTCTCATACGTCAGCCCCCAGAGGAGCGGATCTGACTGTTCTAGTCATCTGTTACTGCCTAACGAACTGCCCCAAACCTAGTGGCATCTTCACAGGTTTCCCAGGGGTGACAGTGGGAACTGCAGGGTCCCTTGAAAGACTGAGGTGGGAAGCCACCGGCCCCTCGGCCGCGCTGCGCTGGCGCCCGAAGAGCAAGTACACAGGCCCGCTCGCTTCGACTCAGAGCTGAGAATCACTTTCTCCCAGTCCGCATCATCCCTTTGATAATTCACCCCCTCCGAATCTGCAGTTTTCTGCTGGGCAGGGTTTCCGACTGCTGTTTTCACAAGTTACCACAACTAAGAGACTGAAACAGCACAGATTTATTAGCTTAACGCTCTGGGGGTTAGAGATCTCAAATGGTCCTCAGGGTGCCCACGCTTCTGGAGGCTCAAAAAGCAAAGCCTCTTGCTTTTTCCAGCTTCGAGAGGCACCGCACTGCTGGCTCGGGGCCCCTCCTCCACTTTCAGAGCCGGCAGGTAGCCTCTGCTCTCTTCTCTGACCTCCGGCTTCCCCGTATAAGGACCCTGAGACTGTATTGAGGGACCACCTGCATAATCCAGGATGACCTCGTGCGGCCTCCAGAGCCTAAGCCCACGTGCAGTTTCCATATCAGGGTCATTCGCAGGACGCGAGCATCTTTGCAGCTATCATTCTGTCCACACAGACTCTCAAATGCTTTCTTTCTAATCTGGTAGTTTAGACTTTTTTGAAAATATTCCAAAATGAGTGGGGAAAAAAAAGAGTATATGCCCCAATATATGTGATCAAAGTCCACACCGCGTGGCTCTGCTGCCTCAGCCAGACCCCGCAGCCTCTCTGCACCGCTTCCTCACCCGCAGGATGGCAGCGGTCATAGCAAAATGCCACAGGCCGGGTGGATTGGTTTCTGGGAAGAACTCCCTGGCTCGCAGACCAACACCTTCTCTCTATGTCCCCACGTGGACAGAGTGAGCTCCCCATAGCTCCTCTTGTAAGGACACTCATCCATTAGGACCCCACTTTCTCTTCATTGTTTCATTACTGTGAGTTCAGCCATACTGGGGGTTAGGGCTTCACCATAGGAGTCTGGTTGGGGGAACACAGCTCAGTCTTGAGCAGGAGTAATAACATCTCTTACAGTTGTGAGAAGTAAATGAAGGAATATCCGGAAAAGGCTCGGTGTAGGGAGTGTAGGCAGTGTGGTTAATTTGCATACATTAATTTTATGTAAATGTTATGCAAATGTTTAATGTAATGCACGGAGCTGTTATTAGTATCATTTACAAAGCGTGTAACTACTCTGCTGCTATTTTATGCACATTATCAAACGTAAAAGAGAAACTTTGAAAGAATGAGATGAATTGAAGCTGAAGCTATGATGTATCTTCCCACCCCTCCAATGGACCACCCTGCAGGCCTCGTGGGGGGCACAGGTCCCACTGTTCTGGCCTGGGGGTTCAGTCCTTGAGGCACACTCACAGCCCAGCTTTCTGAGCCCCTTTTCAGAGTTCCTGAATTAGCCTCTGGTGGTAGAGCCAATATCCATATGTTCGTGGGGTCTGAGACACTCTATCAGGTCAGTGCTGGTTAAATACCCGAGATGCACTTATACCCCTCAAGCCTCCCAACCCCAGTCAAGGCCACACCCGCCCATCTGAGTGACACTGCAACTCTTACGTTCACCAAGCCAACACCCCAACCAGCCAGGCCCCCGTGCCCCTTCTTCCCTTGGGACACAAACCATTTTGAGATTCGGGTGTCATACATAGCACAGCACTTCTGGCTAAGGAAGGATGCGCCTGTGTTTCCGCTCCCAGCCTGCCCTTTGACCCTGGTGCCAGTTCTCCAGCAGACTCAGCAATGCTGAGGCCCATCCCGGGAGAGTGTGTTCATCCCAGCAACGTGAACAGCACACTTTCTGATACCTTCCATCGTTTTTCCCTCCCTTTTCTCCATTTGCCATCCAGGTGGAATGCAGCCGGGCAGCGGGTGAATGTAGCTGTCCCGAGAGCTGCTTTTGGGCGGAAAGCCCAGCCATGGAGAGCAGATGCCCAGGTGCCCTTTACCTCCCAGGAGGCATTTCCTAGCAGCCCGTGGCCAGGCAGGGTGAGAGGAAACCACTCCCAGGTCTGATGTGCATTTCATGCCTTCGCTAGGTCTCTGTTGAAACTGTGCGGAGCTAGTGACCTCTGACCTTCCAGCCAGACTCCCTGGAAGCCAGCTCTTTCTGCAGCATCAGAATTATAAGGGATGAAGACCACTGCCTCCCTTCCCAGCTCTTTCCCTTCCTCCCGCCTCCTTTCCTCTCTCTTCCTCCTCTGCCACGCTTCCATTCATCTATTTGTAATTGAAAAACTAATGTATGCAAATGATTAACACAACCGAAACACACAGAAAAGTATGCCAAAAAGGAAGACTCCTCCACTACAGACCTTCAGGGTGCAGACCCACCTTTCCAGAGCTAAGCAGAATCATCGTTTCTTGCGTGTATTTTCAGAGTCTGTCCACATTTTGTGTGCACATGCGTGGATAGGGGCATATGCACATATATCCCATGTACGTGTGTGCCCGTATATACACGTGTTTGCAATTCATTATACATTTCTTCTTACAGAAATGGGAGTGTCCGTGTTATTTTGCCTCAATTTATCTTTCCTCCAATGTCCCGCATCAGCTGGGGCAGACTCCCCCCTTCTTGCTGTCTGACCATGTGCTGGTTGGTACATGGGCACCATGTGAATTTATCCACTCTCCCTCCCGACAGACATCGAGCCATCTCAGCCTTCACTGTAGTAAACAGAGCTGCGTGCAACACCTCTCCTGCATGCCCATGGAACATGCCTCGGCACACCCATGCTGGTGCATCAAGGGGTGTTCTGTCGTCAGTGCTGAGAGCTGTCATGGCGCTGCCTTCCAAGGGGCTGCCCCGCTCACACTCCTGCCTGCCCAGGAAAGTGTGTCAGATCCATGCCCTGCTCCTGACACCGCCGGTGCACCCAGTGCCTGGAGCCCTCTGTGCATCCCACCAGAAAGCAAGAGCATTCAATAGGCTGTTTTTCAAATGGCCTACCCACAAAATCCGCCACCTCAGCCTTAGTTTGGGAATATGAGCCCTTCCCTGGAAACACTGTTATTAAAAAAAAAAAAAAGCACCAGTAGAGAGGGCACCCTTAGAGCACGGGCAGGACCGCTGCCTGCTGGAAGAGGCCTGGGGACCAGAGCCCCAGATGCCGGCCCTCAGTTCCGCCAGAGCTCAGCCAGCAAAGCCAGGATGGTCAGTGGGCACCATCCTTGCCAGTACAGACAGCAGAGATCCACGGCTGCCCCACTGAGCTGCCGGGCCCCAGGTCACCAGAAGTGACCTGACCAGTGCAGCTGGCTCGGGTCTTCCCATCTCTGCTGCTGCAGATGAGATGGAACAACCCCTGTTCTCTGAAGCAGAAACTGCTGCCGAGTGGGGCAAGGCCATCCTCGCCCAGCTGGGTGGAGTCAGGTGTCTGTCTCCCATGGGTGGTAGCCCTGCCCACCGGTCACTGTGAACCACCCCGCCAAGCCTACCTCCTTCCCACCCCATCCACACCGCAAGGACTGATCTAGAAATTATTTATAGACCCACACTCCACAGAAACCATTGTGTCTGCTGTTGCTGTGGCAACAGGGATGTGAAGCGAGCACAGGCTTGAAGGGCCTTGGAGGCCAGCAAAGGCGGTCGATGTCCCCCCCAGAGTCCGCGGCTCTCACGCATCGTCAGGGTCACCCGAGTGAAAGGAGGCTCTCAGCCACACTCCCAGTGGGGCCTGGCTCCTGTCCCGGAAAACACACCGCCTGGGTGTTCAGCTGCTGGCTGTTTGTGGGATTTTGTTCAGACCTCTTGATGAAATCATGCAGAACAATGTCCCCAAGCCTGGCAGAGCATCGGTCAGCCAAGGAGCCTTTCAAGAGTCTGGCTTCTCACCACAGACCGGCTGCATCAGGCCCCTTCGAGAGGGAGACCCAGGAATCTGTATTTTATTTTCTGGATGTGTGGAAATTCATGGGATTCAGTGATCTAAACCTGCAAGGATTTTGCAAATGTTCCCTCTTGCCCTGTGTCATTAGCTTCTTAATTTCCTTTCAGTTTTCTGTACGGAGGTGCCAACACATATACATTCTTCCCTCTCTCCTTTCAAACAATAAGGATCCCATAGCCACTCTTAGGCACCTTGCTTTTCCCACTGAACAGTATAATCAGCAGCTGCTGCGCCTGCTTCTCCCTCCCTTTTCGCCACGGCTGCGCAGTGCTGCTTCCTTTGTGCAGATGTACTAGGGAATCTGCGTGCTCACCCGGGTCTTTTTAGGACATGTTGCCCAGAAGCAGATCCTAACATGAAGATTTGTTATCAAGTGAATCTTGGGGAGGCGTTCCCTTGGGAAACAGGTAGGGGAGGGAGGGCAGCAGGACAAGAGGGAAGGAGGCCACACACGGGCGCCCGGGGAGCAGGTCTTTGCATTCCACCCAAGCCCATTCTCTTGGTGAAGGGCCCCCTGGAATGATACCTATTTCCAGGCAATCCCACCCTCTTGGACCAAGTGGCCTGCGAGAGGCAAGGGCCGTCCTCAGAACAGGAGCTACAGGCAGCAGCCGTGGGAGGTGTCAACACACCAAAACTTCAGATGCACAACCATGGTCCAAAAGGACCCCAGAGATCTGGGAGGAGCCCTGACTGTATCCACTACGCTGAGGAAACGGATTCTGTTACGCCTGGTGCGGACAGGTGGCTTCTCAGCAGCTGCGAGCTGGGGGCAAAGGCCCTCCCCTAGCTCAGGGACCACCCGTGGACCCGTCATCATCTATCCACGGTAAGTAGGAGGGTCCAAGGTGGAGAGACAGTGCTTGCTTCCTCCAGACCTGGCGCCCAGCAGGGGCAATCAAACACCTGGCCCTGCATCCTCACTGCCCTGCTCCATACACCTCCAGGTAAGGCCTCCCCTCTGCACCCCAAGCCCTGGTAAATGCTGAGCTCTGCTCTAGAAATCCCTATAGTCTTCAGCACGTTGTATTTACCTGTTTGTGTATTCAGCATAAAACATGTTTATCAGTATTAACTTTGTGATTGATTCCCCACATTTGATACTAAGTTTTAAGGTCTTTGGGATAAGCAGAATCTTTGAAAGTGCTGCATAGATTGCATCACCTGAGGCCTCTCACGGCCTCTGCAATCACCTTCTGCTGCTGACCACATAGGCCTGCCGTGTGTGGTCTATGAGTCATCCTGCAAACGGAGGCTTGAGCTCCGGCAGGGCCGTGAGGTCCCGTGTGAGCCGCGTGTTTCCCAATAGAGATGCATTTCTGTAAGAAGTTCCTTGTCAGGGGTCCCTGTCTATTCCTTGTCTATGACCAACCTCATCTGCATTCCCAATCCTGAAACAATCTTGCCCTTGGCAGGAAGGGGCCCTTGCCTTCTCCTGCACTGCCTTCAAGCCCATCAGGGAGGTGGGGCCTGAGCCCGTCTATGGGATGTCTCTGCAAATTAGAAAAAGGGACTCCTTATCTGGACTGGCTAGAAAGACACAGCCTTCTTTGGAGGAAGGGAGGAAGGATGTTAAAGTTCCCGTGCTGATGGGGACAAAATCCATCTGGGATGCTGTGCACCCGTGCAGCCTGGTGTATTAACTAGGATATCAATTTGGGGTCTCCAACAAAGAAAACCAAAATAGCAGAGATGGAAGGTTCTTCTCCGTCTCTCTCATATCAGGGTCAAGTGGAACCCCTGCACCCCTCAGTGGTCACCCTCCAGTCCCCTTCTGCTGCCTTTCTTCTCATGCTGCAGGTTGGGCCTCCAGTGGAGCTGTACATACAGGACAGGTCCTGGGCGCTGCAGGGCAGCAGGAGACCCTGCACTAGAATGCTGCCTCCAAGGCCCCGGCCAACTCTCTGGGTTGCACTGAGGCTGGGACAGCCCTGCTGGGTGTCCCACGCAAGGGTGAGGGTTGAACTTTGTATCCCCTGTTGCCCAGGGCAGGTGTGGCCCTGGGCAAGACAGGTATTTGCAACAAGGGATGTATCCCAGCCGCAGGGCAGTGAGTCCTTGGGTCCGGAAGGGTAGCCTCGGTGGTGAAGTGTGGCACTCACACATGCCTAAGTAGGCAGGCTGCATTCCAGCCCGCAGGAAGGGGAGGGGTGTAGGAGGGCGCACCCTGGTTTTGAGGACACGGTTCAGGAGTTGCACACATACCTCTGCTCACATTGCCTGGCCAGAGCTCAGTCACATGGCCACATCTCCCCACAAGGAGGCTGGGAGGACAGTGTTCACTGTGGGCACCGTAACCTGTTAGAAGCAGCGGGAGATCCTAACATGGGGCCCCTGGCACGGCTGCCCAGCACCCAGGTGCTGTGTAAATCAATGGTGAGCAAGGAGGGAGGGAGGCGTGATGGGTAGGTGGGAAGGGGGGATGTTTTCTCACGGAGGACTTCGAAGGATTACGTGAATCCTGTGTTTCTGTGACTGTAACAAATTACCCCGAACCTAACCGTTTCACACAACACCAAGGACCGTCTCACGGTGTCCCGGGGTCAGAGTTCAGGTGTGGCTGAGCCCCTCCTCTGCTCAGGATGTAGCCAGGGTATCTCCTCTGGAGGCGTGACTGGGAAGAATCTTCTTCCAAGCCCACTCAAGCTGGAGTATTTGCTTCCTCATGGCTGAAGACCAAGGGCCTCCCTTATCACTGGGTCTCAGCTGGAGGCTACAGTTGGGTCGTGGAGGTGCCCACAGTTCCCTGCCTCGTGGCCCTCTCCATGGGCCTTGAACAGCACGGCTGTCTACTTCTTCAAGGCCAGAAGAACCCCTCTCACCCCGTCTGCTGAGCCCGTCTCATACAGAGATGCCATCGTGGGAAGGACACCATGCCCTGTGGGTTGGAAGCGAGCCGCCAGTCCCGCCCGTTCTTTGGGGGTGTGTCTGCCGCAGCATGAGATGGGAAAGCAGATGCCCGCCCTGGGTCAGGCCTCGCCTTCTCTGGGCCCCAGGGACCTACTCTGTATGACAGGGCAGCGGAGGTCAGAGATCATTTGCTTCAGCATTCAAACAGAGGCACTTTTTCTCTTACCGTCAAGAAGTATGTTTAGCAATTCTGTTTTTTGTGTGAATATAAGAATGCTGCCAAGTGCACTGTAACAGCTAACAACAACTAAGAACTTGCCATAGGTCAGATGATCTATGAACATCTGTGATCCTCTCAACAACTTGACAAGGGTGGAACTCTGCTCTGTGGACCAGGAAACCTGGCTCAGAGAGGCTGAGGGACCCGCCAAAGTCGCCCACCCAGGACATGGCATGGCTGGGCCCTCAGCCTGGGCAGGCTGGACATCAAAGCCCGCGGCATTCGATGTCACCCTCTGTCTGTCATGGGCAGCTGTCACTCCTCTCTCATGGACTCTAACTTCCCAGCAGGCGGGGTGGGGGTGGGAGGAGGCTGCCTTCTTCGACCTCCGTAGAGTGTCTGGGGAAGCCTGGGCCGGCCACACCCTCCCACCTGCCCCTGGGCTCCCGCGGCCCTGCAGCCGGCAGCGCTCAGATGGGAGCAGAGCCTGGGGAGCGAAGGGACGTCTGACTCTGGTGGCAAGGCCGGCTCTCTAACATGCTGACTGTCACTGTGAATCTTCATGACATCCTGTCTCAGGGAGACCAGTGACCCAACCCGGGCACGGACACCCGTGTGACCGTCAGCCCGTGAGCACACTTGCGTGCCAGGCCTTTCTGACTTCTGCTGGGACTTTAGAGGTTCTGAAGGAGGGAGGGCGGCCCTCGGCCTGCCAGCCAGGAAGAGGGCACACTCACGTAGGATGACGGCAGGGGGGCATTTACAGTGCTGTGAGCGGGCAGGGGCCGCGGAGTGATGCAGCGACCCCAGGGGACAGAGACAGAGGTGCTGCCCCTGGGGGGCCCGGAGGAGGGACTGCATGGAGCCCACAGCCTGGAGAGGGTACGACGTTTAAGGGCACGACCCTGGCCAAGGCAACTGTGGGAAGGATGCAGAGAACACACAGCCTCCCTCTGCCTTCATTCTGTCTCCATACCAGGGTGCCCCATGGGCAACTGGAAGCCAGGGGGCTGGGGTGCCCATTTCTGCAGAAAGTACAGGTCAGCAACTTGGGCGGAGAGCAGGGCGGCCAAGGGTGGGGCAAGATGCGGTGGTCGCACTGTGCGGCGACAGCCTTCTGAGCGGGGGCTGCTGGTAGGACGTTTGGGTGGGGTGTCCAGAGTGGGCACTTGTGTCAACTTTTGGGGCACATGTCTGGCAGGCTGAGAAATGTGGCCAAAATCACAAAAGTGAGCAAGTAAGAAAGCCGGTGTGTGAGTCAGGGCTCTCCAACCCTGGCCTAGAGCTGGGTGCAGGAGGGAGGCCTGGGGAGAGCGGAACTGTGCGTGAGGGATGGAGGAGGTTCTGGGGTTGGGGCGTGAGTCCAGGGAGGAATGAAGAGGGGTGAGGTGGAGGGCGAAGGAAGCATCCTGTGCGGACGGACGGCAGGAGGCTGGGGGTGAGGGCCAGTCCCGGGGAGGCAGCTCGGCTTTTCACAGCAAACAGGTTTGTGACTGCAAAGAGCAAAATGTATGAAATGTATAAAGGAAAGCCGCGTCTTTGCCACTCTAGGGTAGGGGGGATCTCCTTAACAAGACCCCCAAAGCACAGACCGTAGAGGAAAATGTTGATGGCTTTGTATTAAAAACGTGAAAACTTCTGTTCAGAAAACACTCCTGTAAATAAGACAAAAACACAAGTAGCAGACTAAGTCATTTACAGTGTAAGTGACTAACGAGGGATTAGTATCCAGACTATCTTAAGAGCTTCTGCATATCTGAACGTAAAAGGCAGGTGACCAGATAGGAAGACAGGCAGAGGGTAAAGGAGAGAGATGCATGCAGCATGTGGGACTTTGCTGTCAGCAGGAACTCGCAAACCAAATCACAACATGATACCCTCTCAGGCCCAGTGCGTCCGCATGGCCACACCAGGCCAGGAGAGAAGCAGTGTCTGGTGGTTTGCTGCACAGAGAGGCTCTGCACGCAGCGTCCAGCATGCAGGGGAGCAGAAGCCATGCAGGTGCAGGGCCCCAGTGGTATTTTGAGTATGGGCTACAGAAGAACGCTCACAAATGTGCAAAGACGCGTCCATGAACATTCACAGCAGTGCTTATAATAACCACCTGGAAGCGCCGGTCAGCCGGCAGGATGGCTGATTTACAGTGGTCCGCGGAGCTGGAGCCGTTGCAATGGAGGAACTCGAGGTGATCAGTCTCGGAGGCATAGCATTGAGTCAAAAAAGGCTGAGTGGCGAGTGTGGCCCAGCACTGCTTCCACAGCTCTGGACCAGATGCCCAGGACGGGTGGCCTCAGCGCTGCCCAGGAGGTGTTTGTGGCCCTCGGAGGCAGCCCACCCCTGCCGCTCCCCTCCCCTCCTCAGTAAGCACCCCAGTGGGGGTGCATGCTGGTGTGGGTCAGTGTGTGCCAGGGGTGGTGACGTGAGTGTGCATGTGTGTGTGAGGGTAAGTGTGTGCTTCTGCATGAGGGAGGAAGGGTGTGTGTATGTGGTTGGGTGTGAGCATGTGTGGATGTGGGTTTGTGTGAATGCAGGTGAAGGTGTGTGTGAGCAGGGTGTGACGCGTGTGGACGTGTGAATGATGTGACTGTAGGTGTGTGTGAGTGGGGTGACAAAGGCTGTGCTGTGAGCAGCTCCTCAGGAGGTGCCTTTGAGGGAAAAACAGTGCTGGGGGCCCAGGAGCAAGGACCGTGCACCCAGTGGCTTTTGGGTCCAGCAGGAGGCGCCACCCACACAGTTTGCAGCAGGATGTCAGGGGTCCTGGTTTGGACCCCCGTGTGCGAGGGCAGGAAATTGAGGCCAGCCTCCGAGGCTCCTCGGCCCACCCTGGGAGCTGCTGTGGCTGCCACACAGGGCCAAGCTCTGGGTGCGGCATGAACGACGGTGGCATATCCTGCTCCCTCTGGAGCATGTGTCCCGGGGAGGCCACAGCTGTCCGCCCGGTGGGAAGTGTGTGTCCCCGAAACTTGTCCTTGTCTCACACCAGCACAGCCGCACAGAGACCCCCGACGCCTGCCAACCCCGTGCTCCCTCTGGGATTCGCACCAGCATTGCCACATGCCTTCAGCTCTCCCCTTGGCCAAAAACCCCATCAGGGGCCAGTCTCCTCCATGCCTGTATGTTTCAGGGACAGGTAGACCACCCTAGCAGACAAGCTTGGGGACATGAATGGGTATGAAATGTCCTGCAAAAGGAGGGGGGCCCCTCCATGCAGGCACCTCAGCAAGCCCTTACCTGGTTTATTGTAGGGCATAGGAGGTTGAATTGTGTTCCCCCAAAATATGTGTTCAAATCCTAACCCCTGTTACCTGTGAATGTGGCCTTATTGGGAAATGAGGTCTTTGTAGATGTGATCAGGCTAAGATGAGGTCACACTGGAGCAGGATGGCCCCAGGCCCAACGTCAAATGCCCTGATAAGAGACAGAGACAGACACGCAGCAGAGATGGCCACATGACGGCAGAGGCGGAGATGGGGTGAAGGGTCTGTGGATTGCCAGCAACCCTCAGGAGCTGGGAGAGGTGCGGACAGGTCCTGCCCGCAGCCTACGGGGCAGGCTCGCAGCCCTCTGTGAAGGCGGCCCCGTGCCCGCAGGGCAGGCTGGCTTCTGCCTGCCTCTGTCCCTGAGAGCTGGCGTGGCGGGGGCTGAGCACGGCCAGGTGGGCACTCTGGGGCCGGTGGGCGGCAAGTGGCTCCTGCCTGGGCTGAGCACGCCTCTGCTCAACTACTGTGTGCAGGCCCCTCAGACACACTTTTTTACACACTTGTCCCTGTGCGTCTTTCTCTGTCCCTGGCCTGTGTGTGTGGAGGACAGGGGGAGGACACCCACAGGCGGCCTGGGGGTCCAGCCCCCTGCACGGTCACCCATGGCTGGGAGTCTGCACTTCCTCTCATAGGAGGCATAGTCAGCCAATAGGAGGCCGGTTAGATATTTCCGTGGGACTCCACAGGCTGTGTGCCCCTCATGGGGTGCTACAGTCTCGATGCCAGTGGACAGCCGGCCCCCAGAAATAAAGCAACCATTGTTAGACTCATCAGCCACTCAGGGGGGAGCTTTGGTGGACACGGTGGTTTAACACGAAACGTCAAACATGGGCCCAGAGGTTCCTGTGCATCTCTGTAGCTGTTTCAGTAAAGCCGGGGGCCAGGAAACAATTCCAGATACAGAAGGCACTTAGTGCCTGGGGATGTCTCTCTCACTGTTCTTTACCATAGAAAATACTGGAAACAACTGAGCTGTCTCAGAATAGGAGACAACAAAATAAATGATGCTGCTCTCTCCAGATGGAGCATTATGGGATAATCAAAAGAGATGGTTGGCATGTCCACATTTGGCTTCCCAGAGTTCATCTCCAGAACGGGCCCAGGGGAGCATATACTGGAGTTTCACAATCATTGTGAAAAATCGGAAACCACCTCACTGCCCCCAGCAGAGACATGGTTGAATAAGCTGGTGAACTTTGAGGATGGAATGAAATCAGTCTCATCAGAAACAGATGGACAAGTTCAAGGAATTCAGTGGAGGGACACTTTCTAATATGAGGGAAGGGTATTAGCAATGGATGTGGGAGATGTCTGCATGGGGGGGAGCTGCCAGCACCCCTAGGTCTTTGGGGGGAATGCAGCCCCTGCCCACCCCCTGGGGACAGGTCAGAATGAGCACCAGTGACCTGGAGGGCTGGCAGAACAGCAGGGTCGTGTTGGAAAGAGGACTACAGGACTTAAAAGTGTACAGTGCACACGTGACAACCCTAAATACAATGCATCTCAGTGTCCTCTCCTAACCCAGTGGGGACACAGGCTCTAAGATGAAGTAAAAGCCTTGTATGGCTGTCTGTATGTGTGTAATAACGTGTGTGAACACACACATGCATATATATATATATATATATATATATATATATATATATGAAAAGATATCTAACAGCAACACACACAGAGGAGTGGTCTTCAGTTTGCAAGTAAGCAAATTTACACAGACTTTTTTTAAAGTCATAATCTGGCCAGGTGAGAACTGAGTGGTTAACAGTGACAACCCCTGGGGATTGGGGTTAAGGGAGATCTTTTTTCCTGTCTCCCCTCATTAAACTTTTCATTTTCTGAATATTTTGCAACAGCATGTGCCTCTTTTACAAGAAAAATAGCTATTTGGCAATAAATACGTAAATAAGTGTCGCAAGGAGCAGTGGTGTTTACCAGGATTATGAAACAATGTGGATGGATGCTTACTAACTCCATGTGGAGTGGGACCAGAAGTCCAGCCACTCACATGTGTGCTCGATGCGTGTAGGACACGTGTCCGCAGGAGCCCCCTGCCTGGGAGGGAGATGCCGGAGGCCCTCTGATGGCCAGGGCTGGGTAGGAGGGGCTGCTCCTGCCCAGTTTCCTTTAAGGTCCATGCCCGAAAATTAGCCAGTCAGGCTTTTCCAAAGGTAGGAAGCTGGACTGCATTTCCAGACCAGAGGAAGAGGAAAGGGCCAGGCCAGATCTAGACGGCCCTGGGAGAAGGGACAGAGCCCGCCCTCCCAGTTTCTAGCTGGGAAAACTGAGACCCAGAGGGGCGAACACTCCTTCCTCACTCACTGCACGCTCAGCACAGCTGCCTTCACTCCCTGCAAGTGCTCTGAAGACTAAATGCTCTTATAACCTCATCTTTTCAAAAAAGACCAAGGTTATGCAACTCACCCAAGGCCTCAGAGCCAGAAGCAGGCTTTGAACCGGAGCCAGACTCCCGAGGCTGCGTGCTTGGGTATGCCTGCTGCCTCCCGGAAGGGCTTCTCCTCCAGTTCTCCTCCCTGGCCCAGGGTTCAAGCCTTGTGGCTGAGCACCACCGCCGTGCCTTCGCCCGGACTCTTGCCTGAAGTAGCCTCACTTTTCTACTCCGCCTGGGGCAGGGAAGGGCTGGGCTGCTAGGTGGGCAGCGTCAGCTCCCACCCTCAGCGACTTGCCGACCAGCGTGCAGCCCTGCCGCATTAAGCCCAGCTTCCCTGCCGCTTGCAGCTGGGTGGCGTCTCCACTTCCGGCCTGCCAGCATTTTTGCATCCTGCCAGGACTTGCAGGAAAGTGGGTGGCATGGCTGGTGGCCGGAGGCCCAGCCCTGAGCAGTCTCCCTGGAGTGTGGTGGGCACAGGAATGGCCTCGCTTCTCTCCAGCTGCCAAAAGGGAACCTGCTGCTGGCTCAAGGTCTGAGCACCTCTGGCAGGTTGTTCCCAGCTCAGGGCCGGTCCTGTTTCCTTTCCAGGCAGTACAGAAAGCAGGACCACAACCTGTGGGCGCAGGGTTTCCAGGTGGGGTCCAGGGGTTGGGTAGGGTGCAGAGACCATTGCCTTCAGCAGCCTAGACGTTCCTGTCACCACTGCTCAGGGAGGACAAGGACAGCCTAAGAGTCCTGACAGCCCAGCAGCTGCGCTCTGATTCCCACTGGAACAGGGACTTCCAAGGGCCTCACGGAGGGACGTCAGGGGCCAATGAACTTACACGGGAAGAAAAAATCGCACCCTCATTTCTACCAAACTTCAAGTGAAGCGTGCAGGCCCAGTTCAGTGGGACTAGCTGGCAGGTGGCTTTGCTGCCCATGAGGACCTCAGGTGGGGTCGCATCAGCGAGTAGGGGCAGGCACCTCAGAGTAACGCCATCCTTCCCTCCAACCTCCCAGGCCTGTGCTGGGACGATCCCCACCTTACAGCTGAGAAAGCCAAGGGTCGGCAGGGTAACATCATCACGCAGCAGCCCTTGGCTCGCGAGGCACGGGTCAGCATGGGGACCAGCCCCGTCCGACCCTGCTCTCAGGCAGAGCCGGCGCCCCAGAGCGCGCGTCCCACAGCTGCCAGGCCTCCCGCAGGCCGGCCCAGGGGCCCAGCGGCAGTGTCAGGGCTTGATGATGCTGGCGGAGGAACATGCATCCCCGAGTCTCCATCTAAAATGGGGTTTTTATTTGTAGAACTGGTTTGTTTATAACCTACACATTTTATTTGTGCATCTACAACATTATTCTGAGAAGGGATGTACATGCTTCCCCAGAAGGCTAAAAGGGTCCGTGGCACAGAAAGGGCCAAGACCCCTGCCTTAAAGCATGCCCAGGAGCAGGGAGATAGCACACCCCTCCTTGGGGTGAGATGGGGCCAGGCACCTCTCCTACAGAAAATCTGGGGAGCTGTGGCCCTCAGTGACCTGGAGGGGATGAGTCCTACAGTGGGGTGCAGCTCAGAGTCACACTGACCTGGATTGAATCCTGGCCCCCCTGGTTTACCAGCCTCTGCAATTTTCCTAGCCTTCTGAGCCATTCGCTTCCTCATCTGTAACATGGGTTTAATCATAGAACTTCAACAAAAATGTTCAATACTTGCTTAATTACTTATCTTTGAATCTATCCATCCACTCATCCACCCATCCACCAACCCACCCACCATCCATCCACCCACCCATATGTCCACCTATGCTTCTACCCATGTATCTATCTGTGCCTCTGTCCATCCACCATTCACTCACCTACCTTGTTTTCTGATGTATTTCAGAGCATGTACATTTTTCCCTCAATACCTCAGCATGCATATCATTAACAAAACTTTAATTCAGAAACTTAATTCTACTTCTGCTCCTGCTGACGTCCTGTCGTCTGGCCTCTCCTCGCTTTTGTCTGGCAGCCGCAGGCTGGGATCCCAGGCCAGAGGCAGCAGGACCCTCGGAGGGCGCCCAGGCCCCTGCTTCCTCGAGGACCCTGCTCTGTGGAGGATCTGCGGACGGACAGCAGCCGGTGTCCCGGCTCGCTGGGGGCTGGTTTCTCTAAAAGCCTTCAGTGTGAGTCCAGTGCCGCCCTCCCGCTGTGCAGACACGTGTGCCACACCGCTCCCTGGATGTCCCCCTGGGGGACACTGATACCGAGCTCATCACCCTGGACCAGCTGCTCCCACGGGCAGTGAGGCCTCATCACTGGACGCAGATAAGCAAAGAACGAAGCAAGCTCTGCCGGGGTGGGAGAATGTTACAGGCCGGATTCAGGCCCGGAGCAGAGCCTGAACTATGTAGTTCAGGGTTTCTCAGTCTCGGCGCTGTTGACACGCGCGCCCCGGGTCGGGGGCTGCCCTGTGCACCGCAGGGCTCTGGCTGTATCCCTGGGCTCTACGAGATGCTGGTAGCACTGCCCAACCCAACCAAAATGACGACAAAAAGGCCTCCTGTCCTTCTCACATGTCCCCTGGGGGGAACTCGCCCTCCACTGAGAACTCCTGAGCTAGAGGAGATTGAAGGATGCTGTCTTGAAATTCCATGATTTGTCCTGCTCCCAGGACACCCCTCCGCTCATAGAGCTGCAGCCGTCCTGTTGCCACGGAAACGGGTTTTCCTCACCTCCCTCTCCTTGCCCACCTCATTTATGCTTGCTTTCAACCAGCAAACCCCTTGTGCTGAGCCCAGGGGCGCCGCCACAGACGGCCGTCTCCTCTTCTGTCAGATGTGAGTGGCAGCCTGATCCGTAAGACCGTGTGAGCCCCAGGAGGAGCACCGGCAGGGCGAGACCCGCGAGGCAGGACTGGGCTGACGACCGCAGGGGTGGGGCAACAAGCTAGCGAGGGGCCAGGTCCAGCTGGGCGGGCCGGGCAGGCTCTGGGGACCCTGACGCAGACCTGAAATGGAAGGACAGGTGTTCCCCAGGCAGGTGCAGGGGCAGGGCCGACAGTGTGCGAGAGCAGGGGAGCAGGCTGGACACAGGGCGCTGGGAGCTGCAGAAGAGACCTTGTCTGGGTGGTCCTTATCTTTAAGGTTTCAAATGGGGTGAGTGACATGTATGGGGAGTGAGAATGGGGCAGGGTAGGACCGGGAGGCCAGCAGGATGCAGTTGCAGCTCCAGGAAGGAGATGCTGGGGGCTGGAGCCTGTGGGGATGGCCAGAGGCGGTCCTGGGCAGGAGGAACAAACAAAGCGGGTAAGAGTCCCGGCGCGGCCAGGCCCCCTGGGGAGAAGCCAAGGATCCTGGGAGGGGAGTCCGGCCCCTGGGGGTGCAGCCAGCAGGGCAGGGCAGGGTCACTGACCGGTTGGACAAGGAAAAGGGAAAAGGCACCCTCTTCGCGGGCCTTCTAGCTGACTCACAGCCTGGTTTTCACAAGGCTGCGTCTGTTTCCGTCAGAGTCTTTGCCATCGGGCCAAACGGTCCCTTGAGAAACCATCGCCAAAGCATATGCTGGGGTGACTGGGAACAGCACGTGTGCATCTGTGGGTTCTGGTTGTGTCCCTTCAGGTCACACGGCGAGGAGGCACAGCCCCTGTGATGAGTGTCCCCCGTCTGGCAGGAAGCCTCCGCTCTGCAGTAGAGGAGGGTCCCCTCAGCACTGTGGGCTCCGGGTTGAGAAGCAGCCCGCAGTCGGATGGGCTTATCTGCCCCGGGCATAGACGCCCAGAAAAGCCCCCGGGGCTGCTCGGCTCCGGGGCAGGCGGGTGCTGGGACAGGCGAGGAGCCGCTCTCCTACTCCTGGGCCGGCTGGGGAGAGCATGTGGTGCAGGGGGCAGAACCGCTCAGGCGCGGTGCCATGAGGAGCGTGTTTTGTTGTGGGACCTGGGGGCGTCCTGCTGCAGGCATCCCGGCTGGGCAGCAGTGGCCTCGCCCAGCTCGCGTCCTGTGGCTGCCCTGCCAATGTTCGTGGCCTCCACAGGGGAAGGAGGCCAGTGCGACGCCCAGAAGCCGGCTATGTAGGAAGAGCTTTTCCAGAACCTCTCCCTGCTGTGAATGTGTCATTGGGGGTGCTGGGGCCCCACCCAGCTGCGGGCAAGACTGGCACATGGAGGTTTTCAGCAGGGCCCCGGATGCCCTGGGCAAAGCTGGAGCTCTGGTAGGAAAGGGGAAGGGAGGCCTGGGGACCGGGTGTGAGGCCTGTGTTCTGGAAACTTCATGTGGGGCACTGTGGGACCTGTCTAAAACAGACTCCCACCACTTCCGGAGGAGGCGCTGGGGGTGGCACCAGGGCTTGTCCTGCCCCCTGGGTCCTGGCTCATGTCTGTCACTGTCTGGAGGGAGGAGGCTCCAGGCAGCCTGCGCTCACCCCGCCTGCCTGCGGGAGGGTGGGGACAGGCCAGGGGGCAGGGGAGATGGCAGTTGGGGGCTGAGGGGCAGCTGTCTGCGCAGGAAGGAGGGAGCTCATCGTCAGGCAATTTTTGTCGGTGGCTGAGAGCCCAGCCCTAGTCCGGCTTGGCCCAGGAGGGGAGGGCTGGTCCTGCCGCCACCTGCACGAAGGCACAGCCCCGTCTGCACACAGGAGGTCCTGATGCGCCTCTGTGGTGAGCTGGGATTCCCAGATCTGCTGCCTGGAGACAGATGCCCTTCAAATGAGGGTCCTGGGCTCATTCGCCCAGAGAGGAGGCGTCAGTGGGTCCGAGGCGGTGCTGATGCCGCTGCGGCCCCGGCTGAGCTGGAGAGCAATCTCCAGAGGTGGTT
>JAQQAC010002629.1:25715780-25766033 GCA_029783875.1 Phataginus tricuspis | reverse complement strand
CCTGTACCTTGCTCTCCTACCTTGCCTGTTTGCTAAGCTCATTCTTCGGCTTCGTGAACAAGAACCCCGGCATCAGCCCCCCAGAGGTGGTGCCCGGCCGGCCGTGCAGGGAGGCCCGAGGGCCCCACGAGCAGGCCTGGGCAAGCGAGGGGCCAGTCCTCCGCACGATTTTCTCGCTCGTGTTTCCGCGTTGCGCTTGGTGGGGCCGGGAGTGGGCGGCCGGCCTCCCTCGTGGTGTCCTGCCCTCAGAGGCGCTTCCGCGGAGTTCCTTCCAAGCCCCAGTGTGGACACGGGCACCCCCCGTGCGCGCCGGCGGCCCGAAAGTGTGCGCCCACCGCGCAGCCCCGCGCGTCCTGGCCTCCGCCGCCTCCCCGATGGCCCAGGAGTCCCGCGAGGCCGCCCTGCTCCGTGTACAGCCTGACACCAGGCTCGGAACATTTTTTCCCAGGAAATGGCGTTTCTGCTGCCTGATGGGTATTGGCTGCGACGTAATGCGGCTCTGCCTTGAGCCTCCGCCTGCGCCCCACCTGGTGCCTCCAGGTGTCAAACCGTGGAGCCGCCTGGGTCTCCAGCACCGGGGACGGCGGGGGTCCCATCCCCGCGCAGTCCCCAGGGGCACCCGGGTGCGGTCGCCTCAGCCCCACCCTGCAGGCATTATTCCGCCTCTCAGTCATTCTCCTCCCCAGGTTCTAGCAACTCTTGCCAGAGGAAAAAGGGCCGGCACCTTTTAAGTCCCAGACCCTTGCGCTCTTCTGGTTAGTTTAGGATAACATGTATACCTCATTTTCCCTGTCTTTGGAATCTCTCATGTTTATATGGATTCTCCACATATGTGTAATTTATTTTATTTTCTTCTGTTAATCTGTCTCCTGTCAATTTAATTCCTAGACCAGCCAGAAGAACCTTGAAGGGCAGAGGGAATTTCTCCCCTCAACAGGAGCATAAGGTCTCTACACATGTGACTTTACTTCTCCTCCAGTCATCCAGACCTGCCATCGCAAGTTCTTCTGGGGTCACACTTCCTCCTAAAGAGCTCATGCTCCGTGCCTGGTGCTGGAGGGAAGCCCTGGGTAGCCAGGCATTTGTATGGTTTGTTTTGCCTCAAAACGAAGCCTGAAGTTTGTCCAGGCCCACTGGATAAACTGGGCATCAGGCCATGACACGTGTGCTCTCTGAGGAGGGGCCACTCATGTCCCATGGGCCCTAAGCCTCTGGTTGTGCTGGGAGTTTGTGAGGTGGCAAAGCTGTCATCCCCCATGTCCAAATGGGCCGGGTGAGGCAGAGTACTAAAAGATCCTCCAAGCCAGCAGAGGTGGAGAAAAGGACACCGGCTTAGGAAGCACATGGCAGTCTCCTGGAGTCACAGCTCCACCACTTACTGGCCAGGTGACCTGAAGTGAGACCTCAAGTTTTGGCCTTCGTTTTCCCATTTGTAAAATGGGAAAGATAAACCTGATCTCACAGAATTATCATGAACATCCCATTACAAAGTTCAGTTTACCAAAGACTATTTATGTCCTTGGTGTTTATCAAATAAATTATTGTGTAGATCATGATGAACATGTTTATTGTAATATTTAAGTGTTTAAGTATGAGAAAAATGCAGGTTTTCTATTTACAGTAAAACTACGAATTGAGTTAAAGGCAAGATTCAGGAAGCTACCAGTTCAGGCAGAAGGCAGACAAGCAGAAACCATAGGTGGTGCAGAGTGGTGGCATCTGGGAAGCCTAGAGTGGGCACATCCCCAGCTGAGTCCCTGAGAGCAGGAAACCAGCTGGCCTGCCACATAATCCCAGTGCTCCACAGGCTCCATGCATGGCAGGAGCCAAATACAACCTGGTGAGCTAATTGATAAACAGAGAGTAGGAACCCAGTACATATGAGGCCCCTTCTTTGCCTCTCTGTCCAATCAGATGTCCTGGGAAACCCCAAGGACAGCTGCAGCTCCTTCTCCCAGTGTGGATACCCTAGGGTGGAAGAGAGGCAGCTGGCTCCCCATCCCCAAGAGCAGCTGCTCCTCTTTGGCCACTGGAGAGCCAGGCAGGGTGTGGGCAGCCCCTTGGGGAGGTGACCCCAGTGCCTCCTCCACTACCCTCAAGGACTGTGGAGCCCCACAACTGCAATTCCCCACACCAGGATGCAAGGCCCCCCAAGAACCCAAAGCAGGTGACTTTTATTTGTTGCCTTTTGGGGCTGGGAAGAGGAGGGGTACGTGGAAAGGTGCACCTCATGGCTGCAGTTGCCTGCTGCGGAAGCACCCTGAATTCTGATCGCCCCCTCAAGTCTGGTGCTGTGCTGCGCTCCCTGCACCACCCTGACCGGTTCTGCACCAGCCCTGGCCCCATCCTCTTTTCAGCCCCGAGGGGTCCCCCCCGCTCCAGCTTGGGTTGCACACTTCCTGTGCAGACCCTCTGGATCTCCCGAGCCTCCGTGTCATTTGCCAGCTTCCACCTCTGGCTTCCTTAGGTGCCCTGCCCTCCCTATCCTGCCTCTGGCTTCCCTGCCTGCCTACCTCACCATCAATTCTCAAGAGGTGTTCTGCCTCCATACGTGAGCTTCTCCCTGTCCCAGAAAAATTCAGTGAATGACCTTGAAAATAAAGAGCTCTATCTGAGCCAAAATTTGGATCTAACTCGTACAGATGGAATAGGAGATATGTTCCAAAGAGCCCAAGTCATACAAAGGTTATCTATCTGGGAGGCAGGCAAGAGATACAGACCTCAGAGGATGCACTCCATTTATGTAAGACATGCCATGCAAAGGAAAGGGGGCAACACTCAGGCTGGGGGCACCTGAGGAATTAATGGGAAAGGTGAACATTTGCTTACCTTTTAACAGGAACTCCCATGACAATCATTTAGCCTCTACAGATGGGTCTTTTTTTTTTTTATATGTTCTCATGGGTGGCTATTTTGAGACCCCCAGAGTTAAAGAAATCTTCCATTTTAGGCCTTAGAAATATTTTTGGTGGTCCCTAGTACGAGGGTCAGCTTTTCTTTATTTCATATCTCCAAGTTGTCCTCCTGCCTGTGGCCATTTGATGCCCATAGATGCTGGTCTGAATCGTCTGCCTCTGCAGCACTGGGCACTGACCCCTCCTGTCCAGCCAGATTCCAGGCACACACCGCTGACAGTTACCTGACCTCCATTTCCACATCTGAAAATGGAGATACTGTGAGTTAAGTATTTAACTTGGAGTTTGGCGTCTACAAAATTTCAGCTCTTATTAACCAATTTCATTCAGCTGCTGTTACAGCCTCTGAGCCCCTCCTTCCCCTCCCTGCATTTATCCCCCTCTGTGGATTTCTGTAATCAGTATACTTAAATGTGAATATGCATTTACAGCGACAACTTTGGCCATGTCATCACTAGTAAGGGGTGAGCCTGTTCCCAGTGCGTTCGTCTGACACATCCCAGCACTGGGCTGGGCACAGACAGTCTAATGGGGGAGGCCTGTCCCAGGGCTCTAGGGGCCGTGGCTGAAGGAAGGCAGTCCTATCGGGATTTGTACAAGAGGCTTCTTGAGACAGTACCTGAGCAGAGTCTTGTGGGGGTCTTTATGTGGCAGATAGTAAAGAACAAAGGAAAGTGCTTGAGCCTTTCCCCCAAAGGGTGGGAGTTGGTGGAACCCAGCAGAAGCTGCAGAGACAGGGCCCATCCTTACCCCAGGGCCTAGAGTGGGCAACACAATGCCTGGAACACAATGGACCGGCAATGTGTATTTTGTCCTCTCTAATTTAGTCCAATATAATAAGGTAAAATTAAAAATGGGTGAAAGAAGAAAGTGGGACAAAGAAAACAAACCAAAAAACCTGAGCCGGGAGAGAAACTGGTTCACACAGCACTTGCTGGACGCACATGCACTGGGGACCACATTTAGGCTCCCGGCTTTCTCGCAGCCAATGGAAAGATCAGTCTTGTACTCTTGGAGTCCTTATATAAAACCCACAGCAGCACTCAGAAGTGCCATTCTTGGCACTGAGAAGAGACTTTTCTCCTGAGAGTCCTTAGGAAGAGGGATTCCAGATGTGATCACAGTGCTTTCCTGGAGCCCCACTGACACCCGGCGCTGCAGGGGCCACCGCCTGCAGGGAGAGTGTGCACCTTCCCCTGAATCAAAGCTGATGGCACTGCACTGATGCACAGTTTGGACAAAGTAGCTGCTGAGGGTGTGGGGGACCAGGAAGCACACCTGGGAAGGGCCTCTTCTCCTTCCCACCGTCACTCTCTGTCACTGAGACCCTCACCCAGGGGGTCTCTGGGCTCAGGTAGGGGACCTCCTTCTACTGAGTGAGAGCAGGTAGCCTTCCGGGAGAACTGTCAGTTCAGGGGCGTGGGCGTGGCAGCAACACTGCGCCTGTGTCCCCACCCCCACCCTCCCACCCCGAGATGTGAGCCTCGGACAGCATGACATCTCATCCATTTTGCTCACTGCTGAGCCCCCAGTGCCTGGCACACGGTCATCTGTCAATAAGTATTTGCTGAGTGAGTGAATGAGTAGGTAGGTGGTGATCAGCTACCTGGTTCCCAGACGCTGGCCACCAGAGCGCCCTAGCCCTTCCTCACTCAGTTCTCTGCAGCCCCTCACCTGCCCCAAGATCATGCCTGACACTCTCTCCTCTTAGCCCAGTCCATGGACCTCTTTTGGAATAGGGTCTGCAGAGCCATCTCCTGAGTCACAGCATAGCTCTATGCCCTGCTTCCTTTTGGAGTCTTGAGAGTAAAGACCACAACAGCCTGTTCTCTAGTCCTGGTGCTCTCAGAGGCAGGCTGGCTGCCTCAGAGTTCCAAGGAAGAGGGGTCAGCAAGTGCTGGAAAGAAAAACAGGCATTTAGAGTTTCAAAGTCTTATCAAGCTACAGGTACATGGCTGGTTCAACCCAGGGCTTAAATTTGGACCAGTGGTGAAGCCCTGGATGTACCCCCAGGGCCTGGCTTTTTAAAAAGCATGCAAGGCCTGCTCTAGATTTCAAGGGTCCTCAGGGGCATGCTCCCCCCCTGTGCCCTCTCATGTTGAGAATGACTAACTTCACCCAATAAGAAGAGGACAGATGGGAAGGCACTGCCCGTGGGAACAGTGTAGACATGGGAGAGAGGGCTGGTGGCCCACATATCCTCCAATCCAGCTATGAATGGGCCCTGAGCGAAAGAGGGGTTCTGAGGTCTGACCTGTAGGCATTTGGTCCATGAAAAGGGAGGCATCCAGCAGGAAGGACCAAGATTCTCTTCAAAAAGTTGTTAGGGGTGTGCTCTAGGACACAGACTGCAGGGTCCCTAAGTTCTCCTCACAGCAGAGCTGTGCACTTCTCAGCTCACCCAGCTTTAAAAACCAGGTTTAAGCAACTGGCCTCTCTGGCTGCTCTGCTCCTCCCTGCCCCAGTCACTCGCACATACACACACACAACCCTCACCAAAGCCCCTGTAGAACATTTGGCCTTGAGCAATAGGGCCTCCTTATGTTCCCTCTAATGTGAATGTGTCGCCCAGATCGTGAAAGAAGCTGACTGGTTGCACAGAATTCTGAGGTTGAGTGGCTAACTTGGTGAGAGGTGGCCCGTGAGAAGAGCTGCTTTGGGACAAGCCAGATGGAGTCTTCCCAGGAGGCCCTGCTAAGGAGACTTTGAGCTACAGTGGTGGCCTCATTTCTGCATCTGCGAGACAACGAGTCCTCTGTGACTGGGGGACACGAATGGGCATCCAGCACATATTACTGAGAGGAATATATTTTAGGTACAAAGTAAAATATAGTGAAAAATGGAGAATACAAAAAAGGTGGGTTACTGTTTGTGAGGAAAACTCTGAAGAGGGAGCTCAGATCCACGGCAACACAACCACTTTCTGCACGTGTCCTGGCTCTGCCCCTGGCTGTGCGGCCTGGCAGCCCTGCTGTCCCTCTCTGGGATGAGAGGGGATTGTAGAGAGGCACCTTCTGAGCACTATGGCCCTGTGTCTTGCTCTTTGCTTGAGCACCTGCCTGGGAGGCAGCCCGACTCTTATTGTTTATTATAAACGCCCAGCAGGTCTCTGCAGTCTTTTGCTTTTGTCAGTCTGTTGCTTTGGAAACAAATCACATGTTTCATGTTCCATATGCCCTGGCAGGTGGGATTTCTGGTATGACAGCTTTTAGGTGCTGAGCAAACACTCTTGACTTTGCCTCTTTCGGAGGGAGCACCAAGGAAAACACTGAAGTGAGCACAGAAAAGGAAGTTCACGTTTCCACACCTGATTTTATTCCTTTTAAATGCCATTCAGTGTCTTTGCTGAAGTTTTTAGTAATGAAATCAATATCCAGGTACTGTTTTTAGCACTCTGATTCCCCCATTTTGTTTAGGGACAGCTGACATTTTGATGGAGGTGGCAAGTTTGTGCACATTGCACCTGCCTGAGCCCCCGGGCCAGGGCCTGTGACCTGAGGGGCATTTCCCTAGTGGGAACAGGCCATCAGAGTTGGGTGAGCAGAGGCATAGCCAGAAAGGTAGACATGTTCCTGAACTGTTCTGCAACGGCTCCTTCTTTGGGGCTGGCTAGCTGCAGTCAGGGGCGAGAGCACTGCTCTGCCTCAGGCTTCCAGCCTGGGAACTCCTGAATCTTCTGGGACACAGGCAGAGAGGCAGCCTTGGCAAGAGCCTCACATCTTTGGGGTTATTTACACATCCGGAAGCTCAGGAGTTGGCACCAGACGACGGGTCATGTCCCATCAGGACTATAAACCATGGCAGCGCTATTCAGTATCTGTGTCCCTGGCTTGATGATTTATTTACATTCTGGATGCCAAATTCACACAGATCTTCAGTTTAGTAGGGGAACTGCATCACCTCACTGCTTTGACAGAGGTTCTCAGCCCCGGAGCATTGGAATCCCCTGTGGGGCTTTGAAAAGTCTCAGATTGGTTTCCATTTGTCTGGAGCCTGGTTTGCTACTTTTTAAAGCTCCTCAGCTGGGCTAAATGGCAGCTCAGGTTGAGAGCCACTGCTAGGTGGCAAGTGCTGCTGGAGTGACATTACCGTGATAACACGTTATCGGGAAGATTTTCTTAGAAATAAAGACCAGACTATGGAATTCAGGCTCTGAAGGGGGAAGGGAGAAGTTCAGTATCTCCTACTGGTGAAATATGAAATGGCTTGTTTGGACAAGGCCTCTTGCCGGAGGCGGATTGCCCCCTGGCAGGTGCCCTCTGCATTTGGTGTGACTGAATTAACCACGGAAGGTTAGGGTAAAAGGGTTTATACCAAGCTGTATTCTCACTGTGGCATCTGCCTCTGGCAAGTTCGCGAACCATCTCCATCTCTGCCCCTGGGCAGAGCACTGGGCAAAGCTCTTCATATAGTAACAGCGACAATAATGGCTCATTGCCTCTGGGTGTGGGAACAAGTGACAAGTGCCTAGTTGCAGGCCAACTACGTCACCAAGTGGATTAGGGTCAGGTGAGGATCCTGGCCACAGGAACTTCCCTTTTCCCTACCCGGTATCCTGAAGTCAGTAGGAATGTCAAATGAAGGGGTCAGGGCTGGTGGTGAATGTGCTGGGAGAGGCTGGTGTCTGCCAGGAATAACCAGCCCTGAGTGATGCCCAGTGGCCCCTCAGCAGCTCATTCCTCCCATCATCCCAGCTTGAGGGGTGACATCAGATGTTCATCTACGTAAATGTCTGTCAAGTGAGAGAAACAAATGAATATTTTTTGAAGCAAATCAATACCTAGCTGGGAAAGACCCTTTATTTTCGTGTCCTTCTCTCCTCTGCTTGGCTGGAGCACTCTCTCTACACACATGCAAACACACAGCTAGGAGCATAGAAACACAACTGGGTTTGCACACCCCACACCCAAATGCCAACACACATGGGGGGACATAGAAATACAGCTGCATGTGCACACCCCACACACATGCAGACATATGGGGGGGACATAGAAACACAACCACATGTGCACACCCCCCACACACACATGCAGACACGTGGGGGGGACATAGAAACACAGATGTGTGTGCACACACCCCACACACATGCAGACATATGGGGGGACATAGAAACACAACCACATGTGCACACCCCCCACACACACATGCAGACACGTGGGGGGGGCATAGAAACACAGATGTGTGTGCACACACCCCACACACATGCAGGCACATGTGGGGGGGACATAGAAACACAACCACATGTGCACACACCCCACACACATGCAGACACACAGGAGAGGGCGTAGAAACACAGCTGAGTGTGCAGAGCAGTGGCTGTTGGCAGTTTTCAGTCCTGACCCCCTTTGATGCTGGCTGTCCTCACCACAGCCTTGGCACCCGGTCCCCCACCACCACTAATTCCTTTATCTCCTTACATTACCCTTCACAGCAGCCTAATTAAGCAGTCGGTCTATGTGGGGCATCTGCTGGCAGCCAGCCAGCCTCTCTCAGTGGGGATCCCTGGGTTTCCCATACTGGCCCCAGAGCTTCCTGAGGCAGAAAGATGAACTAATCCCACTGCAGAGAATTGCGTGCAAGAACCTCTGGGTTGAACAGTTATAACCATGCAGATGAGTTTTGAATCTTATGCAGTGTGCTTTGCATATTTTTTCATCTGCTTTAAGTCTTTCCTTCTGAGGTTTTGCATAGTCTGATTTTGCTCCAGAAAGAGAAAAAGGATGGTAAGCTTGTTTCCAAATTGTGATGCATTTTCTGTCCCCTATCACAACAGACTTCACCCATGGTCCCTATGAGTGGACAGAGGCCCTGCTCTGGACTTTCAGCACACTTTCTCCAGTATAGCACCTCTCAGACCACAGGACTCAAGTCAGTTTATTTTTCTCCTCTGCCTCTCACTAGACAGTGAGCTCCTTAGCCTTTGTCCCAGGTGCTAACACAATGCCTGGCTCATAGTCTTTCTGAAGGCTTAGAAAGCAACTTCTCTCTGAGCTTAGTTTCTTCACTCATTAAATGGAAAATAATAGTGTTATCCCAAAAAGTAGTTCTGAGGATTAAATTAAATAATGAATGCAAAACACCTGGCACACTGCAGGCCTTAGTAAAGGGTAACCTTTAACTGCTGAAGGCATTGAGTAAATGAATTACTTTGTTAGCAGAGTTAACACTAACCTTGCAACTGAAGTCATCATTAAATAAAACATGTGTGATTCTGCAGCCTCCAGTCTCTCTCTGTCCCCAGCCCCTCATTGTCCCCAAGTAGCCTGGGTCACCCAACCAAAGTACCTCTGAGCCCACCTCAGTACTCTGAGATCTGGAGTGGTTCCTGTCACCTCCAGAGTCAAGTCCAGGCTCAGTACTTGGCCCCACCCTGCCCCTCCACTGTACTTGCTGCACTGCCCTTTATGTCACTCTTGACTGAAAGTAAGGTGGGTCTCAGGTGCTGTCCAGCTCTGCTCTCTTCTCATGCAGTCATGTCCGCTTGATGAGCCTTTTCTGAGAACCTGCTCTGTGTCTGGCGTGGCCCGGGGCCTCGGGACACAGCTCCCACTGCCCAGGGCCTCCAGTCTAGTGAAGTATGTGGGCTTGTCAGGAGGGAGTTTCTGTGGAGGGGGACATGCTGTGGCAACTAGGTGGGAGTCCGCGTCCTGTTGAGCGGATGAAAGGCAAGAGCATGTTACTGAGAAACAGCGGGCACACTGTAGACCCCAACACATCCCTTCTCTCCCTTCCTCTCTCGGTCCCTGGGCTCCAGGCCCCAGGACACCAGCCCGATGGCCCGTACAGTGTGACAGAGCAGCAATGCAAGGGCACAGGTCTAAAGGTCTCCAATGAAGTATTAACTGCTTCCCATAAAGACTAGTTGTTTTGAAAGGCTTTGCTTGCCCAGAAGAAAACTTGTGACCTTGCCGGCTGGTGCCTGCCATTCCAGGGTGCCTGGGCAGGAATGCCCCCAAGATGACTGTACTGCTGAGGCTGGGTGCTGAGTTTGTGAGTGGCTGTGAACAGCCTGGAAAGCTCAGAGGAGGGAAGGATTGCAGGAATTTCAGTGCCTCCCTTTCTCTTCCTGAAAACCCCTACTCATCTTGTAAAGCCCCTCAGATCCTCTGTGAGGACCCAGAACTCCCAGAGCCCTTGCTCTCTTCAGGTCTGCTGTCCAGCTTTATTTTCTTGTGCTCACATTGGCTTACTGCCCAGTCAGCTGGAAGTTCCCTGAAGGCAAGTTCATACACATTACTCAAAAATGCATCATAAATGCTTACTGAACAGGATAGCCAGCACAGGCTCAGAGGCAGGAAACAGTATTTAAAATATCGTGAGAACCTGCTATGTGCAAGATGTTGGGTACAATACGTGTTCAAATAAGCTTTTGCTTAAAGAACAATTATCCTTGTGGCCCAGCCATGAAACACAGTGGAGATCAGCCTAGGTCAACACTTCTAGAATGGTCTTTTGTAGGTAGCAGGCCCACTGAAAAATGGTTGTAGCTATATACTCTCCTTACCCCCTCAGCTTAGTTGAGATACAATTCACATACTATACAACCACTAATACAAGTGAGCAATCCAATGGTTTTTAGTTCCCAGGGTTGTGTCACCATCACCACAGCCAATGTTAGGACATTTTTGTCTTTGCCCATTTGGGTTGCTGTAAAAAAAATACCATGGACTGGATGGCTTGTAAACAACAGAAATTTATTTCTCGCAGTTCTGGAGGCTGGACACCTGAAATCATGGTGCCAGCATCATCAGGTGAAGGCCCTTTTCAGGGCTGCAGACTTATATCTTCACATTCTGGGTTAATTCCACATGAAACGCAAAATCAGTTTGTCAATTTCTGCAAAGAGGTCAGCTGGGAATCTGAAAGAGATCACACTGAATCTGTAGATCATCTGGCAAGTATTGCCATCTCGACAATGTTAAGTATTCTGATCCGTGAACACAGGATGCTTTTCCATTTATTTAGGTCTTTAATTTCTTTCAACAGGGTTTTGGAGATCTCAAAGAGTAAGTTTTGCTTCTTTTGTTAAATTTATTCTTGGGTATTCTATTCTTTTTGATGCTATCATAAATGGAATTGTTTTCTTAATTTCATTTTAAAATTGTTCTTGGCAGGCGTAGAGAAATACAATAGATTTCTGTATATTGATCTTATGTCCTGCAACCTTGCTGAATTCATTCATTTATTCTAATAACTTTTTAGTGGATTCCTTTGTATTTTATTTATATAATATCATATCAACTGTGATTAGAGATTGATCTGCTTCTCCCTTTATCATTGGGAGGCCTTTAATTTCTCTTTTTTGCCTAATTGGCCTAGTTAGAACCTCCAGTACAGTGTTGAATGTATAACATGGCAAGAAGGGCTTTCTGTCTTGTTTGTGATCTGAGGGAAAGGGCTTTCATGTTCACTATTAACTGTGATGTTAACTGTAGGATTTTTTGCAAAAGCCTTTTATTGAGGAAGTTCTTTTTTCCCCTAGTTTGTTTTTATCATGAAAGGGTATTGGATTTTGTATAGGGTCTTATGGGCCCTCTGGGCACAAGGATCAGGGTAGGAACTCCAAGGCACTGCTCCAGAGATTATCCTGGCCTTCTTCTTACAGTTTATCAGCACACATTCATGCTCCCAGTTGATCCTCAGCCCAATGAAGCAGGTATCATCACTATTCCCAGTCTGCAGATGAAGAGGCTGGAGCTCTGAGAGGGGGCATGGGTTGCCCTGCCACACAGCTCAGAGGCACCTGTTGGACTTGACATTTGGCTGGAGCTCTCATCCCTCGCTGGGCACTCTGTCTAGCCTGCCTCTGCTCAACTTCTAGTCTAAATCAAGGCTGGCTTTTGGAGGGATTTAGGAGGGCTCTTCTTCAGTGCCTGATAATCACCTTTAAGTGATACTTGCATTAGACTTCATGGAGTTTTTCTCAAACTTCAGAGGCTGAGCTTCACCATGGAGCTCAGTAATAGTGCAGATTCCTAACTGGGTGGAACTAAAAATTTGCATTTAAGCACCTCCCCTCCCCCAAGTGATTTGTGCTATGCTTCAAGGAAACCTGCTTTAGGTAAAGGCAGCCTGTGAGTAAAATATCAGGTGGTGTCTGCATGAGGGAGGGTTCAGGAGACCTCAGGATGGAAGGACTGCTGGGGTTTATGGACAGGCTGAGTTGCCCCTCCACCTCAGGTATATCCTCAAGTGGAATCTGGATCACATTCCATTAAACAGCAGTTTTCTCCTTTTCTTAGTAACTATCCATCCATAGAGGGCCACTCAGAGGAGGGTAAGCAGAGCCAGGTTCTCTGCCAGGTACCCCAACATGGTGCCCAGGACCCCAGTACTTGTTTTAAGGATCTGTGAACATGTTCCAATTTTAGTTTCTTTTAAAATCAGAAGAAAATTCATATAATAACAAATGTAGCCTGGATTTTATTCATCTTATACCAACATCATGAAATATAATTTGTAATAATATTTTATGAAGGAAGGAGCCCAGGCAGGCAAAAATGCCCAGGACCTATAAAAGTCACATGCGCCCTGATAGTGAGGTAAAGGAAGCACAGGCACTGAGCCCTGCAGAGGGAAAGAGCTCCAGGGAGAGCCTGGAAGAAGGCAGCAGGAGTCAGGAGGGTGGGTGGGGGTCCACTGGCCACTGGCCCTGGTTTTCTCTATTCCAGCCCTGTACCTTGATATAGCCAGGCAAGGAAAAGAGATACCTGGAAGCTGTTTTAACAACCTATGTGGGTTTGGAATTTTCCATTTGATGAGGAAAGAAAAACCCAGTGTTCAGTGGCAATTTTCTCAAAGCCAGAGTGGAACACTGTGTCGTCTGTTTCATGATCTGAACCAGCTGGTGGCACCATCTGCCTGACTCAGACGGGAAGGTGCTGGGCAGGGATCTCTCTTGAACACCTTGGAGTGTAGATTCTAGACCCAAGAAAGAGCAGCCACACGGGCCCAATGATGAAAGGGAAGGAAGGATACAGAAGTGGACAAAACAGCCCTGAAAGAACTTACATTCAAGTAAGTTCTGTTTATTATCTGACTAAATAGATAATAAAGATGTGATTGGATTAAAGATGGCAGCATGAGAGGTGAGACAGAGGCTTCCTCCTAAAACCACATATAATAAGAAAATTAAACTACTACAACTAGTCTTGAAAGAGCAATGGAAAAGAGGACGGCAACAAACTGCATACACCTGGGGACAAGAGCAGCCCTCACGGAAAAGGGTAACGTACTGTGGTCCTGCAGGATCCAAGCCCTTCCCCCACCCCAACTCACCGGCAGGAGGAACAGGAACAGAGCAGAGAGGGAGTGGAGAACTGAGACTGCTGAATACCTAACTCTGGAGATCTACTCTGGGAGCACAAACCTATATTTCATGGTGCTTGCATGATACTCTTGTAATTAGGGGGTTGGAAAGCTAAGACAGGCAGAATTCCTGGAGAGACTAAGATTCCAGCTGCTTGTGAAAGCAGGGATCCATACCCAGTTGCTCTGGGACAAAAGAAAGGTGGGAAGTCTGAGAGACTTCCTAACAAAGAAGCCCTTAGCAAGAGGGCTGCTAAAGGGGCAAGGATTGCACAGAGCTTACTGCTCAGGAGAAAGGACAGGTAGACAAAATTGTCCGGGTGCACTCTGCCCAGCAGATTGGGAGTTTTCACAATCTTCAGGTGTGCCAGCTCCCTGGCTGCCTACACAGCCCCAAGAACCCCTTCTGTGACAGGCAGACTAGTGTGCATTTCTCCTGGCCAGCCCCACTGGGCTTGCAAACTGGGAAACCCTTCCCTGGTATTAGGCCAGCCAGAGGGAAGATCTGTCTACAGCAACTAAAAACGCAAAGCACAGAGGCTTATACCTGTGTGCTCAGCCCACTGTTTCAGGCAGTGGAGACAGTCATAGTGGCCAGGAACCAGGAAACAGCCCTTTCCTCCCCTGAGGCACCAATACCATTCCCATACAATCCCTGACATTGCTTCAGGGGCCGAGCAGCTCCAGACAGTAGAGCTTCTGGGCACTACTGTGCCATACACAAATATGAAACGCCAAAGGAACCTGGTCCAGAGTAAAATTGTAAATACAACTCCTGAGAAAGGTTTAAATGATATGGACCTTATGACTCTTCCTGAAAGGGAGTTCAAAATAAAAATCATTAACATGCTCATGGAGGTACGGAAAGATATTCAAGAACTCAGGAATGAATTCCGGTCGGAGATCCAATCATTGAAGAACACAATGGACCGTATTAAAAGCAGATTGGATACAGTGGAGGAGACGATAAATGAAATCAAAACTAGAGAAGAGGAATACAAAGAAGCTGAGGCACTGAGAGAAAAAAGGATCTCTAAGAATGAAAGAATATTGAGAGAACTGTGTGACCAATCCAAACAGAACAATATTCGCATTATAGGGGTACCAGAAGAAGAAGAGAGAGAAAAAGGGATAGAAAGTGTCTTTGAGGAGGTGATTGCTGAAAAATTCCCCAATCTGGGGAAAGAGATAGTCTCTCAGGCCATGGAGGTGTGCAGATCTCCCAACACAAGGGACCCAAGGAAGACAACAGCAAGACATATAGTAATTAAAATGACAAAGATCAAAGATAAGGACAGACTATTAAAAGCAGCCAGAGAGAGAGAAATAAGATCACATACAAAGGAAAATCCATCAGGTTCTCATCAGACTTCTCAGCAGAAACCTTACAGGCCCGAAGGGAGTGGCATGATGTATTTAATGCAATGAAGCAGAAGGGCCTTAAACCAAGATTACTTTATCCGGCAAGATTATCATTTAAATTTGAAGGAGGGATTAAACAATTCCCAGATAAGCAAAAGGTGAGAGAATTTGCCTCCCACAAACCATCTCTACAGTGCATTTTGGCGGGACTGCTATAGATGGAAGTGTTCCTACGGTTTAATAGCTGTCACCAGTGGTAATAAAACCACAGTAAATAAAATAGAACAGCTAATTACTAAGAAAATGCAAAATTAAATTAACTATCCCCAAAGTCAATCAAGGGATAGACAAACTGTACAGAATGTGATACCTAATATATAAAGAATAGAGGAGGAAGAAAAAGACGGAAGGAAACAAAAAAACAAAAAAAGAACCTTTAGATTGTGTTTGTAATAGTATATTAAGTAAGTTGTTAGCCTTTTAGATAGTACGGAAGTTAACCTTAAACCTTTGGTAACCACGAATCTGAAACCTGCAATGCCAGTAAGTACATACCTATCCATAATCACCCTAAATGTAAAAGGACTGAATGCATCAGTCAAAAGACATAGAGTCACTGAATGGATAAAAAAACAAGACCCATCTATATGCTGCCTTCAAGAGACTCACTTTAAACCCAAAGACATACACAGACTAAAAGTGAAGGGATGGAAAAAGATATTTCATGCAAACAACAAGGAGAAAAAAGCAGGTGTTGCACTACTTGTATCAGACAAAATAGACTTCAAAACGAAGAGTGTAGCAAGAGATAAAGAAGGACATTACATAATGATAAAGGGGGCAGTCCAACAAGAAGACATAACCATTATAAATATATATTCACCCAACACAGGAGCACCAGCATATGTGAAACAAATACAAACAGAATTAAAGGAGGAAATAGAAAGCAATGCATTCATTTTAGGAGACTTCAACACACCACTCACTCCAAAGGACAGATAAACCGGACAGAAAATAAGTAAAGACACAGAGGCACTGAACAACACACTAGAACAGATGGACCTAACAGACATCTACAGAACTCTACACCCAGAAGCAACAGGATACACATTCTTCTCAAGTGCACATGGAACATTCTCCAGAATAGACTACATACTAGACCACAAAAAGAACTTCAATAAATTCAAAAATATTGAAATTCTACCAACCAACTTCTCAGATCACAAAGGTATAAAACTAGAAATAAATTTTAGAAAGAAATCAAAAAGGCTCACAAATACATGGAGACTTAACAACATTCTCCTAATTAATCAATGGGTTAGCGACCAAATCAAGACAGAAATCAAAGAATATATGTAAACTAATGACAACAATAACACAAAGCCATAACTTCTGTGGGACACAGCAAAGGCAGTTCTAAGAGGAAAGTATACTGCAATCCAGGCCTATTTAAAGAAGGAAGAACATTCCCAAATGAATAGTCTAAAGAAACAATTACTGAAATTGGAAAAAGAAGAACAAATGAGGCCAAAAGTCACCAGAAGGAGAGACATAATAAAGATCAGAGAAGAAATAAATAAAATTGAGAAGAATAAAACAATAGAAAAAATCAATGAAACCAAGAGCTGGTTCTTTGAAAAAAATAAACAAAATAGATAAACCCCTAGCCAGACTCATTAAGAGAAAAAGAGAATCTACACAAATAAACAGAATCAGAAATGACAAAGGAAAAATAAGACGGACCCCACAGAAATACAAAGAATTATAAGAGAATATTATGAGAATCTATATGCTAACAAGCTGGAAAACCTAGAAGAAATGGACAACTTCTTAGAAAAATTCAACCTTCCAAGACTGACCAAGCAAGAAACAGAAAAACTAAACAGACCAATCACCAGCAGAGAAATTGAATCGGTAATCAAAAAACTACCCAAGAACAAAACCCCCAGACCTGATGGATTCACCTCTGAATTCTGCCAGACACCCATTCTCCTTAAACTTTTCCAAAAAAATAGAAGAGGAGGGAATACTTCCAAACTCATTCTATGCAGCCAGCATCACTCTAATACCAAAACCGGGCAAAGACCTCACCAAAAAAGAAAATTATAGACCAATATCCCTGATGAACGTAGATGCAAAAATACTCAACAAAATATTATCAAACCGAATTCAAAAATACATCAAGAGGATCATACACCATGATCAAGTGGGATTCATCTCAGGGATGCAAGGATGGTACAACATTCGAGAATCCATCAACATCATCCACCACATTAACAAAAAGAAGAACAAAACCCACATGAAAATCTCCATAGATGCTGAAAAAGCATTTGACAAAATTCAGCATCCATTCATGATAAAAACTCTCAACAAAAAGGGTATAGATGGCAAGTACCTCAACATCATAAAGGCTATATATGACAAAGTCACAGCTAACATCATACTTAACAGTGAGAAGCTGAAAGCTTTTCATCTAAGATCGGGAACAAGACAGGGATGCCCACTCTCTCCACTGTTATTCAACATAGTACTGGACGTCCTAGCCATGGCAATCAGAAAAAACAAAGAAATATAAGGCATCCAGATTGGTAAAGAAGAAGTCAAATTGTCACTCTTTGTAGATGACATGATATTGTACATAAAAAACCCTAAAGACTCCACTCCAAAACTACTAGAACTAATATCTGAATTCAGCAAAGTTGCAGGATACAAAATTAACACACAGAAATCTGTTGCTTTCCTATACACTAACGATGAACTAACAGAAAGAGAAATCAGAAAAATAATTCCATTCACAATTGCATCTAAAAGAATAAAATACCTAGGAATAAACCTCACGAAGGAAGTGAAAGACCTGTACTCTGAAAACTACAAGACACTCCTAAGAGAAATTAAAGTAGACACTAACAAATGGAAATGCATCCCATGCTCTTGGCTAGGAAGAATAAATGTTGTCAAAATGGCTATACTACCTAAAGCAATCTACACATTCAATGCACTCCCTATCAAACTACCAACAGCTTTCTTCAATGAACTGGAACAAATAATTCTAAAATCATATGGAACCACAAAAGACCCCAAACAGCCAAAGCAATCCTGAGAAGGAGGAATCAAAGAGGGGGAATTTCGCTCCCTGACTTCAAGCTCTACTACAAAGCCACAGTAATCAAGACGATTTGGTATTGGCACAAAAACAGACCCATAGACCAGTGGAACAGAATAGAAAATCCAAACATTAACCCAAACATATATAGTCAATTAATATATGATAAAGGAGCCTTGGATATACAATGGGGTGATGACAGCCTCTTCAGCAGCTGGTGTTGGAGAAACTGGACAGCTACATGTAAGAGAATGAAACTGGACTACTGTCTAGCCCCATACACAAAGGTAAACTCAAAGTGGATCAAAGACCTGAATGTGAGTCATGAAACCATAAAACTCTTAGAAAAAAACATAGGCAAAAATCTCTTGGACATAAACATGAGCGACTTCTTCATGAACATATCCCCCCGGGCTAGGGAAACAAAAGCAAAAATGAACAAATGGAACTATATCAAGTTGAAAAGCTTCTGTACAGCAAAGGACACCATCAGTAGAACAAAAAGAGTTCCTACAGTATGGGAAAATATATTCATAAATGATGTATCTGATAAGGGGTTGACATCCAAAATATATGAAGAACTCACACATCTTAACAAACAAAAAGCAAATAATCTAATTAAGAAATGGGCAGAGGACATGAATAGGCACTTCTCTAAAGAAGAAATTCAGATGGCCAACAGGCACATGAAAAGATGCTCCACATCACTAATCATCAGAGAAATGCAAATTAAAACCACAATGAGATATCACCTCACACCAGTGAGGATGGTCAACATCCAAAACACAAACAACAAATGTTGGTGAGGATGTGGAGAAAAGGGAACCCTCTACACTGCTGGTGGGAATGCAAATTAGTTCAATCATTGTGGGACTCAGTATGGAGGTTCCTCAACAAACTCAAAATAGAAATACCATTTGACCCAGGAATCCCACTCCTAGGAATTTACCCTAAGAATGCGGCAGCCCAGTTTGAAAAAGACATATGCACCCCTATGTTTATCGCAGCACTATTTACAATAGCCAAGAAATGGAAGCAACCTAAATGTCCATCCGTAGATGAATGGATAAATAAGATGTGGTACATATACACAATGGAATATTATTCAGCCATAAGAAGAAAACAAATCCTACCATTTGCAACAACATGGATGGAGCTAGAGGGTATTATGCTCAGTGAAATAAGCCAAGCCGAAAAAGACAAGTATCAAATGATTTCACTCATGTGTGGAGTATAAGAACAAAGAAAAAAACTGAAGGAACAAAACAGCAGCAGACTCACAGAACCCAAGAATGAACTAAAAGTTACCAAAGGGAAAGGGACTGGGGAAGATGGGTGGGAAGGGAGGGACAAGGGGGATAAAGGGGCCTTACAATTAGCAGATGTAATGTTGGGGGGCATGGGGAGGGCTGTACAACTCAGAGAACACAAGTAGTGACTCTATAGCATCTCACTACGCTGATGGACAGTGACTGTAATGGGGTTGGTGGGGGGGACCTGATGAAGGGGGTAGTTTAGTAACCATAATATTGCACATGTAATCATATATTAATGATACCAAAATAAATTTAAGTAAGAAAACATTAAATAAATAAATAAGTAAAAGAATCCAGCTGAGCAAGAAAAAAAAAACTATCTGTGCACACTGAAGAGAATACATAAATATCTAATAATTATGGTAGCAAAACTCCAGAGGTTGTAACTGTGCTGTTTTAATAAAGACTACAAGAGTCAAAAAAATAATAATAACAAATAAATAAATAAAAAAAATATTATTACCACCAAGAAAATTTAAAAAGATGTATGTGAATGATTTCAGGTACAAAGTGTCATGGAGAGAAAAAGAGTGAGTACAAGTCGCCTGAGTCAGAGCAGTCCCTTGGAGTTGGTGCAATTTAAGCAGAGACCTGAATAGGAGAAGGAGGCAGGCGTGAGAGTCCAAGATTTTCAGGCAGAGGGGACAGCAGGTGCGGCAGCTGGGCCCAGACTTGCTCAAGGCTTCCTGAAGTGCAGCCTCCTCTGACTCTGGCTGGTCAGTGAGCAGCAGAGCATGGGAAGAAGGAGCATGAGATGGTGGTGAGTCCATCCTGTATCTCATGGAAGCAAGGACTTTAAGTTTAAGGCAAAGCCACTGGAGGCTTGTTAAGCAGGAAACAGACATAATTTTATTTATTTATTTATTTTTTTAACAATTTATTTTATTTTAGTATCATTAACCTACAATTACATGAGCAATATTGTGATGATTAAACTACCCCCTTCATCAGGTCCCCCCCACCAACCCTATTACAGTCACTGTCCATCAGTGTAGTGAGATGAGAATCACTACTTGTCTTCTCTGAGCTGTACAGTCCCCCCCGTGCCCCCCCACCCTATGTCTGCCAATCGTAATGCCCCTTTTACCCTCTTATCCCTCCCTTCCCACCCATCTCCCCAGTCCCTTTCCCTTTGGTAACTGTTAGTCCATTCGTGGGTTCTGTGAGTCTGCTGCTGTTTTGTTCCTTCATTTTTTTTTTTCTTTGTTCTTGTACTCCACATATGAGTGAGATCATTTGGTACTTGTCTTTTTCGGCATAATTTTATTTTTAAAAGACCCCTTTGGCTGCTGTGTAGAGCACAAGAGGCAAGTGTAGGAGCCAGGAGCTAGTTAGAAAGCAACCATGGTGTCCTATTGGAGAGGCGAGGCAGTTTGCTCTGGGCCGTAACCGTGGTGTGGTGAGGAATGGTTGGATTTGAGGTTGAGCCCAGAGATGATGGTGACAGGATGCCCTGGGTGTGAGGGGCAGCGGGCTCGAGCATGACTGGATTCTTGCCTAAGCTGCCATGTATGCAGTGTATGTGTAGTTCAACCAGAGACATAGTTGGGGGTTGGGGGTGGGCACCGGGGGAGCAGATGAAGCTCATCTGGCTACGTCAAGTTTGAGCTATGTTAACAGATGTCCCTGTACAGGTATCAGTCCCCTTGGGGAGATACGAATCTGGAGCACAGAGAGGAATGGTGTGGATTTTAGAGCCATCAGCTTACAGATGACATCTGAGGCACTGAGACTGGAAGAGACTACCAGAGAGAGGGTAAACTGAGAGCACAGAGCCAAAGGCATCCTGAACATTTAGACACACTGAAGCCAGATAAATTATTTCCCATGAAGTGGGCTATCTCACCATCATAGCATAGCTGGATCCCCTTCCATGTATGAGAACACCCTGGGGTCTCAGTGACCCCAAATACCTCACTTTTCATGCCAAGGCTGTTACTGAAGCACAGCTGGAGTCTCTGGGGGCTCAGCCACCTTCCCCAGCACCGCCCCACTGCCCAGCTGCTCTCCCCCTTCTCCCCATGGATGCTTTCGCTGGTGGTGGTTGAACATGGCGTTTGTCAGATGGGAGGCTTACCAGCACTACAGCTGCCTGGCGCCCTGTGGAGGTGGGTCTGGACAGATGATTCTGACACACACCAGGGCTTGGGCACCTCAGGTGCAGACTGACAACGGGCTCGCAGTCCTTACTCCCTTCATCTCATTTGGTCCTTGCAGAGGGGGAGCCTTTTCTTCCCTGACCTTCTGCTGACACTAGGCCTGTCCCAGATATCCTCTTGAGCTTCTCCAAATTTCATTTTAAAGTTACCATTTCATACAAATTCATTTTAGAGGTAGAAAGTGGGAACTGGAATACACCTATAACTGATGGATAGAGTGGGTTATTATTAAAATTATTTTATTTCATCAATTTAACTAGTGCTTATTATACAAATATTTGTTTTAAGTATGATCAGAGACCTACTTCCATATGTAAATGGTCATGTGCTAAAGCTCATAGCTTTTACAGGCACGTCCTGTGTGGTAGGCACAGTGTGAAATGCAGCTTGTGCTTTCTTTCATCTTTACAACCATCCAGTAGGGCAGATGCCTAGATGAGGAACAGAACCTCAGCCTGGTTAAGCAACTGAGGTGGTAGAGCAAGTCAGTGAGGAACAGGTCGTAACGCCAGGCCAGCCGCTCCGGCGCATCGGGGCTATTTGTCCTGACTGCACCTCGCATCTCACCCCACAGCCACACTCAGGCAATCACCTCCTTCCCAGGAGAAGCCATCAAGGCTTAAGTAAACAAATACCTAGGATTGCAGTAGAGTGGTTTTACATATAATTCTTGTTCTATGTTTTTTATATGGAAAGCTTAGCCAATTAGCCTTGTCCCTTAAAAGTCAAAACTTTAAAAACTAAGTAATTAGAATTCTATGTGTACTGAACAGAATTGAACATGAAACTTACCCCTATGTAAAATACCTTCTGTCCATTAAGTCCTGGTATTTTAAACTTTCTCAATTCTTTTTCTTTAATTGCATAAATCTAGGGGTTTTAAATGTTTGGTTTTATTTGTTTTTTAATGATTATTTTATTGTTTTTAAGATTGACTTTCAAGAATTTTAAACTGTTGTCTTGTTAGGACAGACGAAAATATTTATATGCACATATACACACACACAGGTACCATCTTCACTTGTGTGCTGCGGTGTGGATGAGAGAAAGCATTGCTCTGTCCCATCAGCGTAGTGGACTGTCTCTTACTCTGGGCTTAGCACCTTTTCCCACAATCTCCGAAGGTGAGCCCATGTGTGTACTTATTTACCCACTAACCCCAAGGGGATTAGGGCCTGGCACGAGTAAGTGTGCACGGCAAGATGCTTCTACTCTGGCCCCTTCCAATTACTGTTTGAGGAAGCTTGTGTAAGTGACCCGACTACGGCAGAACAAATATTAGCACAGAAAATTTAAACCTCCCCCCACCCATGCAAGGTCCTCTTGTCCTGCCTGGCTTGGAGGCCTCCATGGGTGGAGGGCCCATGTAGGAGGCAAAGAAGTGAATCAGAGGCATCAGTAGGGGCAGGCTGGTGTCATCAGGGAAGGCAAGAACCACTCACAGAAGCAGGCGATCAGTTCTGAAAGCTGGAGGCGGGGCTCACATGTTCACGGAAAGAGGGCATAAAGGCAGAGCCAGAGAAGAGAGGTTGAGGGAGAGTTCTGAGGAGGGCCAGGGAGCAAGGCCATGCCTGGTGAGACACAGGGATGGGGTCTAGGAGCATCTTCCTGCGTGTCATGCAGCATAATTCTCTCTTCAGGAGACTTCAGTAAAAGCTAAATTGCATTTTAAGGCCTTTTTAGAGTTAGCTTATTTCCTTCATGTGGGTCCATTTGGGCCAGTGTTGAGGCTGGCCAGAAGGTGTAAATTCAGCCCATTTATAGCCTAAAAGGGTATGGGAATAGAAATAGAAAATCAGTCTCTGAAAATCTCTGCTAGTAGAAGACTCCTCTCAGTGCTGTTCTGTGATGACTAACATTTGCCTGGTTGACAAGCTATGGAAGAGATTCATTAAGCCTATGTCAAAAGGTCTGGACTACTGAGGGTACCATCCACCCCGTGGCTGTGACACTACACAGCCAGTTGTCATAGGGCCACTGCCTGTACTGACCCTTGACTAACCGGCCAAGGGCATAGCAAGCAACTGAGTATCAGTAAAGGCAGCTGTACCATGGGTTTGGAAAAGGTTCCAGTCACCTGGACATGGTAAGATATTTTGTGAAATATAGACAGTGCACAAAAAAGAATAAAGATTCACATAAAGCTGTTCATAATGAGTTATTAGTGTGGAAGACAAATCAGAAGATGATTAAGTAGATTAGGGCATAGACACATGGTATAATATTAGGCAGCATTAACAGTTACGTTTTCTATGGATATTTACTGGCAAGAAAATGCCAGTCAGAATAAGAGATTACAAAATGGTGTTATTAAATTTTAATTTAAAAATTTCCAGTGTATACATATTGCTCTAAAGAGCTTATAAAATTATGTATAAATAACTGAATTTTACTTAAAACATATATTTGCAATATATGTAAATATTAAAAAATGATGTTAGTAGTGGCTACCTTTCTGTGGTATGATTACGGATATGGCTCCAACTTATTTTGAAAACTTTCAAACATGAAACAAAGATTAAAAGAATAGCTTAATGGATATCAACATGGCCTCTAACCAGATGCACCACTAGTTAACATTTTGCCATATTTGATGTTTCTTTGTATGTGTGCACATATTTTGATCCATTATGAAATCTAAGAAAACTAACAATTACCCCATGATATCAACTATCCATCCATATTCAGAATGCCTCCCAAAAGGCATTTCTATCTGCTTTTTTCTAACACATGATTCAATCAGGGTTTATGTATTGCATTTGGTTGCTATGTAATCTTTATAAGTCTTTTTCAATCTAGAAACAATCACTGCACTTTTTTTCCCCATGACAGTGATTTTTGGAAGTTTCCAGGCCTGCTGTCTTGTAGAACATAAATTATGGGTGATTATTAACATATCTTTCTTTTTATTGCTTTTCTAAGTTATTGCCATGAACACTTTTTTTTCTCCAGAAAATATGTTGGCAAAGAGACAGGGGTCCATAGTTTCTATTCTGTGACAGTGAGCATGGGTTGTCAGACGTCTTCCATCCGAGCTGAATGTTTCTGTGAGCTTGTAGGAGCCCAGACAAACAACCTGGACACAGCTGTGCGTTCTCAAGAGCAGTGTGATGAACCCAGGGCTTGTAATAAATTCTTTCTTCACTGTCAGAAGACTCCACTGAGCTAGCAGTGACTGCCTCCTCCAGACCCAGAGAGGCAGTAAGAAATAAGTAGGGTGACTGTAAAATTTTCATCTTAAAATACCTAGGAATAAACCTAACGAAAGAAGTGAAAGACCTGTACCCTGAAAACTACAAGACACTCATGAAAGAAATTAAAGAACATACCAATAAATGAAAACACATCCCGTGCTCATGTGTAGGAAGAATTAATATTGTCAAAATCGCCATCCTGCCTAAGGCGTCCTACAGATTCAATGCAATCCCTATCAAAATACCAACAGCATTCTTCAATGAACTAGAACAAATAGTTCTAAAATTCATTTAGAACCACAAAAGACCCCTAATAGCCAAAGCAATCCTGAGAAGGAAGAATAAAGCTGGGGGGGATTACGCTCCCAGACTTCAAGCTCTACTACAAAGCCACAGTAATATGACAATTTGGTACTGGCACAAGAACAGACCCATAGACCAATGGAACAGACTAGAGAGCCCTGATATAAACCAAAGCATATATGGTCAATTAATATATGATAAAGGAGTCATGGACATACAATGTGAAAATGACAGTCTCTTCAACAACTGGTATTGGCAAAACTATAGACAGCTACATGCAAGAGAATGAAACTGGACTACTGTCTAACCCCATACACAAAAGTAAACTCGAAATAGATCACAGACCTGAATGTAAGTCATGAAACCATAAAACTCTTAGAAGAAAATATAGGCAAAAATGTCTTGAATATAAACATGAGCAACTTTTTCCTGAACTCATTTCCTCAGGCAACAGAAAAAAAAGCAAAAATGAACAAATAGAACTATATCAAGCTGAAAAGCTTCTGTACAGCAGAGGACACCATCAGCAGAACAAAAAGGCATCCTACAGTATGGGAGAGTATATTCATAAATGACATATCTGACAAGGGGTTAACATCCAAAATACATAAAGACCTCACACGCCTCAACACCCAAAAAGAAAATAACCCAATTAAAAAAATGGGTGGAGGATACGAACGGACAATTCTTCAAGGAAGAAATTCAGATGGCCAACAGACACATGAAAAGATCCTCCACATCGTTAATTATCAGGGAAATGCAAATTAAATCCACAGTGGCATATCACCTCACACCAGTTAGGACAACCAACATCGAAAAGACTAAGAACAACAAATGCTGGTGAGGATGCGGAGAAGGAGGCACCCTCCTACACTGCTGGTGAGAATGTAAGCTAGTTCAACCATTGTGGAAAGCAATATGGAGGTTCCTCAGAAAACTAAAAATAGAAATACCATTTGACCTGGGAATTCCACTTATAAGAATTTACCCAAAGAAAGCAAGATCTCAGATTCAAAAAGACAGATGCACCCCTATGTTTATTGCAGCACTATTTACAATAGCCAAGAAATGGAAGCAACCTAAGTGCCCATCAGTAGATGAATGGATAAAGAAGATGTGGTACATATACACAATGGAATATTATTCAGCCATAAGAAGAAAACAAATCCTGCCATTGGCAACAACATGGATGGAGCTAGAGGGTGTTATGCTCAGTGAAATAAGTCAAGCAGAGAAAGACAAATAGCAAATGATTTCCCTCATTTGTGGAGTATAACAACAAAGCAAAACTGAAGGAACAAAACAGCAGCAGAGTCACAGACTCCAGGAAGGGACTAGCAATTACCAAAGGGGAGGCATGGGGTAGGGAGAAGGTGATTGAGGGGTATTATGATTAGTGCACATGGTGTGTGTAGGTTAATGGGGAAGACAGTGTAGCACAGAGAAGACAAGTAGTGACTCTGCGGCATCTTACTACCCTGATGGACAGTGACTGCAATGGGGTATGGTGGGGGGGGACTCGATAATATGGGTGAATGTAGCAACCACATTGTTTTTCTTGTGAAACCTTCATAGGAATGTATATCAATGGTACCTTAATAAAAAAAATGTAAAAAAATTTTTTTCATCTTAACTAGGGTACTTTTTTAAATGAGAGAGATGCTATTTATAATTAAGCCATGAGGACAGTTGTAAACAGAGAGTGCCCCAGGAAAAGGGATGTCCATAAGGGTTTAGGGAGGTCGAGGTCTTGCTTTGGAGACCCAAAGGAACAGCTTCTCCGCAAGAATGTGCTCAGGAGGGTTTCTAGCCCAGAACAACATTCCTGTGCGAAGACCACCTTCACTCTACTGGTACCTGGGACCAGGTGGCCTTCCAACCCTCTGTTGCCCTCCCAAGGCAGTCCTGCAGCTACTCTCTGTGAGACAGCCAGCTGGGCTCTGCCCCTGCATGGAGCTGTGGAATGCCCCAGCTTGTCTGAGAGGTTCAAGCCAGAAAGGTTTTGTTCTCTTATTTACATCTGAACCTTTAGATATTTACTCAACATTTCAACATAGTGTGGTTGGCAGAGAAAAGCATGAGACTAAAGAGCTTTGAATTTTAGAAGAAGACATTGTTTAAATGGAGAGGGGAGCTATTGAAATTGTTTACCAACCAACCTGACATGAGCATGGACCAGTTAGCTCGGACGCTAGCCTGGTGCCCCCTTATTGGGCAAGTGATGGGGGAGGGGGACGAGCAGCAGCAAGATAACCACGGGTTCTGGGTTTGGCTCAGGCCCCACGTCTGCCTGCTGAGTGGGCATCAGCTGGCTGAATGCCAGAAGTGCCTGCGGGGTTGACTGTTTTTCAATGGGTTTATAATCTTAACAAGCCTTCTCCTTGGGTTTATTTGGGAAATGTACAGGAAGGAACAGGGCTGTCAAATCTGAGGGGAAGCAGATATTAAGTCATTGAGGATAGAAAGCAAGAAAAGAACCAACTGAAAAAAAAGACATTTGGATTTTTTTGTAAGCAATTTTGCTACAACCTCTAAGTAGCTTTAATATGTGAATTTAACTTTAAGAAAGCCCATCAAAACATGTCATTGGTTAGGAAAAATACCAGTTCTTGCAAAGGGTTAGTAGGCAATAGATCTAAAGTTAAAATGTGTCTATAGAAACAAGTTGTGGATTATCCCTGAAGCTTTTATGAGCATGACTGCACTCTGCTGGGGAGGTGAAGTCAGGGCTTCAAGGAGACAAGCACACGGGGGCACAGAGAAGAGGCCCGTGCCCTTCCTGCCTGGGCTGGGCTTGAAGCGGAGTGAGAAACATGGGAGGCTTTCCTGCACCTTCCTGGTCCTTCCCCGGCCATATCCAGTCTGTGAAAAACTCCAAATCTGTACCAAAATCTATTCTTTAATACTTAACTAGGACCTCCCCTTCGGGTAAGGTGACCCCACTCCAGGCTCCCAGACCCTCCCAGATACCCTCTACTGGGAACTCACTACCTAGTTGAATACTCCTGGTGACCTGCACCCCCTGGCAGACTCCCGGTAACAGGTCTTGACAAAGTGGGGGTAGGGGGGCGGGGGACAGCAAATGTAGAACAGTATGGACTTGATTCAAAGGCAGGTCCCAGAGCTGGTCAAGGGAGCGGGTGACCACTTTGGTAAGACAGGATGGATACTTTGGACTGAGGAATTGGCAGTGGGCTGGACTCTGAAGGAAGCCAAGAGAGGAGAAGGTGAACACTGAGGGCAGGTATGCAGGCTGGAAGCTCCGGGATAGAGTGCTCCTGACCTGGCAGGGGCAGTCAGCAGGTGGGCTGGTAGATGGTGACAGGAGGCAGGGGCTGCAGGGCCTAGCCAGCTGTCGATGGCCTGCGCCCCCCATTTGGCCACTGGGCCAGAGAACCAGCCTAAGTGGCCCACAAAGCCCCTCTGTGTCCTCATTCCCACCATGTCCCAGCCATCCACTCCCCTCCCCGTGCTGAGCTCCTTCCCTGTTTTTGTCATTGTCTTCCTCCCCAAACGAAAGACAGCCTGGCCATGGCCCTAGAGCACCTGTTCCCAGCCCTAGGCCCAGCATGCTGCCCCACGCCACCCCTCCCAGGAAGGCCCACCATTGCCTCATCACCTGGCATGCCTCCCTCTGCCTCCCAAGGCGGTTTAGGAAGGTCTCTGTGGAGATGGCTCACTCCATTGACAAGCCACAGAACAAGGGTGTCTGTCATAGAGGACATTTTCCTTAAAGGTTCAGTTCCCAACAGATTATCCTTTAAAACACCCCAAAATGTGTTTCTATCCCAGGCAGGGATTGTTTGATCCTCACAATGGAAGGACTGATGGTCACAGATACGTTGGCCTTTTTTGGCTGCCTGGCTTCTGAACCGCTCTTTCTAGTTGCAGAATCCCCCACTGTGGGAGCTGAAAAATCAGACACTCGTTCGCAGCCTCCTCCCTTGCCTCCAGAGGACCGCAGCTAAGCCGGGCGATCAGATGCACCCCCACCAGGTTTTGAACCAAGAGCCAGTGATGCCAGGAAGCTGGGGGAATTCTCTCCCGTGGTGGTCGGGGCGGCACGCAGAGCGCTGGGCAGGAATGCGGCAGCCCCGTGGTGTGTCTGCTGCGGCTCGAGCCGAGGGGGCTGCCGCTGTTCTCGCCCTTCGCTCAAGCCCGCATCGGAAAATCCTTGCCATAAATTCCTTGGCTGCTTAAACCGCCAGCCCAGACGGTTTCTGTTGCTTGCATCTAACGACATTCCCCGGACCTGTTTGCTGGCCGCCAACGGCCTGGCAGGGGTGCCTGCAGCCGGACCTCGGGGTAGGACCCGGCCTCCCTGTTCGCAGTACTCCTGGCCTCTGGCTGCCTGCTTCTCTCTGTACATCGAATTTATCCTCTAAAAATGGAGTTATTTAATTATAAAAGGATATTGATTGAATATGAAACCCCCCAGCAATTCAAATCTACGTGGAGCAGCGAAAGCCCCTCTTGTTCTTGAAGCGCCCTCTCCTCGCACAGGAGCAGCGAGCAATTTGGCGCCGGCTTCCAGCACCGCCAGCATCTCCGGTGGGGCGGCCGGCGGCCTAGGGCAGCCTCCGGCCCCTTCCAGGCGCAGCTCCTCCCACAGCTCCGAGCTTAAGGACTGGAATCTGAGGCAAGCCGACGCCCAACTCCTGGAGATGAAAGATGTAACCCAGCTCTCATTCCCTCACTCGCTCATTCAGCGAACATGTATTGAGTGCCTACTGTGTGCCAAGCATCTTTCCAAGTGCTCTGAATCCCTTAGTGAGCAAGAGAAAGGTCTTCAATCTTATGAAGCGGGCAGGGGGAGGCAGACAATATTCATAGGAAATAAAAGAATGGTATACCATATTAGAGGGGTAGGTGCCTGTGGGTTAAAGGCTTAGCAGGGTGTGGAGCAGAGGTGTTGGGGAGGGTGGTGGTCAAGGCAGGCCTCAGCGGTACCTGAGACTGGGACGTGTCTTAGAGGAAGAAGGGATCAGCCACGTGGGTTTCTGAGGAAGGGCATTATGGGCAGACGGAACAGCCCTTGCAAAAGCCCTGAGGCAAGGCTGTGCCCGGCATCTCCAAGGACCAGCAGGGGCCAGCCGCTGGAGTGGAATAGACTTCAGAGAAGTCACATGGACTTCCTGGTGAGACTGGCTCCTCACCTGAGCTAAACGTGCACCAGAGCCCATGTGAGGGGGCTTGGCCTAGCCTAATTTATGTCTGCTGTGCTTGAGAATAGACTCCGGTGGCAGAGCAGGAGGAGTGGCCCAGAGGCCACAGGAAATCTCAGGTGAGAGAGGATAGCAGCTCCACACCAGTGTGTGGGCTATAAGAAGTGACTAAATATTTTGATACATTTTGAAGAATATATCAATAATCTGGGTATGAATCTGAGAAGGAGGAATCCAGAATGACACCAGGGCTCCTTGTTGGCTTGTTTACATGAACTACCTGTACCTGAGGAGGGGCAGGTGGAGTCCTGCTGTTTGTTTTGCAGGGGACTGACATTAGGATTTCCCTTTTAGAAGTTTGAATTTGAGATGGCCACTAGATAATTATTCCCTAAAACCTCAATCGGCAGAGCAGCAGGAGCAGTGGCTCTGTTTGTATGGGTCCCAGATCTCCATTAGGACTGAGACTTTGATTTATGCCTCCAAATTTAAAGTTGGAAAAGCCTGCTGGGCTACATCAGAGCGGCTCTGCGGAAGTCCCATGGAGGGCCAGGCACCAGGCCAGAGGGTCTGCACAGCCCCGGGCTCAGGTCCAGCACCCAGCACACTGATCAGGTCTGTGCTTTTGACAGTAATGGCTGAATGCCAAGGTGAACTCTGGGAGCGCTAACCGTGTAGAGTATTTGAGGGAACGTGTCCTGGCAGGTATGTGCGCAGAGCACTGGGCAAGAGCGAGCACACAGCAACTCTGGAGGCAGCAAGAAAGCCTCCAGCAGCGGCTGAGGAGGTCCCAGTTTCTCTGCATCTGCATAGTTTCATGCCTTCCTTCCCACCCACTGTCCCCCCTGCATATCTGACTGGCAGAAAACGATTGTTGTTTCACTTGCATGTTTATCATCCCTAGAGAGGTTTGAGTATCCTGTATGAGTACTGACACTGAATGGTTGCCGTTTCTCTTATTGACTTTTTGACGACTTTTATTTTTGCCTCTCTCGAGTCAGTTCTCTGTGCTATGTAAAGCATGGGATACAGACTTACTGCCTAGCAGCTCCTTCAAGGCTCACCACAGACTACCAGGGCTTTCTGAGCCTGCTTACAAATGTGTGGGAGAGATCATCTAACTAATCTGACAGATCTAGTTTCTACCCCTGGGCCAATAAACTCTGGTGAGCAGGGTCAGTTCGTTTGACCACTGCCCTCAGCCTGGGTAGATTCTCTGATGAGGAGGGAAGGGAACAGTGAGGAAGTGATGGTGGAAGAAATGATTGGCAGCTCTAGTAACTTTATAGCAAGGATATACCATCCAGATAATTCCAGGATGGAAGTTTGCCTTGCAGGACACTGTGCTACTCCAAAAGTGGCCAGTGATGTGGCTTGGACTTAGCCACTAGGTATGAGAAACCTATTTATGTGTTTGAGCAGGAGGAGGACATTTGCAAGGTGATGTTTTAGGAATTTTATCCCGATAGTGTGTGTTAAGTGGAGGGAGGAAGGAAGGCAGTAAAAGAGGGAGATTCAGCTGGAAAGATACTTTAAAAGGAAACCACCAAGGTGAACAATTAACATGTAGAAAAGAAAACTAGACTACTGCATGTAAACTTTAGATGATATCTGAGTGAATACGAACTCATCCTGTCAGGCAACAGGTAATCGTGCTCAGGAGACAGTGCTTCTCTACGGAGCTTACACACGACGGCTCAGGACGCAATGGGAACTGCTAACAATTCAAACGTCTGCAGTTCCTCACGTTAACTGACTAATCTCATCACTTGGGAGCTCAGCAACTTCATGTCCAGGCCAACTATTATAAACATTTGGATCTTAATTAGTGCTTAATGTTTCTTGGTTAATATGTAGCTTTGACAGAATGACAAATCTTTTTGTATAATCCACTCCTGGCTCTGGCCCCAAACCAGACTGTTTTGGCTGTCTTTGTGATATAATTATTATGGCGCTCTGTGAAGGTGATGGTGTGAGTGAGGTTACAGTGAGCACACTCGTGCAGGAGCAAAGGCCTCTAGGAAGAGCACATCACCCTTAACGAGCCACACCTGCATTGTCACACTACATAACACAGGAAAAGCCAATATACCTATGACATGGCTCTCATAAAAACTGACTGATTCAAACCCAAAGGATATATAGGGTGAGAGAAGGAAAGATGCAGAAAATTAACTGCTCATGAACTTCAGCCTAGCACTTCCTGAAACCACCAAGCAATATAAACCCTCTGATGCTGGTGATAGGAACTCTTACAAGATAAGTTGAGTGGTCAGGTAAAGCTAGGATCAGAACAAGAGGGAAGGAATGTTCTGAAATGAGTTCTCCTATTATGAGTTACTGTGTGGTTTGCGGTCTCTTGCCTTTCTGTGGGACTTGCGGAGGACTGTGGTCACACAGGCAGGTGTATGGAACGTGTTCTGGCTCATGCCTGACTTCTGGGCCAGGATGCCAGATGGGTCAGTGGCAGCTCAACCCATGGAGCTCTCAGTTGACTGAAGATCCGGGAATTTAAACCAGTGACGACGAGTGAGCCACGGGAGCAGGGCCTGCCTGGTGCACACATGTGCTGGGGGAGTGTGTGCTTGCTCTCTCCACCTGTTCTTTCAATCTCCTGCTTCAATACCTTACAACTCCAGGCCCCAACCCTGCATGTCTGTCCTCTAGAGAGCTTTCGATGTCCCAAGTTATGCTCCTTTCTTTACCACCCACCCAGCTCTGGGGCCAGATCTCAGGCATTTGTCATGAGGAAATTGATGGGTGACCACTGGGCAGCCAGCTCGCAGTGTCTCCCTTCTAGGAGGCGTTACAAGACGAGAGCTTTGGCACTGGGGGACATATGGAAATGGCCCTTCAGGCAAGTGACCTGCCACGTCTCCCTCAGATCAGACCCTACAGATGATTGTTTAATTCTGTAGCAGACTGTTCAAAGTTGTGCTGTGAGAGGCACAGGAGTATAGTCATTAATGAGACAAAAGAATCAGTAGATGCTCAGGGACTGATTGGCCTTTGTGCTTTCCTAAAAGGAAAAATCTATACACTTTAGGTCAGCACAAGGTAAGGTTCAGATTCAAGATACTTGTTTTGGAAACCAAAGGCAAAATCACTGTGAGACGAAATAATTTTTTTTTTCTGATTTTCCTTGTATAAAGAAATTGCATCCAACTGCATGTAGAGATCCTCATTGGATCAGGCTCGTTTTGTTGTATTCTGACTGCAGAAGGTGGCTGATTCTCCTGAGCTCAGTTTCTTTCTGTAAAGTAGGTGGCAACACTGAGCCCAGTACCCAGGCTCCTGAAAACTTGTCTCCTGTACACTGGGACCCACTTCTTTCCCTCAGTCCCAAACCTACGTCTTCTGTTGGCTTTGAAATTATTTGTTTTGCCCTTGTCTTTCCCTAGACCCCCAGCCTTCCTCCCACATTGCCTTCTGATTTGTTCTTTTGCCATTTCCTTAAAGGAAAGAAGCCATCGAGCATCTGTCCTATAACTATGCCTACTTCCTTGGCTCTGATGGGCCTTCCTCGTCTTTTCTGCATACCATGTCCTTATTAGCCATGACTACATTTCAATAGAGGAGTGTTTTATTTTCACAGGGAGTACAATTAATCCGTTCAACATATGTAGACGGTCAAGTACTTATACTAGGTTGCAAGGGTGATAATTATTGTTTTTACTTTAACCTTAAGTTTACTACAAAATACTCTGAACACTGAATGCTATTCAACTTTAAATGTACTTGAGATTTCCTTTTGGTGAGAACTTTCTAATTTAAAAAATTACCCAGAATGTCTGCCTCCACCCATGAAAGATAAACGACTACAGGAAGTACCTTCCTGCCATAAAAACTAGAAAACAAACAAAATAAATGAGCAGCTGTATTTAGAGACTGAACAACAGGCAATGCAGGAAAGCTATCCCTGAGAGAGGAGGACGGAACATTATAGCCCTGTGACTGCCTCCACCAACTTCCTGGGGCCAGTGGGCAGGCTGCAGCAGGGGGGAGGGAGCTAAAGACATCCCAGAGAAAGAGAAGAGAAGATTATGGTCTTGGGAGGCCAAGGCAGCTGAAATATATAGGGAAGAGTTCTAAAAAGAAAGGACTGCAAAGGAAAAGTGCTTCAGAAGCCTGCAGGAGGTGCCTGGGTCTGAGAACTAACCAGCACATGTGTAAACTGAAATTCCACCAGTTGTGAGAACCACTAGAATGTAGTAAATAGACCCAACTGCCAGAGCTCACTCAGGCAGATGGTGAGATTTGCATACTTTCTAACATACAGGAAGCAGCTGACTCCTCAGAAGAGTCACATCTTAGTAGTGGGGTTATAGTAACCCTATAGTAAAGGTTGCCTGGGCCCCACCTATGCAAAGCCTTAAAACCAACAGATAGAAACATCTGCAGGAAACGACTGAAAACAAAATGCAATGTTCTATAAAGGAACACAACAAAATCCAGCATCCAACAATGTAACATTTGCAATAAAACAGGTAAATCTCGATTAATACAAACCCCAAACTGACACAGGTGATGGAATCAGCAAACAAGGACCTTAAAACAGCTACTATGAATATTATAAATATTTTCAATGCAATAAAGGAAAACACTTTGAGCAAAGAAATGAGTAATATGTTTAAACAGCATAAGTGGGATATGTAGAGATGAGAAATACCAGGTCTAAAATGAACAAAAACACTGCAAAAATTAATTAACTTAAAGACATAGCGATAGATCCAAAGTAAAGCACAAAGAGAAAAAAAATGACTGAAAAATAGTCAAAAGGCCATCAGTGACCCATTTGGCAACAACCGTGTAATAAATGTGCCTTTGGAATCAAAGAAGGAGAGAAGGAGGAAGTCTAAAAAATGTTTGAAGCAATAATGGCCAAAGTTTTTCCAAAACGGATGGAAAGTTCAAATCCAGAGATGCAAGAAGCTTAATGAAACCCAAGCAGAAGATACATAAAGAAAACTGCACTTTCTGTTTTCATTTGTAAGTATCTTTAAGTGATAACTGGCTACTCAAAGCATAAGTAACAACTATTTTAGGGAGGTTATAACATATGTAGAAGCAAAATGAATGACAAAAATAGCCAAAAGGACAGGAAATGGAAGCATAATGTTGTAATGTCCTTATGCTACACATAAAGTGATTTAATAATATTTGAAGGTTGCCTGTAATGACTTTAAAATGTATATTGTAAACTCAAATGCAACCACTGGAAAAAAAGATATAGCTCCAGTAGTATGGAAAAACCTCTCACCAAACAGATCAAGAAAACCAAATGAAGAGCACACAGTGACCAATAAGAGGAATGACAAGAAAGTTATCACTACATGTCCTATAGACATTAAAATGATGAAAAAATAGCATAAACAATGTTGTGCTAATAAGCTTGACAACTTAGATGGGGTGGACATAGTCCTTGAAAGACACAAACTACTAAAGCTCATTCAAGAAAAAGTAGAGAAGCTGAATAGCTTTGCATCTATTTTAAAGCTGAATCTGTAGATTAAGACATTGCACAAAGACAACGTCAGGCCTGGATGATTTTTCTGGTGAATTTTACCAAACATTTTTTGGAAGAAATAATATCAATTCTCTGCCAATACTACCAGAAAATAGAAGTGCTAGCAACTATTTTGATACCAAAACATTTCAACCAAAACCAATGAGGTTTTGATAGCAAAATCAAAGATTTTGAAAGAAAACTACAGAAGAATAACTCTCATGAAAATAGCTATAAAAATACTTAGAAAAATATTAGCAAATCAAATTCAGAAACACATATATCATGACCAAGTGAAGTTTGTACGAGAAATGTAAGATTGGTATAACATTCAAAAATCAATTAATTTAATTTACCATATTAACAAACTGAAAAAAAAAGCTCCACGTAAGTTTAGATGCAGAAAAAATGGAAAACATTCAACAGCCATTCATGGAAGAAACTCAGCAAATGAGCTGTGGGAACTTCCTCAACCTATATAGGAGATGGACAAAACACCTAAAGCTAACATAGTTAATAGTGAAATAATAAATGCTTTCCTCCTAAGGTAAGGAATTCAGCAAAGATGGCTGCTCTTGCCACCTCTAATTAACATGGTACTAGAGGTCCTAGCTAGTGCAATAAGACAAAGAAAAGAAACAAAAGGTAAACAGATCAGAAAAGAAGCAAATTTGTCTTTATTTGCAGATGGCATGATTGTCAATATAGAACATTCCAAAAAAATTCACAAAAAAACTACTTAAACTATTGAGTTTAGCAAGGTCACAGGATATAAGGTCATTATACAAAAATTAATTGTATTTCTATATACTAGCAATGAAAACTTAGAAGTTTAAATTCAGGAAAAAATACCTTTTATATTGGTGCAGACAAATACAAAATGCTTAGGGATAAATCAAACAAAAGGAGTAGAAGTCTTGTACACTAAGCACTACAAAATACCACTGGGAGAAATTTTTTAACTCGACCCTAATTATCTGTAGATTCAAAATAACCGCAATCAAATTTTAGTAGTTTTTTTTAATTTTAAAATTTAAGTGGAAGTGAAACAAAAATAGCCAAAACAAGTTGAAAAAAGAACAGTTAGAGAAATTGTACTACTCAATTTTATGACTGCAAAACTAAAGCCAAGACTGGCAGTGACATAAAAATAGATATATAGATAAACAGAATAAAATAGAGATTCCAGAAATGGACCCACACATGTTCAATTGATTGATATAGGTGCCAGGGAGCTCCAGTGGGCAAAAGACAGTCTTTTCAACAAATGGTAATGGAAAAATTAGATATTGATAAGGAAACAAAATGAACCTCAACCCTTCATACATATAGAAGATTAGCTTGAAATTGATCATAGACCTAAATAGAAGAGCTGAAACTATAAAACTTATGAAGGAAATCCAAGAGACAATCTTTATGACCATGAGTTGGGCAAGTGTTTATAGAAAGGATACAAAAAAGCAAGAACTGTACTAAAAAATTGGTAAGTTGAACTCCACCAAAATTAAAAATTTTAATTATACACTTAACTGGGTGAGTTGCGTGGTACCTGAATTTTATCTCAACAAAGCTATTATTGAAAAATATGTATCTTTATGTTATGTATATTTAGAATAACTTGTTTCAAAAGATACTGCTAAGAAAGTAAATATGTAAGCCAGAGAAAATATTTGCAAAACATACATATATAAAGACTTTGTATCCTGAATATATAGAGAACACTTACAATATACTAGTAAGAAAACTAACAGCTCCAAAAATAAGTGAAATGCTTGAACAAACACTTCACCAAGGAAGATATAGAAATGGCAAATAAACACATTAAAAGACACTCATTAGAAAATACCATTTGAAACCACATTATGATATTAATTCACATCCACTAGAATAGTTAAAATTTCAGACAGGCAATGCCAAATGTTGGCAAGGATGCTAAACAACTGGATTTCTCCTACACTGGATGTGAGAATGAAAATAGCCAGTTTGGAAAACACTTTGGCAGTTTCTTACAAAATTATACATGTATTTATCATAATCCCAGCAATTAATGTTTATGTATCAAGGAGAAATGAAAACATACTCACTACAAAAAAAATTGTGTCTACAGAAATGTTTATAGAAGCTTTATTCAAATAGCTGAAAACTGGGAACAACCCAAATGTTCATCAGGTGGTGAAATAATAAACCAATTGAGGTGCATTCATGCAATGAAATACTAATTAGTAATAAAAATGAACAAAAAGGATAAATGCAACATGAATGAATCTCAAAAACATTAAATAAAAGCAGCTAGAGGCAGAAAGACAATATGCTGCATAATTTCATATATATGTGATTCTTGAAAATAAACAGTAATAGCCAATTAGTAGATGCAGAAGCCATGGGTAGGAGAAGCAACTGGCTGGAAAGGAACAGGAAGGAACTTTTTGGGTTGATGCAAACGTTCTATATTTTAATTGTGGTTGTAGTTGCACAACTGGATGTGTCTATTAAAACTCATTAACTGTACAGTTAAAATGAGTGAACTTGATTGGATTTAATGATAGATCAATAATGCTGATTAAATTTATTCATACCCTCACTGTACTACCACTGTAATCATTTTCATTGTTGCAAATTATCTTCCAAATACAAGAGAATGACTGAATATTAAATGACTAGGAATTTCATGTGTTAGTAGGTTACAGGTTGGCAATATTCATGTTTTTTTAAAAATACATTAAAAGTAATATTTTTAAAAAGAAGTTTTCTGTCCATTTCTCGATAAGATAAAATAACTCCATTCCTTCCAGTTTCTCCCTTCTATAACTGGAAAACGCTAAGCATATAATACAACAAAAAAAAGCAGAGGAAGACACCGAGAGGTGGAAAGAGGAAGATGGGCTGTTTTAGGGACCTCAGAACTCGAGGAACAGCCTGTGCTGAGTTCCCTTGGTTTCCTGATTGCTTCCCGTATATCCTGGACAAAAAGCTACAGAAGCCTCCAGCCCAGAACTATCAACAGTAGGAAGGCAGGAAGAGATGGAGGAAGGAAGGGAGGAAGGGAGGGAGGGAAGGAAGGAAGGAAACTAACTCCTAGAAAAGCCTGTTTACCCTAACCAGTCTGAGAAAAAGAATAGACTACTAAAGAAACCCTTTCTGGCATCACCCCTTGTATTCCAGCCAACAGTATAATGGAAAAACTGCCCCCATCATCTATAGTTTCCACAAGACTGAGTAAGAAGCTGGTCTTTTACCCCCTCTCTTTGTCTGCAGGAATCAGGCAGCAGAATTCCACTTCTGCCTGGTGGTGTCAGCCGGGCTGAGCAAACATCAGATAGCTGAAACAAAAAGCACCACTCCATCTGTCACCTGGCAGAAGTAGATGACGGTCCAATTTCCCGACCAAGGTAGCATCAGTGGGGTTTGGCATCAAGCTGAACCACCACCACCTCGACCCCCGAGCACTTGTTGGCTACACTTGTTGAAATGGTTCTGGCAAGACCCATGGAAGCTGAAATAAACCATCCAGCCCTCACACTACATCTCAACAGAGGAACTGCTGGACAAAAACAAGATTAAATAGGATCCAGACTCTCATAATATAACCAAAATATCCTGGGTTCAGCTGAAAATTATTCTCATATCAAGAATCAGGAAAATCACAACTTGAGTGAGAAAAGTCAGCAGACCCAATACCAAAATGAATCTGATGTGGAATTATCTGATAAGGATTTTAAAGCAGCTATTATAAAAATGCTTAAACAATCAATTAGGAATTCTCTTAAATGAAAAAAAACTAAAAAATCTCAGCAAAGACAAACAGCAGTCTCAGAGATTGTAGTGCAAAAACAAAAGAGCAAACTTTCCAATCATTGGAATCCCAGAAGCAAAGGAGAGAGAATGGAACTGAAAAGTGTGCAAAGAAATAATGGTCAAAAGATTGAAATTTGGAAAAAAATAAAAATAAAGCTACACATTAGAGAAGCTAAGAGAACCCAAATAAGATAAACCCAAAAAATCTATGCCAAGACACACCAAAACTGACCCTATGGAAATCAACAGCAAAGAAAGAGCCCTGAATGCAGACATCAATGACATGATTAATGATGGAATGCCAGTTCAGATTTCTCATCAGAAACCGTAAGTGCCAGAAGGAAGTGACACATTTTTCAAGTGCTGAAAGAATTGTTGACCATGAAAAGTTTCTTCAGGAATGAAGAGAAAATAAAGCCATTCTCAAATGAAGGAAAAGTAAGATAATTTGTGGCTGGCAAATCTGCCCTTAGAGAATGGAGAAAACCAGAAAAGACAGGACAACAGAAGGTCTGGGACTTCAGGAATGAAAGGCAAGCGTTGGGTAGGTAACTAGAGTAGAGTATCCTGCTTCTCATGAGGTTCTTAAGTCATATTTGATAGCTAAAGCAAAAGTTACAATTCCATCTGATGTGGTATTTGATGTGTATAGAGAAAATACTTCAGGGAACTGTATTTTAAAGAGAAAGAGTCAAAGGACCGACATGGAAGTAAAGTGTCTACTCTTCATTGAAGAGTTAAAATGCTGATTCGAGCAGCCCATGATGTTACATGTAACACCCAAAAACTACACAAGTGATATACTCAAAAGCACCACACAAAATGTTTAAGTAACCCACATGAAAGTAGGAAAAGAGAACAGAGGAACAAGAAAAAAAGGAAACAAGTAATAAAATGACAAGCTTAACTTCTAATATATCTATGAATACCTTAAATATACAAGATGTATATACACCAATGAAAAGACAGAGATTGCCAGAGTGGATAAAAAAATCCAATGTGCTGTCTACAAGAAATTCAATCAAATACAATACAGGTAGGTAGAAAGTAAAAGGGTGTAAAAAGATATACCATGCAGACATTAATTTTTTAAAAATCAGGACTGGCTATATTAAATCAGGTAAAGCAGATTTCTAAGGGAAAAAAAATTACTAGAGAAAAAGAGGGACATAATATAACAATAAAAGGATCAATTTACCAAGAAGACCTAAGTCCTGAATGTGCCTGCACCAAGAACTACGTGGAATTACAGCATGCATAATTACTCTCAAATCTCAGCAGTAAAAACAAATACAGTTTTAAAATACCAAAAGACTTGAAAAGATACATCACCAAACCGGATGAATGTCACATGAAAAGGTGTTTAGCATCATTAACCATTAAGGAAATCCACATTTAAGCCACGAGATACACTGTACATCTATCATAGAACAGCTAAAATCAAAAATAAAAATTTAATAAAATAATAAGATCAAAATAATAAGTAATAAAATTTGCTGGCCAGGATGTGAAAGTAGTGGATCACTCATTGCTAGTGGAAATGTTAAATGGTATAGTCACTCTGGGGAAACGTATAAACATGTTTTTGCTAAAACTAAACATGTGTTTACTGTATGACCCAGCAATTACACTTTTGGGCATTATCCCAGAGAAATTAAAACTTACATTCACACCCAAACCTGTACACAAATGTTCACATAGCTGAAGTAGCCAACACTTGCAAAACACCCAAATGTCCTCCAGTGGGTGAAAGGTTAAACAAACTATGGCGAGTGCATACCATGGATACCACTCACCAAGAAAGAAACAAACTGCTGATACACAGTGTGGGTGGATTTCAAGTGTATTTCACTGAATTTTTTAAAGCCAGACTCCAAAGGTTACATATGCTGTGTGATTCCATTTATATAACATTCTTGAAATGACAAAATTTAGAAACGGAGGACAGATTTATGCTTGGCAGGAGTGCATGTGGCTCACAGGCATTAGAGCTCTTTGTCATGAAACTGTTCTGCGTGCTGACAGGGCTTCGTGGGTGGTTGGTCACATGACTCTACACGTGATCAACTTGCACAGAACCAAATACACACAAACACAAACAAGTACATGGAAAAATGATGAAATCCAAGTAAGGTCAGTGGACCATATCAATGTCAATTTCTTGGCTGGGATATCTTACTATATTATGCAAGTCACCATTGGGGAAAACTGAGCGAGGGGTAGACAGAATCTCTCTATAGTGTTTCCTATAATTGTATGTGAATCTAAAATTATCTCAAGACAAACACTTAGAAAAGTTCATCACTGAAGCCAGACTCAAGGTAAAGGTAATATATGACTCAGTAAAAATGAGTTTTTAGCTATCAGTATAGTTAAAAGAAAATTGGAGGAAAATATTTGTAATCAAAAGTTAATATTTTTACTAAAGCTCTTATAAACACATAAGTAAAACAAAAGCTAAAAATATGTGTAGATAAGTAATATTGGCACAGGTGTGGGAAAATGGACCCCTTGGTGAAAGCTCTCTGGAAGGCAGTGTGGCAATGTATATTAATGTTTAGTGTGGGTATCCCATTGACCCAACAATCCCACTGTTTGGGATTTCTCCTCTGGAAATATCCAGACAAGTGCACAGGTATGGAGATATGGATACTCAGTGGCACTGCTAATGCTAGTAGTAAGTGGGAACCACCTAAGAGTCCATCAGTAGAAGTGAATGAACACTTCATGGTGCATCCATTCAGTGAAATATCATGTAGTTATTATAACTGGTGGCATTGAACTGTATATATTGACATGAATAGAAAGAAGTTCATTATGTATTGTTAAAATTTAAAAAACAAGTTAACAAAACTGCATGTGGAAAATGACCCTGTCTCTGGATAGTAAAAAATGACTATGTATATGTGCAGAGAAAAAACCTAAAAAACTGTACAAATGATAACAATAGTATCTTAGAGTGGTGGGGTAATAGGTGACCTTTCCCCTGCTTTATTCCTTTGTTTATATTCCTGCAATTTTTACAATGAATCTAGATTACCTTTATTAAAACAAAGCCATAAAATTACAATTGTATTAAAAAGAATAAAATAATCTAGAAATAAACCTAACCAAGGAGATGAAAGACCTGTACTCTGAAAACTACAAGACATTCATGAGAGAAATTAAAGAAGATACAATAAATGGAAATCTATCCCATGCTCATGGATAGGAAGAACTAATATTGTCAAAATGGCCATCCTGCCCAAAGCAATTTATAGATTCAATGCAATCCCTATCAAAATACCAGGCAGCATTCTTCAATGAACTAGAACAAATAGTTCTATAAGTCATATGGAACCACAAAAGACCCCAAATAGCCAAAGCAATCCTGAGAAAGAAGAATAAAGCTGGAGGGATTATACTCTCTGACCTCAAGGTCTACTACAGAGTTACAGTAATCAAGACAATTTGGTACAGGCACAAGGACAGATCCATAGATCGATGGAACAGAATAGACAGCCCAGATATAAACCCTTGCATATATGATCAATTAATACAGGGAAAAGGAGCCATGGATATACAATGGGGAAATGACAGCCTCTACAATAATTGGTGTTGGGAAAACTGAACAGCTACATGTAAGAGAATGAAACTGGATTACTGTCTAACTTCATACACAAAAATAAACTCAAAATGGGTCAAAGACGTGAATGTAAGTTGTGAAACCATAAAATTCATAGAAGAAAACATGGCAAAAATCTCTTGAACATAAACATGAGTAATTTTTCCCTGGACACATTTCCTCAGGCAAGGGGAACAAAAGCACAAATGAAACAAATGGAACTACATCAAACTGAAAACTTCGCTACCATTGGCAGAACAGAAAGGCATCCAACAGTATTGGAGAGTATATTCATAAATGATTTATACAACAAGGGGTTAATATGCAAAACAAAGAACTCATATACCACAACACTAAAGTAATAATAATAATAATAATTACCCAATTAAAAAATGGGTGGAGGACCTGAACAGACATTTCTCAGAGAAGAAATTCGAATGGTCAACAAGCACATGAACAGATACTCCCCATCACTAATCATCAGAGAAATGCAAATTAAAACCACAATGAGATATCACCTCACACTGGTTAGAATGGCCAACATCCAAAAGACAAACAACAACAAATTCTGGCAAGGGTGTGGAGAAATAAGAACCCTCCTACACTGTTGGTGGGAATGTGAATTGGTGCAACCGCTGTGGAAAGCAGTATGGAGGTTCCTCAAAAAACTAAAAATAGAAATACCACTTGACCCATAATTCCACTTCTGGGAATTTATACAAAGCAAACAAAATCCCTGATTTGAAGACACATATGCACCCCTATGTTTATCACAGCACTATTTACAATAGCCAAGATATGGAAGCAACCTAACTGTCCATCAGTAGATGACTGGATAAAGAATAGGTAGTACATATACACAATGGAATATTATTTAGCCATTAAAATCAAAAGAAATCCTGCCATTTACAACAACATGGATGGAGCTAGAGGGTATTATGCTCAGTGAAATAAGCCAGGCAGAGAAAGACAAATACCATAATATTTCACTTATTTGTGGAATATAAAAACAAAGCAAACCACAATGAACAAAAGAGCAGTAGACTCATCAACACTGAGAAGTGACTGGTTGTTACATGGGGAGGGGTTAGGGTGAGTAGGTGGAGAGGTTGAGTGGAATAAAGGGGCACAAAAATCTCAATCATAGTATAAGTTGGTCATGGGGCTGGAAGTGCAGCATGGAGAATATAGTCAATGATTCTGTAACATCTCTCTGTGTTGACAGGTAGTAACTGCACTAGAGGGGGTGAGGAATTAATAATGTGGGTAACTGTTGAACAACTGTGTTGTATATTGGAAACCAGTAAGATTGTATATCAATGATACTTCAATAAAAGAAGCCAAACAGATAAGGGAATAAATGATGCTATAGTGTTTGGTTAAACTACTGTGAGGATACTTCTTTTAAAAAATATGAGATCTACTCTCTTAGCAGCACTCTATTATGCGATACTGTTATTAACTATAGTCACCGTGGTTACTTTAGTTGACAAAGTGTAGGTCCTAAAAGTCCTCATCACAATAAAAAATACTTTTTTGTAACTATGTATGACGATGAAGGTGTATTGTGGTGATCTTTGCAATATATACAAATATCAAATCATGTTGTGTACACCTGAAATTAATACGTTACATGTCAATGATGCCTGAATAAAAAGATATGAGAAATTACATATTTCCTAGAACTTCACAAATAACTATTTTTTGTTGCGAATTATATAAAAACAATCAGTGCCATGATTTGGGGGTGTAGAAATACTTCAGTCAACTTTGGTGCCATATGTTGACTTCAGAGCTAATCTGCAGGGTTGGCCGGGCCAGCTGGCCCTGGGGCCACGCCGAGCAGATCGCAGGGCGCCTCAAGAGGCGGGTCGCCGGCCTGTGCTTCTGACTGCGCTCTTCTCACAGCACCTTCCTACCAGGAGGGTCCAAAGCCTTTCATCGCCACAGTAAACCAATGTTCACATTTTCTTTTGGGGGAGGGGTGTGCGATCTTTATCTGGGGGAACATTCAGACAGAGAGAAAGGATCACTAGTCCTGGCGGGGGGGAGACTACGGGGATGTCCCCATCTCTGTCATTGACACATCCAGAGTCTGTGGGTAGGACTGAGCTTGGATTGCAATTATTTAAATAGTTCCTCCATACAAATAGAAGTACTATTTCAATATGTTCAACACAGTCCTTCATCATTAGAAACACTCCAGGGGTAGCAGTGGCAATTAGCTCCAACTGTGCCTTCCTGGAAAGAGTGGCCCTCCTCCCTCACCCTACAGCGGTCACTCCCCCATTTTTGTCCCTGAATCCAATCATAACTCCTTATGTAAAGCCTCACCACCGGAGGAGGGGCTCTCCAAACTACGCAGTTGACAATAGAATCTGCTTTTCTTTCTCTTCTGGAAGAAAGTCCTGAAATCGTGTGATCTCTGCCTGCTGTACTAAAAGGTTTGAGGCTAAACAACACTTTGAACTCTTGAAGGAAAAGAATAATTTCTGGTTTTGAATTATGATCCCAACACCACTGAGAAAATGCGTGTTTCCTGGCAGGGAGCATACTAATCTGTAGATTCAGGAGGAGGGCACAAAATAGTCATAAACAGGAGAGGGGTGGGGAGAGGTGGGAGGGAGAGGGGACAGATGAGGGACATGACAGAGACCTGGAGGGAAGGGACCTGCTTCTCGACGCTGAGCTGCGCTCCGCCAAGACAGCGCACCTCACCCACACTGCATGCCTACGCTCACGCGGGCGGCCCCCGCACTCTCACAGTGCCTTGTGATCTTCTGTGTCCGGTGCCTAGAATGAAATTTAAAATATCCTGTAATAGTTGTCCTGCCATATTGTGGGAAGACAACAGGAGAGCCATTCAGTGACCGGGTGGGAAATAATTCTTTGCCTCCAGACCTGGACCTCACATTCCCGCTGAGTGCAGGACACCCAGCCCAGAGGCTGCCCTTCCTTCTCCGGGGTCTCTCCTGCCTCAAGCAACACTTACGCTCCCCGGCTCTGGGTCTTGCTGGCACACTCCCTCATGGGATTTGCTGGCTATAACTAATTGTTTCATTTCCTGACTTGAACAATCACAAGTCAGGAAGGAATTTCCCAGATGAAACCCTGTCAGAACATTCCCTCTGACCTCCATAACCCCAGTCCCCTTATTTTCCCCAGAAAAAGTGAGTATCAAAGGCAGAACCAGGCGTTTGCCTACTGGGAGAGCCAGTGACTGGAGCAGCTGTCCTTAGCTTTCCCCGCTGTTCCTGGGTCTACAATCCGCTGGATTTTTATGACTTGTGAGTCCTGGGCAGGGCCCCAATTTCCAGGATCTTGACAGCCTCCTGCCAACGGGCTGCCTCACCTTTGCAGTGTTGGCTCTGGAAAGGCCCTGGCAGCCCAGCCCCGTGGGGCCCAAGGATAAGGCTCCACCTCCATCCCCAGTCCTCAGCTTCCCCAGACCTCTCCTGATTTAAGAGAGCAGGAGTAGGATGGGATCCACATGAACAGCCAGAAGTTCTGATTTATCCAAAGGCAGACATTGCTGAGAGCTGACAGCGGGGATGGAGCCTCCAGGGTGGGCCTGCACAAGGCCCCATGAGTAGTGCCTTCTCCCAAGGGCACTTGGAGGGGAGGGGCCAGGGAACATTTCCTGGAGGGAGTGAGGCCTGAGATGGGCCCTGAAGGACAGAAGTGACCAGGGAGCAGGCAGGGAAGAGGACTCCAGCCGATAAAGCTAGGAAAACGTGATAAGGGGTTATTTGGAGAACTGTATGAGTGCAGACCTGCTAACATGGGATGTGTGAGGAAGAAGAAAGCAGGCCAGGTCTGGAGGGCGTTAGGGCCAGAGTACTGGCAGTGGGGGGCCATCCAGAGTTTCCACACAAGAGGGTCTGGTTGTTACCTTTCAAGTTTCCTGTGCATGAGTTTTGATGTAGATTTTACTGATAACATGGGATGAGCCCTTTCTATCACACCATTGACCCAAAGCAGCAAAAACAAAAACAAAGGAACAGTAAGAGCAACCTAATAATATTATTTTATTGTTAAGCAAGAAGCACTAAATATTTTACTTTTTAAATTGGCATTTCTATAGCAATAGACTCATAGACACTGAGAAGTGACTGGTAGTTACCATGGCGGAGGGTTTGGGGTGGGTGTGTGGAGAGGAGGAGGGAGATAAAGGGGTGCAAAAACCTCAGTCATAATGTAAGTTGGTCACAGGGATGGAAGTGCAGCACGGAGAACATAACCAATGATTCTGTAACACCTTCTTATGTTGTAACTGCACTAGTTGGGTGAGGATTTAATAATATGGGTAACTGTTGAACCACTGTGTTGTACACTTGAAACCAATATAAGATTGTATATCAATGACACTTCAATAGAAGAAGACAATAATTAGCAATTCTATTTTTTTAAAAGACAGCAAATAATAAAAGGACTTGATAGCCACCTCAAAGTTTGCTTCCTCCATTAGGTTTTCCCTACGCATTGTAGCCATCATTCCCAGTGCTTGCCAATCTTAGGGACCTCTTCTTCTCTGGACTAGACTCCTCGGACTGGGACTCTCAGGACACCCAGAGCCACATGGTCCTATGGGTCTTTTACTCCCATCCTTCCTCTGCTCAGGGCAACGTTGGAGTCACTCCAGCCCCTCTTGTTCTTCCATGTTTCACATCTAATTGGGCAGGCTTGCATTCATGACATAGCTAGAGTATATTTGTCACTACCTGCACAGACACTCTCTGGTCCCAGCAACACTGTCTCCAGCAAGATGATGCAGCCCCAAGGCCATCTTTGCCCTCTATTCTCCTTTCAACACAGCAGCCAAAGTAGCCCTTAGAAATGATTTAGGTCACATCCTCCTCTGCTCTAAACCACCCAGGGATTCTGCATTTCTCTCAAGGCAGAGGCCAAACTCCTCATCTTTTAAAGGGACCCAGGATTTGTTTTAATCAGGTGTGGTAAGACACACAGACATGGAAATCACTGACATGCAAGAAGATTTTATATGCCTAGAAACAGGAGGCATGCCATGCAGATCCACATGGGGAAGCACCAGGACCAGGGATCAGGGAAAAGTTGGGCAAGAGAGTTTATGTGGTTTCCATGGGAGGTACAGGCAGTGTCCATGTTAGCTGGTTTGAATGATTTCAGCAGGCACTGGAGTGTGCGAGCTGTCCTGAGGAGTCTGCTCTTGGCCCTGGGAAGATTGTGGCAGGGGAACACTGGCCCTGAGTGTGAATGGAAGTGGAGAGGGGGGTGACTGTGGCAGGGGAAGAGTGGCCTCAGTTCTGCTGTCACATTCACATTTTATTGGGATATAATTCACACGCCATAAAGTTCATCCTTTTAAAGTGTACAATTCAGTGGGTTTGTCTATTCCCAGAGCTGCACATCTACCACTGCTACCATCAATTTAGGGCATTTTATCACCGCAGGAAGACACTGCACACCCCTTGCCATAAACCCTAGTTTCCCTTCCTCCCCACACCTCTAACCTTAGGCAGCCGTGCATCTTCTTTCTGTCTCTGTGGATTTGCCTTTCTGGACAGTTAACGTAAACGGCCTCTCGTGTCTGGCTTCTTCCTGCTGCCACACTTGATCAGCACCTGATGCAGAGCACAGATGCTCCTTCACCTCAGCGGTAAACTTGTTAGAGGTGAACTGGTGTTTGATAGGCAGAAATTTAAAATTGATCACAAATTTTCCAGGATGTTTAAAGTTGGAGTTGGAAATAGGGCTGGTATATCCAGGACACCCACAGAGGATTCTGCTCTACTGGACACCCACAGAGGATTCTGCTCTACTGTACAGATTTCCTTGAGATGGCTTGTCTGACCCTGTCTCCACCCTTACCACCACTAAGGGGCAGGGGAAGGTGGAGAAGGAGCCAGAGCCTGAGACCCCGAGGCCACCCTAGCTAGCCCCAGGTCCCACCTCCGGAGAGCTGTCAGACCTGGCAAAGTGCTCTGTAGAGTCTGTCCTCGACGTAGATTGGCCCCTAGCCACGTGCCAAGGTCATTCTGCCATTCATGCTGCTGTCCAGCTCAGACCAGAGCCCGGACCCTGGGCAGCTGCGGTCCCTCAGCAGCGCTTGGTGGGGCTCTGCACCCGCACTGCCACAGTGACTGATCCCTGGGCCACGTCTCTAGGCGGCTTACCACCTCACCCCCATGTTTAGACGGAAACCACCGTCATTCTGTGGCATCCACTAAAATCTTGTTGTTTGAGGGAAATTTTTCCCAAAAGCTGACCCTGGCTGGTTCTATTACTTGAAAGTCAGTGTATTCTTCTTTAAACACATTTTCTGGGCTTCTGGCAGAGCTATCATGAATACTTCGCTTCAGTCGTACATATTTCAGCAAGTTTGGCAGTGCTGGGACAGACCCCAGGTCTTAGCACTGTCATCTGTAAAGAACCTGCTACAGGACGGGGCCAACGGGTCTGGTGTTGGTGAGTGGACCCTGTAAGACTGGCAGAACCAGGTGTTCCTGACCTGGTGAGGAGCCCCATACTGGCATAAGAAGCAGAAAACAAAGTTGTGCCTGAGCTAAGAAGGTACAGCCAAAGGGCACTGCCCCGAGTGCCCTGGTCACTGCTGCGCAGGAAGGATGACGGCGGGGTGAAGGGGAGGCGTGATCAGGCCGGGCAGGCATGGCCAAGGTCTTCCCCTCTGCCCAGGGCAGCTGTCAGCCGCCCACTGCCTTTTGGGTGTTGAGCGTGGCTGGGGTGAAGGCAGCCAGGCCCCACAGGACGGCTCAGTCTCCCACTTGCTGAGGGACCTTGCGCCTGTCACTCAGGCTCAGTGATCTGAAGTTCCTCTGTACCCAGTGGCCTCCTGTGCCACGTGCGCCAGGAACACGCTAATATCATCAGTGTATTTCTTTCTGTCATTAGATTAAAAACTCCTGGGGAACAAGAGCCAGGTAGCCTTTCTCTTCATACCCCTAGGTACCAACCTCAACATTAACCTAATACAGATTAGGAAATTTCATAAATGCTGGCTAAAATTTCAGGTAAGGGAGAGTAAAATATAATTTTTAGAGTTCAGCTATTCTACAAAATCTTGTTCTACAAAAACATTTTATTGTTGTTCAGAGACATTTGGCAATGGAATAACTCTTTCAAAGGAGCAGTTTTTATGAGTTAGGTGTGGATGGTCCAACCCATATGGATCGAATTTCCCTGTAAATGCTTGAACATGCTCTGAGGAACAAAGCAGAGATGGGGGGAGGAGGGAAAGAGCACACTTGGCAGAAGGAATTTTGGAATTTACTGGACCGGAGTGTAGGAGAGGGAAAAAGCAACTTTGCCAAGTCAAGGCATGGCTGGATTTTGTCACTGCTAATGAAAAGCAGGTACTAGGAATGTGCTTCAGCTAATTGAAAATCTCTCTACAAACTGTTTCCTGCTGACCTTTGCCCTCTTGCATGGGTACTGACCCCAAATGCTGGCACTGCGAGATAACAATTTCCTGTTTAAGTTCTACCCTGTTATGAAAGACACAGGCCACAGAGGCCCACCTCAGA
>JAQQAC010002629.1:25627047-25715380 GCA_029783875.1 Phataginus tricuspis | reverse complement strand
GCCTGTGAAAGGCCCCATATCCCTGACCATCTTTGCAGGCTGGCCCTCCCTCTGTCTCTGGTGCATTCTGTTCTCCGCCTTCCTAACAGCCTGGCTCTGGCTCACTGGGTCTAACTGCCTACCAGATTTTGGAGAAGATGGTAACAAGTTTCTACCAAATGTCAGCCAGGCGAAGAAGATATTGAAACAGTGTCAAGGAGGAGGGAACCATTTCATATTAATTCTACAGGAGAAAGTGGAGACACAACTACATCTATTTTCAGCTCAAAGGAGGCTGACCCTAGAGAACTGCCATGGTCCTGTTTGTGAAGGAAGCACAGGGGCACCAGGAGCCTGCTAGAGCTGCAGGGGGAACTCGTATTCACTTCAGACTCTGCACAGAACAGAAAGCAAAGCCATCCGAGGGCCTGGGCACCCTGGGAGGACCCCAGCATGGGATCTGCACGGCAGCTGTCCCGGGAGGGGGCTGTGGAGGCCTGGGCAGCCCTGGTCCTCTGACACACAGGTACCATGGGCTTCAGGAAAAGCAATGCCACCAGGAACGCTCACACAACTCTACCCAGAGGACCCAGCTCAATACCACAGCTCCCAGAGGGTGGGCAGCTTCCAGTGGCACATGAGCAGTGGCTTCGTTTTCTTCTGCACACCCCTGCTCTCCCACCCAGCTCCCAACACCTTTTCCTGTTTTCTGGCGCATATCCATCTGTAACACCAGCTCTTTCCCTGACCTGGGTAACGGGAAAGCAATGTTGTGGCTGAATTCAGAGTCAGGCTCCCATGTTGGAGAAAGATGTCCCATGTGCAGCTAGAATGAACTTGTGCTATGCGATGAACATGAGAGGTGTCAGTGGGAGCTCATGGTGTCACAGACATATGCACACAGACAGTCATGGACATCAGAACAGGTGTGTGCATGGTCACTGCTCTCCATGCATTTCCTGCTGACCAGGTGGGTCCAGAAGCAGTGACAGTCTGTCACCCCATACGCCATCACCAAGAACAGGAACCAGGGCTCCTTGGAGATAGGATCCTGTTTCAGAGATGAGGCAAGGAAAATACAAGATAAGCCTAAATGTCCTGTGTTGCCAAAAAGTAAGGAGGTGCTCAAAATGCCAAACGGGCATATTAAAGGTGCAGGGGCCCAGCTGAGGGGACTCCCGATGGCCGTGCTGGGACATTGTGGGCAACAAAATAAATAATGACAATACTGGATTATAACCCCCAATAAAGTAAGTATTCTTGAGTCCAAACCGATCTAAATAAATAATGGAATAAGTGACCTTAGCGAATGCATCACCCCTGATCAGCGCCTGGCAGGTGCTCAGCCCATATATGCAGACCAGTGTGTTAAGGGCACAATGGCTGCACAAATAAAATACTTCCATGTGAAAAGAAATGCAGTGCCCCCTACGTAAGCAAGGAGGCTGCATCCAAAGGACAAATACCTTCTTTAAAACATTTATGAGACTATGAGCAATTTTTTATTTACAAAGCATGTTTAAGATGTAAGCCCTTTCCCGCTCAAACCAGTGAGTTAAGATTACACAGGTAAACTACTAGAAATGGCTGGGTTCAGTATGAGACCAGCTTGCTTACGTAAGGTCTGAGCTCAGTGCTCCAGTTTCATCTAAAAGCAATCAGAGACCCCTGGACTTTCCAGGGTCATCAGTTCAGGGCTTTGACTTGCTTGGGGGCCTCTCAGTCCCATCCCAAAGGGGCCCCAACACTAGTGCTCCCCAAGACACTGACATCAGCCACCACGTGCCTGTCAGAAAATGATAAAACCATCTAAAAAAAAGGCAATGAGATATGAAAGCCAGAGGCTGGGAGTGAGAAAATGGCAAAACTGTCAAAATGAACCACAAACCTCTCTGAAAATATCAGGAATTTTTTAAACCCCAACTTTTCCCTCATGGCCTAGGCTTCTCTTCCCCAGAATGACCTGTCCTCACTGCACTCTCTGCTCTCCCGTGTGGCTGGTAACTGTGGAAGCCATCCAGCCATTGTGCCCTCTGTGTCCCTCTCACGGTCCCGTCCTCCCAGGGGCTGTTCCTCCTGTTACCTTGTTATGACACAGCCACAAACTGACGACCATCTCAGAGCAAACCAGGTAGCCCCCAGGTCCACACAAGGCCCTGTCCCTTGGGGCTGACGCCATTGCTGCCCAGCATTGAGACCCAGGCAGCCACCCGCAGAGGCCCCCTGTGGGCGTGGTGCTCACAGTGCGAGCTGCACTGCGCCCACAGGACGCCGCTTGGCATGTCTTTGCTGCAGGAAGCATCCCAAACACTGCCTGTGCGTGTGCACTCAGTGTGACCTCAACAAAGGCAGTCCAGCCATAATGCCCAGAGTTCCAACTACATGTACCCTGCGCACTAGGAATTCTGCCCTCCGGCAATCATTAGGGTATAATCAGTCTACAGTCAGACTGCCACAGGGATGAAATTATGAGTTTATAAGCATATTCACTGCAACATTGTTTGTCCTACATGTTGATCAACAGTGACCAGGTTAAATAAACCATTTGCACATTCCCAGAGTGGAATTAAAAAAAGTCAGGGCTGTGTGTGCTATTTGGGAAAATGCTGCAAGATACGATGGTGAGCGGCAAAAACATGTGAGCAGTGGTGTGGTATATTGCCATTTACATGATAGATGACATGCTGACAGACGCTCATAAACATATAGGCGCTTCTCACAGGAGCCCCAAGAAGCCAGGAGGCAGTGCCTTGGAGGTGATTAGATGGAATGAGAGGCAGAAGAGAGGAAAGCTGGCTTTTCCCTCCTGCACCTTTACAGTTTTGTTCATTTTCACACTTAAACTATTCTAAACAATAAAATATTAAAAATATGCATGCTTTTTGTCTCTGATGAACTTGGGGAAAGTGAAAGGATCACTGAATTTTGAGCCACTGTGGGCCAGACACTGTGCTTATTCCTTCTGAGACACAAAGGAACGTGAAACAGTCTTTACTCGGACTGAAAATGACTGAGTGTTGGCAAAAACAGGAATGGATATAGTGAAATAGCCACATGGGTCTGGGACAGTGGGAAGAGGGAAGGGGGCCTCGGAGGTCAAGCAACACGTGCCTGCCCAAGCAGGAGGCCCTGGCAGTGCTTGGGGCAAATGTCCGCAGAATGTTAGCCAGCCAGTGAAGTCCGCCCTCAGAAACCATGTGTTTATTGTTCGATACCCCAGCATTTTGGGGAGGATGCTCATTGATGGAAGGATTCAAGATCAGCATGAGAAGTGACCTGGCTGTGTCCTGGAAGTAACATTATTCCACGTCAGAACAGACTGCCACGAGGCACAGGGGCTGCACTGGGGGTGGGCAGGCAGCTGCCCGAGGAGTGGTGTGGGTTGTAACAGCCAAGAGTCAGTGTTTGCCAGTAACCACCACTCCGGGATTTCTGGGTGCACCCCAGTCCTGACCAAGCCTGCCCTGCCCAGCAGGCCGGACTCGTGCACCTCTCCACGCCAAAGTCCCGTCCTGCCTTCCTCACAAAGACCGTGTTCACCAGCTCTTCCCACTCTACTTAGGGGTTCTTGCTGGTAGTACTACACAATTTAACCCTTAACTTCTCTAATAACATTATGCAGTTTAGTCTTCTTTTCCCGACAAGTTAAAGGCTCTCAGGGGTGGGGGCGAAGCAGCGTTCCGCATCACGTCCTCCGCAGCCCTGACCAGATCCTCACCAGAGCCCCTTGAACGAGTGAACCTCCCCCATCTCCATCACCATGCAAAAGACAGGCCAGCTGTCCTCACAAAGGCAGCTCCCTGAGGGCTTTAGGCACTGAGTCAGTCCCACCTAACTCTTACAGGGGTAAAGACATTGCTCACTTCTTATTTAAGTGAGGAAAACAAAGCAGAGGGTGGTTTATCCAAAGGCCCAATCCTTAGAGGCAAGTCTACCAAGGAAAGTGGGATGTCCCATGACGTGACCCCAGGACCTCCCAGGGTCACCACACAGGCTGACATCTCCATGACAGGGGCCTGTCATCCGGGCTGACAGCTCCCAGCACATGGGCACAGGGGCCTCCACCAAGACCTGTGCTCCTGCAGCCTTGGCGCTCCGGCCCCTGGGTCCCCTCAAGTGCCCCTGTGCAGGCTCAGCATCTGCCACCTCTAAGAGTCTGAGTTAATGGAGCAGAGCCCAGCTCACTCCCGCATGGGGAGGCCTCAGCAAAGGCCATCACAGAGCAGCCTGGCTGGGACGGGCGTGCCACAGGCTCACACCAGGCCGGCCTTCAGGCCTCTGCTTCTTCCTGGAAAGCCCAAGTTTCCACCCGATTCCAAGTCAAAGTGTCACCCTTCCATCTCCTGTCACCACAGCACACGTGCACACATGCACACCAGCTTCTCTGGTGCATGAAGCCATCAGGTCATTTTTGAATAAGGAAATGAGGTCAAACTTGCCCAGGCCCTTGGTCCACCTCCAGTGCTAGCTAGAACTGAGCTCCTTGGGAACAGCCACTCGCAGAGAACTGCACACCACATCCCAGGGGATGGCCTTGCCCGCACTGACCCCAGTGGTCACCTTCCCTTTTATGCCACCTTTGCTCAGCTTCGCTTGGACGCACTCCACTTTGGCCCCCGCATCCCCCACATGAGCTCAGGTTAAAGCGGTGGGTCAACCCCATCCCAGATTTGAAAGGTCCCAGTGCCTTCCCTTCACTCTACACCAGTTAAGGCAAGAGCTCTGGATGGGAACCCAGAAATCAGTGAGACTTTTGGTTCTGTTGCTTTTTAAAAGCTGCCCAGGGGGTGTAACTTATAGCCATGTAACTGAGAACCACTGCCTGGGGGGTCAACTAGCTGTGTTAGCTTATGATGCCTTTCGCCCAGGAAAACAGAAGATCCCAGGTCAGCAGCTTAAAAGGAGGAAAGTTTTACCTCCTCTAACAAAAAGTTCAAACATGAAGCAGTTTCAGGGGTTAGTTAATCCACACACGATGCTGCTGTCAAGAACCAGTGTTTCCCGAATCTGCACTGAGAGGTCTCCCCTCATCAGGCTAGCCCCCATTCCCAGCCTCATGTCCTTACACAGAGGTCCCCAAGTGGGAAAGGCCTCCGGGGCTCTGGCAGCAGTGGGCCAGGGCAGGGGCGCTCTGACAGGGTGCCAGCCCCACCACCGGCTTCCTCCCCTGCCTTCTGGGAGGCCCCTTTCTGCACTGGCCACGTTGAAGCTCTCTTTCCCCTGATACCATTAGCTTATCTGAGCTCATTTCTATTTTGATCACTCTGGCCTCAGGGAATTTGATCTTTAAGTATTAAGAGCAAAATCCACTGAGCTCCTCAAAGACTGAATTCCAAACTGGAAGGAGATGGAAAAATGGAATTAAAAAGGTAGTTATTTGGGAGATGGCTATGCCCCCTGGATTTCAGTGACACCTCCAGGCCTTGCTGCTGGCATATGGGCAGGTGAGGGCAGGGGTCTGCCGCTCTCCTTTCCTGCTTCCAGGCACGTCCATCGACATTTCTCAGCTGCATACCAGAACCATCTGCAGCTGGAAAAAATGTTCACGTCCAGACCCCAACTCCAGAGACCCTGATTTAATTCACCTACCATGGAACTCGCACACTGTTGGGGGCTGAACTGTGTTCCTCTGGAACTCCTGGGCTGCAGCCCTAACTCCCAGCACCTCAGAGTGTGGCTGTGTTTGGAGCTAGGGTCCTAAGAAATGATTAAGTTAAAATGAGGTCATCAGGGTGGGCTCTAAGCCAGGATAACTGGTGTCCTTATGAGGGAGGGCAGGGACATGGGACAGCATCATGATGAGTTTTTCCTGCCTAGGATGAAAAATGTCAAGATATAAACAGTCTGGTAAGAACAAGAGGGACCCCATCTTAAGGCTAAGATTCCATTTTAAACACAATGTCATTAGGAGGTAAGGTTCCTAACATATTTTATGGTAATCAGCCAATAATCTGCTCGATCTTAAGGCAGGGTGAGCAGTCCGAAATGATATGTTCGCAGCGCTTGAGGGGAACCACTATTTGGGAGAAGAACAGGACCAATAAATTCCTTGTGTTAAGTTTATCTTACGGAATATCTAGAGGACTGACGGTGGACGGTGACATAATGTCCTCACCAGAGACACACTTCATGAGACCACATGTCAAGTCTAGTCACCACCCCTCCACCCTCTGACTCCTTGAAATCCTTAAAAGATAGAATCCTAAGCCTTTGAGCACATCTCCGCTCTGAGGTTGTCCGCACTCCTCTTTCTTTGAGTGTGTTCTTTTTGCCTTAAATAAGGCCTTCTCAGTGCTCATCTTAATTGTGTTTTGTCTCTGAGCTCTTCCAATGATAAGCATCTTTGTTACTTCACTATTTCATTCAATTTTCTAGACTTAAGCACAAGTCTTCTTTCTCTCTGTTCTACTTTAGACAAGTAGGGAAGGGCTACTGAGACCTCTGATTTGGGCTTGAAAGTTCCTGTTGCCTGGGTGACCCAGACAGGACTGCAGCTGCCCAGTCATGCTCTTTAGCAGCCTGCCTGAAAATCTACTTTCTTTGCCTTTGGGAAATTCTCAGAACATAGTCTCACTCCATCCAGTGCTCTGCGGCTTCCCCAAATCCTGGGGTGGTGGGGGCTTATTTCCCACACCGTGCTGATTAAAGCAGACACTGGACGCCAGGTGACCCGGGCTTCAGGAGCTTGCAGGGGATCTGCCCTGTGCCGAGCAGGAGTTGCACGAGCTTCCCTCTCCTCCCTCTGCCTCCCTTGCTCTCTGCTGCCCGCACAGCTGCTGCCAGTCCCTGCTGCTCTCACTTTAATGAATCCCTTCCTTACCTACACTTGTCCAAGCTGTTTGAGAATTCTTTCTCTATTAGAGTCAAGAACCCTCCCCCAACCAGGCTTAGGTTTCACCTAGTGCTCAGGGAGAGATAGCCCCAGACGCAGCTGCCCGACAACACCTTTAAGATGAGGTTGTGACATGGGCACACAGAGGAAAGCCCGTGTGAGGACCCAGGCAGAGGATGGCCATCGCAGGCCAGGGAGAGGGGCTTCAAGAGGAGCCAGGCCTGCACAGGCCTTGATCTCAGACTTCAGCCTCCAGATCTGTGATAAAATAAATTCCTGTTGGTAAGCCCCCAGTCTGTGGTACTATGTTCTGGTGGCCTGAGCAGACATTAATATTTATCTATTGCCCAAGTGATTCTAATGTGTGGCTTGGTTGACAATCACAGCTATAGACTCTTGGTTGTGTCGTGTGTTCAAAAACCATGACAGCTGGACCCCATCACCCGTGGTTCAGATTTATTGGATCAACTGTGGTAGCAGGTCATCAGCACCTCTGAGGTTCCCCGGGGCACTCACAGTGCGTCCAGGGCTGAGAGCAGCTGTGCTGGCCGTGCTCTGCTTCCAGGCGGAGCCCACAGTGGCAGCACCCTGGAAGGGCACAGTGGCCTCACATTCCCGAAATTCTTCCCACATCCCGTGATCCCACACAGCTTCCTTGGGTGAAGAGGAATGCTGCGTTAAAGCGCCAAGCCCCTGAGGTGAGGGGGAGCCAGGGAAAGACAGGCACTTACCACTGACTCTTCAGCTTGGATTCCCGGGACTCCTTTAATTCAAATTGGTTGCCTCTTGTTACTTAGCTGAGATCAGTTACCCTGAAAATTAGGAATTTGGGTTGAGGGAACAAGAAGAGACTTCTGAAGTACAAAATGAAAAGTAAAAATCATACCTTTCTTCCACCCCTCTAGCTCTCTTCAAGGGTAAAAATGCTTATTGCTATTAATGATTCATAATGGTTAATGATATTATTAATTTCTTATGTATCGTTCCATATACATGTAGTACCAGCATATGAATAACCTCTACACTTCCACACAAATGGGATTATACTTACATATATACTATATTATACTATATAGTGTTGACCTAAAAACAGTTAGTTATCCTACCAGCAAAAATGGATTTATTTGGAAGCAGAGACTCGCACTTTGGGACATGCCAGCTGCAGCAGAACCACAGGCATGTCTGGAGAAGGAAGGAGAGGAGTCCTCTCTTACAGGGGAAGGGGCCTCCTGAGGACAGCTGTTCCACTGGAGGAAACTGGGAGTCCCACATTTCATGGCTTCTCATTGTCTGAGCTGTGACAGTCTCTCATTGGCTGGGCCCTTTTCGGGGAGGAAGGTGGAAACCTCCTTCTTCCTGCTGGGGAGTAAAGCAGCTAGAACAGCGTGGCCTCCATGTCTTCCAGTGGGATCTGAGATGTAGAGTGGTGGGTCCGAGAGCTTCTCCTGCAGGCCTCCCAATGCCATGTCAGTGAGGTTTCCCTTAACTAATTTCACAATAGATATGTGATTGTGTGTATATATATTTGTGGCTATTACCTTTTAATTACCAGCACACTGCAGTTGAGTTCTTCCCATTGGCTTTTATATACTCAAGTCTTGCCTATTTAAAAAGTGGATTTCACTTCCCCTCACCCAATTCCATCCACCCCTCATTTCTGTTCTCTTGTGCACTGTTTTCCACAGTTCTGTCTATGTTCTTGTTTCTTCTCAGCCCTCCTTGATCTGGTGTCTGTCCACACTGGTTGCCAAGGGCCCCTGGCTTCCAGGCACTGAGTTCCAAGCACAGTGCAGTCCAGTCCTCTTCCAACTTGGTTCTGCCATCCTTTGACCCTGGCCCTCCCCATCCCTTGCCGGCCCCACCCCTGGACCATTCTTCCCTAACATGACTTGTGAATTTGAGGCTTCTCAGGCTGCTCTGTGCCTGGAACACAGGAAGATGGTGACTGCCAGACGAAATACTCAATAGTAGAAGAAAAGAAGAAATGTATCCTAGGCGTCTTTCCATGTCAGTGTATAGAGACCTAGCTCATTCTTTTTGATGTTACAACATGGAATTCTATTTTATAAAGGAATCTATTTAACAATTCCCCCCACTCATGGACATTGGGTTTATCATTTCTGACCCAGTGCTGCAGTAAGTATCCTCCTACAAATATTTCGTGTTATGCTGTGTGGTGAATTTCTACAGGGGACCTGGGTCAAAGGGTGTATGCGTTTTTAATTTTTGTAAATATTACCAAAATGCCCTCCAAAAAAATGGGTTCCAATTTCTCTTTCCCAAGAGTGTATGAGAAGATCTGTCTTCCCACACCACCTACACAACATGGCAACTTCACCCTTTAGGATATTTGTTGGTTTGATATGTGAAACACGAACTCACAGTTCTGATCTGCATTTTCTTTAGGGTGATCCTAGTAATAGCCATGTGTTAAGTGCTGTGCTAAAACCAAGAACTGGCAGCCTTAAACTGCCATCAGAGTGGGGCAGCAGAAGGGAGCATGAAGGAACAGTGTTCCGCCAAGGCAGAGGTGCAGGGCAGGCGCAGGGCTGGCGGCAGGCGCTGTGAAGGCTCTCTCCCCGCCGCCGCTGATGGCGCGGAGGAAAGGCCATCACCACTAAGAGGAAGAGGTGGGAAGCCTGCCCCGGGACAGGCGGCCTCCGGGCTGGGCACCGAGGCCTCCCAGACACAGCCAGCACCCACACCTGCCTCTCTCCCGGATCAACCCCCGCTTGGAGGGCTTGAGCGAGCTCCCTGCTCTGACGAGTCTGCTCCAGGGAGCTGGCTGGCTCGTGCCTCTTGTCTCCTGGACAAAATGCTGCTTCCAGCTCTCAGGGTAGAGTGGGAACACAAAGGGACAAAACATAAACCCATGAAGCTCCAGAGGAAGATAGGAGACAGCGCTGGGCCAGACACTGTTAGGTCTGAGAAAGATGGGAAGGTGGGTGGGGGAGGGAAGGTGCCTCCATCTTCCACTGGGGGTGGGGAATTAGGGCTTACTTGAGTCTCTGATGTAATTTCTATGACAACACCCCTCCTCCCCCAAACACACACACACACACAGTGGGCTCTGCAAAGCAGGGACTAGATCTGTGTGTTCACCCTCACATCCCACAAGTCCTGGGCCAGTACCCAGCACACAGTAGACACACAGTGAGTGTTTGTTGAAAACATTAATAAATGGAGGACACAGGGACCGTCCTATGGCCAAGTACCCCTGTATTAGAGTGTTAAACCACAGGCCCAACATGGAGTCATTCTGCAAGGCTAAGTCTCCAAACCTCAAACTTCTGATAATTACTACTAATATGACTGAATACCTAACCTTAATTGCTGTTTCAACCTCCCCCAGAAATGTAGTCAGTCTAGAATTTTCCTGTCAGCATCAGTAAGACAATCTGTCACTCAGGGACAGAAGATGAGATAAGCAAGAATGTTTGTTCTTCCCTGTAGTTCCCTTCGGCACCAGGTTGTGCATCAACACGGACCCTTTCTTTTCTTACGCACCCTGTGACTGTAGCCCTCGGAACACCTCTGTCCACAGAAGCTGTGTCTCCAGGGTTGGGCCTCAGTTTGGCTCAAATAAAACTCTGTTTTTATCTCAAAGTGACTTCAGTGAACTTTTCTTTAACAAGAGAAAGCCTTGCTCTGTACCCTGCTGGCAGCCAGGTTGGTGGCAGAATCACACTGCCTGGGGGGAATCCTGCTCCTCTGGCTCCTTGCTGCCGTGATTTGGAGCAATTTGCCACTATCTGCCTCAGTTTCCAAATCTGTAAAAGAGGGATAATGATCCTGCCTATACTATATGTTAGTGTAAGGAGTAAATGTAATAATGTAAAGTTCTGACAGTAGTCTGGGCCCAGGGGACAGCGAGGAAATGTTCCTGTCATCATCCTAGCCTCCTGACTACCACCTTTGACCCACCCAGCCTGTCATTCCATCTACAATCAGCCTGAGCGACCACACTGTGCCTCTTCAGCCCCTCCCAGGTGCGTGCCGGTTGGAGCCAATAAAAATAGAGTGCCCAGCTAACTCTGAATTGCAGGTGAACACAACAAGAATTTAGTCTATCTCATGCATGCTTATACTAAGTACTATTCACTGTTTACCTGGAATTCAATTTTAACTGGACATCCTGTATTTTAATTAGCAACTTTACAGCTGGGCTCACTGTCAGGACCCTACATTCTCCTTTTCTGCAAAAGGAGATTGTAATAGTATTACAATATTTCAGGTTATTTTCAAAGCATCATCTCACTATTTACAGTAATGTGCTTATTGGCACTAGAGAACCATTTCCTGAGCTCATCTGATTGGAAGAAGAGCCTCTGGTCCTGGATCCCGCCCCAACCAACCAAATCAGAATCCCCAGGAAATGGGCAAGCACCTCGGGTGATCCTGATGGACGGGCAGGTCTGGGAAACCCTGGGAAAGCGGTCACTATTTGCTCCAGCAAGCAGATCTGTCATTCCCACCTGCAGATGTTTTGTCTCCACTGGGCTCAAGGCAAATGGAGAAAGAGTTGCTCTGCACAGAGTAAACCCCTTCTGGCTAAGTGAACGTAGTGACTTTGGGACAGGACGCCTTCCCTCCAGGAAGCAGTTACAGCTATACTGTAGTGCACGCGGTCCACGATGCTAGGACGCAGTAGGCCAGAGCTGTCTCAGGAGGAGGACTTCTGGGGCCACTGCCAGCGACCTCTGGAGGCCACCCTGAGCCCCACCTCCTGGCTGGGACTCGGCAGGTCAGCACCCTGTGAATTTTCTTTGAATTCTTGGGTTTCTGTGCTTAGTATTTCAATATCATTACAGGAAACAGTTTTCATTAAGCCCCTTTGATATTTTCCTCTTTGTTTTTACTCAATTGTTCTTTGAGTAAAAAAAAGAATATCTTCGACACTGATCCCCACCTCCAAATACCAACTGCTTCATAAACCTGCCTGTCTTTTTTTAATGTGAACTTCCACTAAAATAGCATATAAGTTTGTAAAGTGCATAAATAAGCAAATAGCTAAAGACAGTTTCACAAGATACAGACACACATATCCACAACACAGAATTGAACCTCACCAGAAGCCCAGAAATCCTCCCATCTGTCCTCCAAATCTCTAGTGCCCCTCCAAGGGGACCCTCTCCTGATTTCTAACATTACCTGTACACGTGGAACAGTGTGGTGTGCATTCTGCAGGCTTCCTTCATTCTGTTTGTGGGACTAACCACAGCGAGCTTACTCCTCCGGTCGCCCTGGAGCGCCCTCTGAAACGGACATCCCAGCTTGTAGACCATTCTGCTGCTGATGGACATTTAGGTTACTTCTGATTTTGGATTATTACTAATAATGTTCTTGTACTTGCCTTTTGGCGAATGTATCAAAGGGAGTCAGAACATGCCATCCCAAAATTTGCCACTTTCATTTTTTGCATACTTTCTACATATTTATTTTTTTAAGCAGCTTTTCAAAGTGACTTACCAATTTATACTTCCAACAGCCAAGGTTTGAAAAGCCTTCTGCCTACACACCTTTGCCGCTCTGGGCACAGTCTGCCTTCCACATTTAGCCATTCATGTATGCAGGGTGCTTTTCTTTTTTTGTTGTTTGTTTTTTTTTGTTTTTTTTGTTTTTTTGTTTTTGTTTTTTTACTGCTAATCTTCTCTGTATCGTTCCAATTTTAGTATATGTGCTGCCGAAGCGAGCATTGGGCTGCTTTTCTTTTAAATAATAATAATAATAAACGCATAGTCTTATTTCTTTTTAAATAATTTTTTTTGCAAATAAACCACTTAAAACAGAAGCACCAAGACTAGAATAGGGAAGGTTTGAAAAAAAGGTGAGATTCATGTGCCTGGAAAAGTGAGCATGAGGAAAGCAATGATGCCTGACTGGAGGGGTCTGACTGAAGTTCAGGTGACAGGGCTCACAGCAATAATTAATAATAAATAGTTGTTGAGTGTTTCTGCATGAAAGCACTGTTCTACATATTCTATTAATACATTTAATTGTATGATAAGCACAAGAAACAAGTACCATCACCACCCTCACTGCACAGGAAAGGCAGAGAAGGTAGGTGACCCTCCCTGGGTGGCCCAGCCTTAAATGGGACTGCCCATTGGGCCCCCACAGTCAATCCTGGAGGTCAAATTTAGTTTGGTTTCATCCACTCACACGTGGGGGGAATAGGGAGGAAGCTCTGCCATCTGCCTCTTGCCCTGGGTTCAGATGTAAAGTTTCAGAGGCTGACTTCTCTAACTAGCTAAGAACCTCCTCACAGTGGGCCTCAAAACTGAGTCATGCCTGAGCTTTGTAAACTCTGTAAAAACACACTCATTTTCCTAGTCTCCAGCCCTCTCTTATCTCAGATTCTGTTTCAGTAGGTCAGGGATGGAGTCAGGGCCTATGAGCACATAATTTTAACAAGGTCTCCTGGAAACTTTTATATAAGCAGGACAGTCGGATTGAGGTGTGTGGAGTTGTTAGAGTCAGAAGTTTTTGCTCTAAAGAGTTTTGAAACCAAATAAGCAGAAGATTGCTCCAGTCAGCTAAGGGAGGTGGCATATGATGGGTGATGCCTTCTCATCATGGAGTGTGGGGTATAATGACTTTAATGATTTACAAGGATTAACCTTATAAATCCATACATGTTAGGAATGTTAGGTAGAAAGGTAGACATGAGCAGCCAGAAAAGGGAAAGATAAGGTTCAAAGAAAAAGGTGCCCAGACTCTGCCCAGACATGTGGTCCCCCATGAAGACAGAAAATGCTTTGCAGGGAGGTAACTTCCTTCCCAACCAGATCCCAAAGGGACTGGGATTGAAAATTAAGAACGGCCCAGATCACACCTCATCATGGGAAAGGACATGCTCACTGAGAGGGATGGACCTGTCAGTCAAATGACCCCACCTTGTCAATCAAAGAGGACCCTCCTAGTCAGATTGCAATACACAGGCCTCCCACCTCAGGGATTAGAGCCTTTGTCTACTGGACTCTGGCCCACTCCTCCCCTGGAGTGCATTCAAATAAAACTTCCCCTTGGCCTCACTATTGTATCTCTGTCTTTCAATTCTTTGTTGCAGAAGGGACAAGGAACCAGGAGAACAAACTCAGCCTTATCATACATATCTATGCATATGGGAGTCAGGTGTGCATTATTTGTTGCGTGTATTCAACTTTGGTAATGCCATATTGATGCCAGGGTTCTTGTTCACAAAACCAAAGAATGAGCTTCACAAGCACTCAAGATAGGAGAGCAAGGTACAGGCTTTTATTTAGAGATAAAGTGAAAGGACGGAGCTCCCGGCTCACACCAGGAGGGGACAAGAGAATCCAAGGTGGTGCGTTGTCTAGGGGTTTTATAGGCAGATGAGGATTTTTCAAGAACATGAAGTGAAAAATAAAGGCTTAGGGGTTTGGACTTGTGCCACCTGCCCTGCCCTCAAGGTGGGCTGGGTTGTTGTCTGTTTGCTAGGGCTGTTCACAGTGAAGTCATGGGTTATGCTGAGATACTCTTCTTTATTTGTGAAACACTCAAACATTCCAGGCCAAGTTGCTCCTGGCCTTTTTGACCTTTAACTGATCTCACTGAAGATGTCTATATTCTTAGTCTGCTATCTTTACCCTAGAAAATTAGTGTGACCTTGACTTTGCAAAGTGCTTAATACAGAGTTTCAATAGGGACTTCTTTGCCCATTGTTACATTGTTCTGACTGTAAATATCCCGCCCTGCTTTTTCCGGAGGCCCTCACCCTACTCTGACTACACCCATGGTGCCTGTCTCAATATCCACACATGCATGCAAAAACACATAGACACACATATGTGCATAAACACACACATACATACACACACATACACACACACACATGCCTACATACTGTGGGTAAAATTGCAATATTTCCAGAATCTCTTGCCTGGCTTTAGTGCATCTCCACACAATGGGTGTTTCCAAGAGATGGAGAGTAGTCCATGTCCATATCAATAAATAATTACAAGGGCAAGTGAGGGCTTATCTGGACTGGAGAGGTTGGGTGGGGGCCTCTTCTTCTGCAGTCAGGCTGCAAAACACATGGGAGAGCAGAAGTAGACTGCTTTTAAGAAATAAACAGGTTTCTCCTACTTTATTTCTCCCTTTGACTGATTTTGGTTTCAAAAGTATTTTGCCCTAGATTTTCCCCCCAGAGTTATACCTGGTGATAGTCAGCAGAAAATACAAACATGAAATCTGTCTACTTGGGTGTGACCCTTGGGAAGACTGCCCCTAGAGATGGGTAGGAAGATGCCCAGAACCACCCCCTACCCCGTGGATGGTGGGGAGGCCACAGTGACAGCAACAGGAGAGAGTCCAGCTTCACCCAGGAACCCCCTATCTGTGGGGCTTCCAATTGGGGAACCCCTAGGAGGGAACTGGTCTATGGTAAAGCACCTCCTAGAGGGGTGGGGCCTCCCCCAGAATTGGGGAAGTGTAAAGACACCAGAAGCAGGAGAATTAGCCCTCCATTAGGATAGAAGACTGCTTAGAGGCCCTGAATGGCTGTGTAGCAGCTGGGATTGTGGGATATCTTTTTCTCAAGATACTGGAAAGTGTTATCAAGGAGGAAGACACACTTTGACGTACCTTAGAGGAGCTGGGCAGTGACCTATGGAATACCCTGAAGAAAGAGAGACATGCAGCAGCCCAGTTTGAAAAAGACATATGCACCCCTATGTTTATCGCAGCACTATTTACAATAGCCAAGAAATGGAAGCAACCTAAGTGTCCATCAGTAGATGAATGGATTAAGAAGATGTGGTACATAAACACAATGGAATATTATTCAGCCATGAGAAGAAAACAAATCCTACCATTTGCAACAACATGAATGGAGCTAGAGGGTATTATGCTCAGTGAAATAAGCCAAGCCGAAAAAAACAAGTATCAAATGATTTCACTCATATGTGGAATATAAGAACAAAGAAAAAAAAAACTGAATGAACAAAACAGCAGCAGACTCACAGAACCCAAGAATGGACTAATGGTTACCAAAGGGAAAGGGACTGGGGAAGATGGGTGGGAAGAGAGGGATAAGAGGGTAAAAGGGGCATTACGATTAGCAGACATAAGGTGGGGGGGCACGGGGAGGGCTGTACAACTCAGAGAAGACAAGTAGTGACTCTATAGCATCTCACTACACTGATGGACAGTGACTGTAATGGGGTTGGTGGGGGGGACCTGATGAAGGGGGTAGTTTAATCACCATAATATTGCACATGTAATTGTAGATTAATGATACCAAAATAAATTATTAAAAAAAATCACATAGATATATAGTTGTATACATGTGTGCATAAGTATTTAAAAAATAAATATTCACCGAAAAAAAAAAAAAGAAGAAAGAGAGACAATTATTGAGAAGATGGGTACGCTCCTGGAAGATACGTTAGCAGCAAGGGAGGAGGCAGCCGGAGAATCCCCATTGCAGGAGGTCATGGGGGAGTGGGTGGAAAGAGGAGTGCCTTTAGCCCTGGAGATGGTAAAGGAGATGTTGGGAGAACATGAAGGGGTGGGGCCAAGGGCTGATCTGTTGCTGAGGCCACCACCTGAGGCAACAGCCTCTCCTGTATTAAAGGCCTGCCCGGTTGTAATTAAGAAAATAAAAATTCAACAACCACAGGCTCCTCAGCGGGAGGAGCTGCCCCTTCCCCAGGTTGTGGAGCACTCCATGCTCTGCCCCTATACACAGGATGAGCTGGTGGATATGAGCATTTAGTATCGGCAGAAGCCATCAGAAACTCTGCCTATGTGGCTTTTATGTCTCTGGGATATGGGGGTGGAAAACATTGTTATGTCAAGTTTTGAAATGAGTAGACTGGCTTCCCTAAAGGCTCACCCTTCCCTCTGGCAGTGGTTGCAAAGTGTATGTCACACCTCAGGGAATCAGGTGCTTCTGGATTGGCTGACAGCAGCCATCAGGGCAGTGTGGCCTAATCAGGGTAATTTACTATACTTATTCACCAGCTGGAAAATGTATGCAGAGCTCCAGCAGGTGTTACAGGAGCTGGGCATGAAAATGATCCTCTACAATATGGACCTCCAGGGCCCTGATGAGGAGCTGTTCGCCATAGGAATGAGAAATCTGGTGCTCCCTACAGCTCCCCATCTATCTCTGGGTCCCTAGTGACTATTCTTGTCCCCCACATAAGGCAATCCATAAGTGAGGCTACTCATACTTCAGCAGATCTGGGAGAGGTTGAAACAATATGAGTGTGGAAGGAAGTATGGGCTACAACTGAAAGGAGAAGTGCAAAGGGCCCCGTGAAGGTCTCAAGTACCCAGATGTGGGTTGATCTGATAAAGGCAGGGATAGGAAAGAAAAACCTGATGGGCAGCCCAATAGGATTTTGTTAGAACTGTGGCACCAATTAAAGCCATAGCAGCAGTTCCAGCCGCTGAGGTCCAGGACACAAAAGGCAGAGGCAAAGCCCCATGTCCAGCCAGTGTCCCTGCAAGATTTCCTGGGGAATAGTACTCAGGCTCTGCCTGGGCCCTCACCCCCACACGATGACAATTTGACATCACAGTTCAACTGGGGGGTCAAGGTCTCCACCTTGGGGGATATGCTGGGGACCAGAGGCCACATGGAGAATTAGAAATGTATTGGTCCCTTGTCAATGTACAATGTGTCTTGGCACTGGTAGACACAGGAGCTGAGTGTTATCTGATTTATGGCAACCCTGAGCATTTTACCAGGACTCCTGCTGTGATAGATGGCTATGGTGGCAAGACAATTAGAATGAAGAAAGCCGAAATCCCCTTGAGGATAGGGCATTTACCCCCAAAGGAGTATATTGTGTACATTTCTCCCTGAATATATTTTGGGGGTAGATATCCTGCAGGGCCTGTGGTAATAGACCATTGCAGTTGAGTTCAGACTGAGGGTATGTATGGTAAAGGCAGTTCTGAGGGGACATGCTAGGCACCACCTGTAGCTCTGCCTGTACCTGGGCGAGTGACAAATACCAAGCAGTATAAATTGCCTGGGGGGCACAAGGAAATTGGAGAAACTCTATAGGAGTGGGCACGATAAAGGCCACTCATAGTCCCTTTAATTCCCCAGTGTGGCCAGTGAAAAAGCCAGATGGCTCTTAGCATATGAATGTGGAATACAGGGAATTGAAACAAGTCACACCCCATTTGCATGCTGCTGTCCCCTCTAGAGCAGCCCTTATGGACACGGTCATGAACTAGGGATGTATCATTATGTTGTGGACCTTGCTCATGCATTCTTCTCCATTGACATAGCACGGGAAAGTCAGGAACAGTTTTCCTTTATGTGGGAAGGTTGTCAATGGATTTTCATTGCCCTTTCACAGGGATACCTCCACAGTCCCACAATTTGTTATGGTCCTGTATCCCAGGACTTGGCCACATGGATGAAATAGCAAACGGTTTGGCTGCATCACTATATTGCTCACACCTGATTCAGAGAGTTGAAGATACCCTTCTGATATCAGTATGCCATGACTTGTGTGGACACAGCTACTGGACTCTTGGTTGGTTTTCCTGCACGTTATGCAGATCAGCAAACCACAGGTGATTGAGAGCGATCAAGGCACCCACTTTACTGGACATGTGTTACAAGAACGGGTGCAGCAATTAGGAGTAAAGTGGAAGTTTCATGTACCATATAACCCTACTGGGGCAGGCATGATAGGGAGGTACAATGGTTTGTTGAAATCTGGCCTGAAGCCGGACACCAATAGTCTACAGGACTGGGCCATTCATTGATGGACAGTGCTACGGTGTTTGAATGAGAAGCCCTGAAAAGGAGCCTTGAACCCTGTGGACATGCTTATACACATCGCTGTCTCTCCTATACAACTGTATGTGCAAACCAAAGAAGAGTTATTGAAGCCAGGATATGGCCAGGAGAGCAACATCCTGCTGCCAGCCTCAACTGCATTAAACCCTGGAGATACTGTTGAGTGGACTTGGCCCTGGACATTTCGACCCATGGACCAATGATGGCTGCCTCTTCTGGCATCTTGGAGAAAAGGCCTGTAAGCTGGCCTCGTGTGCGTTCCTGAAATAATGGCAGAGTGGCACCCAAAGATCACGGTAGTGTACCTAAAATGTCCAGGAGGTAAGAGCTTCTTACGGGGAAGTTTTGTTTTAACTTTATGGCCAGTGCATGTACCTCCTGTAGCCCTATATACTGTGCCATCTGTAACTCCCACAGGGAGGGGTGTGAAAGTCTGGCATACTAGACCAGGACGAGATCCCATTCCTGCCACTGTCCTATCACAGGACCACTCTCTTGCATGCATCCTACCTGATGGACAAGATTTTCCTATGCTGGTGTCATTAAAACATGTATCTTATCACCCTTAAGCTTATTTTCTTCTATAGTCCTCATGGCCTGAATGCACCCCCTGGCTTCAGATGCCACATGATTATTGCCCTGAACTCCCCACCTCTTCAGCTACTGCCTGTAGAGTGGGCAATTGATGGGCTTAATCTGCATAGGACTTTGAACCTAGCTGAATCCTCTGGCTTGAGGATTGTCATGATTTTATTGCTGTTGCTATTGTATGTCATTAATCTGGTTTCAATGCTCCAGTTTTCCCACAAAGGGGCCATTGCAGAAGACAGGGAATGAGTAGATTGTTAGGCAAGATTTTCTGGAGGGGTGGGCTATGGGTAAAATTGCAATATTTCCAGAATCTCTAGACTGGCTTTAGAGCATCTGCATATTGATAGGTGTTTCCAAGGGGTGGAGAGAAATATCCATCTCCATATCACTAGGTGATTACATGGGTGAGCAAGGGCTTACCTGGACTGGAGGGGTTGGGTGGGGATCTCCTCTTCTATAGCTGGGTTGGAAGAGACACGGGAGAGTAGATATGGACTGCAGATATGGGTTTCTCCCACTTTATTTCTCCCTTTGACTGATTTCAGTTTCAAAGGTATTTTGCCCCAGGATTCCCCCCAACCCAGAGTTATACACACACACACACACACACACACATGCATAGAGTTGATCCTCATTATTCAGACTGTATTTGTGAACTCACATACCCCCCTAAAACTTATTTGTAACCCCAAACCAATACTTGCTTTCGTGGTCATTTGTGGTCGTGCTCAAGGTAGAGAAACATCTGAGTGCCTGTGAGCAAGCTGCCGGCCAAGATCGAACCAGCGATGTCTGCTGCTCGCTGCAGCTCTCACACTGTGGACACGAGCGCTCTCTGAGGTCCGTTTAGTGCCAAGTTTTTCACATCTGTGCTTTTTGTAGGAGTTTTTCACTGTTGAAAATGGCCCCCACACAGGCTGCCAGCAGGCTGGCCGGATGTCCTCAGCTCTTGAACGCTGTGCCATGCTGGGGGAGAAAGGCATTACATGGGCTTCTTTCAGGCCCAACTTTGCAGTTCAAAGTTAATGAATCAAAAATGCGCATTAAATAAGGTGACTGTAAACAGAAACTCTCATAAAACAAGGTTCTGTATTGAGCTGAGGAAAATGCTGTGCTCACAGGACCCACCCTTCCATGTCCCCTAGGGGCAGTGATTCAGCATTCTTAAATTCAGAGCTCACTGTGACTTTCTGGAACATAACTTTTGGTGAGGGTGGGGAGGGCTGTGAGGCCATGCAGAGGAGCTCCTTGCCCGGCTCCCTGCCAGGCCGGGGCTCTGAGCCTGTGGCACCGCCCTGCCTTTGCTGTTCTGCCTCAGCACACAGGGTCCTGACTAGTTTTGCTGAAGGCCGAGGGATCAAATGGCTCCAGGCCTATTCACTGACTGTGTCCCCAGCACATGCTGAGTCCGACCTGGAACTCCAGGGCTCTGTGGGGCCTTCCCATGCCCACAGAGAGTTGTCAGGAACCCTCCTGCCATGCCCACAGCCAGCATCCAGTTCTCTAGACCCCACCAGCTTCTCTTTGTGGAAGAAGTAGGAAAGCAAGAGAAGGAAAAGACTTACAAAGTGCATCGTGTGTTTTCTGAACAGTGGGCAGTCAGGTCTTTTATTTATGACTATTTGACTCATGGGCAACTTTGTCAGTGCAAATGTTTCAAGGGAATGTACAGAGGTTTTCTAGGTTTCAGATGGGCAGAACTCTGCATGTTCTTCCAGAGCTATGCTGCTCAGGGAAACGTCAGCCATACTCAGAAGGCACGTCTGTCCTTGGTGTGACCAGCTGGCTCGGGTCCGGCCCCACCATGAGCCGCCCGCAGGAGGGATGGGCTGTGCTTAGGGTGCAGCATTACAGCCACAGGGACTGCAGTTCCTTGAGGGTCCGGAGGCTGTGGGCTCTTGGAAATCCTTGCAATGTCCCTCTTAACTCAGTTAACCAGACAAAGCAGATCCTGGGGTATGAATATTTGAGATCCTCAGTATTTTTGCCCTGTAGTCCTTGGAAAATATTACATATTTTGAGCTGAGACAAAAGGAAAGATCTTATCTATTTTTAAGTAGGTCAGTCAAAAGTCCTAGCCTTGCAGGAGGAATTGTTTGCTCTGCATGTTCTGAGAGACAGGAGAGTGAGGAAATGTTGCTGAGCAGCAGGACTCCACCTCTCTGGAGCACCAGCCGCCTGGCTATGGGCTGCCTGGGGCCCCTCCTCTGGCTGTCACCCTGGTGAGTAGGACTGCATCAGTCTGTGTGGACTGACAGGCCTGTTTCCTTGTGTCCCCTCCCCTGCAGTCATTCATCCTTGAAACTGGTGGATGTATTGAGTGTTTACAAGTCCTGTGCCAGGCACGGGGGACACAGGTCAAAAGACGGGGCCTCTGCCTTCAGTGAGAGTCCCTGGCTTTAGAGACGGGAAGGTGGGTGGCTGTGCTTTGCGGGTAGCTGCTGTTGTACCAAAACGAACTCTAAGTGGTTGGCCTGAGTTCTTCACTGGAGGGAACTGGCTTTATTTGGAAGGTAACTTGAGTTCTGAGAGGAGGCAAAGAAAAGGAGGGAAATAAGCCTGGCCAAGGGCATTTAGGGCACTCGAGTTAAGGGCTCTGCTTTGAAAGTGCTTCCTTTCTCCCATGACCCAGAAACTTCAGTAAAGCCTGCTGCTCCTGGCAGCACCTGGGCCGCTGCCCCCTGGAAAGGAGTGATCAAAGAGAAGGGCTCGGCGGTCAGAGCTGATGTCAGGCAGCAGTGAGACAACAGCCACAACATTCAGAGGAAAGAAAAGTTTGGCCTCAGCTGGAAACTGGCCCAACTGTGACCTCGAGAACACAAACCCCTCCCCACAAATTCAGAGAAATCTTGGGCGGGCACTGACTTGAGGCCTGAGAAGCTGGGTGATGGGACCTGAGCCACTTTTCTATAGATAGCAGGGTGGTGAGACCCCAGCCGACACCAAGCTGGTAACACTGGGGTGTGTGGGGGGTGGTTCTGATCAGCCTGGAGTTAGGGGCAGGTGCCCAGAGAGGGAGAGAACATAGGGGGAGCCCCCAGGAAGGGGAAAGACCAGGACAAAGGGGGCCAATGGTCACCTGCAAATCAGGGGATCGACCTCGGGAATGGGGATTGTCACAGAACAATGGGCTCCAGTTAGTACAGAGTGGAGCAAAGATGGAAACCTCAGATGACATCCCAGCCTCTGAAAAGGCAACTGCATGTTTCTCTCAAATTCAGATCTCACAGTGAGTACGGCTCTACCTTCAAGAGTGTCACTCCAGAGACACAGATGAGAGATAATGATAGATAGATGCTATAGATAATAGGTAGATGATAGGTAGATCAGAGATAGAGGTAGATCAGGTCAGTAAATGATAGATGATAGATGATAGCTACAGATGATAGATAGAAGATAGATAAGTAGGCAGATAGGTAGCTATGGATAGAAACAGACACCAAACAAAAGCCCACTGCTGTCTAAGTGTGTACCCACAGATGCCCCCGGAGATCAGCCTCTAACTGCCTCCCAGTGCCCACAGAAGAACGCCACCCTCATGCAGAATGAACACCGTGCTCTCTTGATTCTTAAGACAGAATTTGAAAAGTACTGTATTTGCGGTATTCATGTCTTGCTTGCCTCCTTGTTTTAGAGAGAAAAATGCTTCCTGTTCTTTCCATGACAGGCTTCCGACCTCCTTTAGCTGGCATCTACTGCACCCAGCCTGCCACGTCAGCCCCACGGGCTCTGCCCCAATGAAGGTGACCTCAGGGCTTAGAGCCAAGCTGGAGCTTCCTGCCTGGCAGATCTGAACAGGCAGCAAATTTGCTTGACTGCTGCACAGCCCAGAGCCTGGGCAGCGTGTTCTGGTCTGCACGTGCCTGCCCGGCATTCCTGCTTCTGCCAGGGAACCGCAGGCAAAGCGCACTCAGCAACGTTTCCTAGCCAAGGAGAGCAAGGGCCGGAGCCCGCGTGGCTGCATGGTGGAGGATGGCACTGGGGAAGGCTGCCTTTCAACGCACAATGAAGATGGCAAGGAAAAGTGGGCTCCCACTGCCACCCTGCCTTCCAGGGCCCATGGATGGGAGTACGAGAGTGCAGAGTGCAGGGCAGTGCCTCCCATGCACGGGCTCAGGGGGGTCAGGGCCAGGAAGCCTGCTGCAGTGCTGTTGGGCTCCTGTCCTCCGGCTTCTCCTGAACACTTTCCATGCAAAGCAAGACTGTGATGGATGTCACACTGGAGGAACCTCCTCAGGAATAAATGTTTGTTGGAGATAAATGCATGGAGCACATAAGTAAATTAATGCAGTTTCCTCATTGCCATTGTGACCTTGCTGATCGACACACGCACCTGTGTTTCCGGTGCTACCAAACAGTTCACATCACAGCAAAACATTAACTCTGCTCCACACTGCATGCGCTCCAGGACCAGCAGCCCGCCTAGGACCGTTCCACTGCACACGTTCACACAGACCCCACCCTAGGTAAAGAGATGCCGATGGAAAGAGCAGGGGGGCCCAGGGCTGGCTCTGAGCCCCAGGGCTGTATGGCTCCTTGCTCAGCTCAGGGTCTGGCTTCTGTGAATTATTCTGGAATGTGGGAATGCAATGGTTTCAGGGTGCTGAGAAGGGAAGACAGTGGCAGAGGACTTCACAGTCCCTGGGCTTGTAAAGCAAGAGCTGTAGGAGGCACCTGGCTGATCTCATCCAGGGGCCCTGCAACTTACTTCAGACTTTGCCAAGTTGCCCTTCAAGTTTGAAGGGAAGAGATTCACCAGGATCAGAGGAACTCAGTACCTGAGAGCCCTAGTTGAAAATGAATTCTGGCAACCAAGAGATGAAATAAAATTAACAGTTAAAGGAGGGAGAAGCCACGGTGGAAAGATGGGTAAGAGGGATGACTCCACACAAGGAACTAAGACTGCAGTATGGAGAAATTGTGACTTCAGAACAAAATGTGAATCTCAACAGCATAAAGGTGGCAAACTCAGGAGGTTGGGAGAAAGAAGGGAAGAGAAAATGTAAGGATGTTTAATTTCCTTATCATAACAAGGAGTTAGCAGATACCATCTAAAGTGAAAACACATTTTAAAATAGCTGCTACCTATAAATGCTTTTCCTCACCCCTTTCCTTAATTTCAGCAGGTTTATTTTAGAAACTGTTACTTTTTCATGGTGAGGATTCTGAAATTCAGAAATTCTTTTGATTATTTTCTGGAGGTTTGTGTTTTTTTTTTTTTTGGTTAAAGTAGTTATTTACTTCCTTTTTGCTTAAGGTGCAATTACACTCAATATTTATTGTTTAAAATAGCATGTATGGTCTCTGCTTGCAAAGATGGCAGCATGAGTAGGGTGGCGGAAATCTCCTCCCAAAACCATACATATTTTGCAAATACAACTATTCCTAAAAGAGAGACCAGAAGATACAGTACAACAGCCAGGCACATCTACATCTGTGAGAACTCAGCATCTCACAAAAAGGGTAAGATACAAAGCCGTGACCCAGTGGGACCTGAGCACTCCCCCCACCCCAGCTCACCGGCTGGAGGAAAAGAATCAGAGTGGGGAGGGAGTGGAAGCACAGGACTGCTAAATAACCAACCCTAGTAATCTGCACCGGGGGCACAGACACACATTGCATGGTGTACTGGATATTAGAGAAACGGAAAAGTAAAATCCAAGACTGAGACTGCAAGCAGGTCCCCACAGCCAGCTCCCCTGGGACAAAAGAAAAGCAGGCACTTTAAAAGTATTAAAGGGACAAGGGTTTAAAAGGTGGACAAAATTGTCCTGCCACACTCAGCCCAGGAGGCTGGGAATCTTAAGGAGCTTCAGGCGCCTTAACCCTCTGGGTGGCAACGCAGCTCCAAAGCCCCTTACAGTGATAAGCAGCCTGCCATTCATTCCCCCACTCCAGCACTGCAAGCAAACCGGCTGACCCGCCACTGCTACAGACCAGCCGGGGAGTGGCCCCTCCCACAGTAACCACACAGAGTCTTCTCCCAGCACGCAGCTAACCAGGCCAGACCCAGAGGCTGCTGCCTTTGCACAGCTGCCCAGCACAGGCAAAGGAAGCCGGCTCAAAGTCCAGAAGGCATGAAGGGGCACTGTTCTCGCAGGAGAACACACACCGCTCATCTGAGACCCCTGCCAGTGCTGGAGGCTATCCTGAGGGCCGCCCTGCCCATGGAAACTCGGAGGATTAACCCAGAGACTGCTCCCTGTGGGCAGTTAACTGGCATAGGCAGCAGAGAAGGGCAAGGCAGGAAGGGACTTTGTTCTCCCAGCTGACACATGTGCCACTCACCGGTGATCACTTCTATCGCCATGAAAAGGCAGAAGAACCTGATCCAGTCCAAAATCACTCAAACGCCAGAGAGAGGGCCTGGTGAGACAGATATAAGCAATCTTCCTGAAAAAGAATTCAAAATAAAAGACATAACCATGATGATGCTGATGGAGCTGCAGAGAAATATGCAAGAGTCAAGGGATGAAATCCAGAGGGAAATAACAGAAATGAAACAAGCAATGGAAGGACTTAAGAGCAGACTGGATGAGGTGCAAGAGACTGTTAACAGAATAGAAATCAGAGAACAGGAATACAGAGAAGCTGAGGCAGAGAGAAATAAAAGGATCTCTAGGAATGAAAGAATGTTCAGAGAACTGTGTGACCAACCGAAATGGAACAATATTCACAAAATAGAGGTACCAGAAGAAGAAGAGAGAGAAAAAGGGATAGAAAGTGTCTTTGAAGAAATAATTGCTGAAAACTTCCCCAAGCTGGGGAAGGGAATAGTCTCGCAGACTATGGAAACCCACAGATCTCCCAACACAAAGGACCTAAGGAGGACAACACCAAGACATTCAATAATTTAAATGGCAAAGATCAAAGACAAGGACAGGGTATTAAAAGCAGCCAGAGAGTCTTTCCTACAAAGGAAAATCCATCAGGCTATCATCAGACTTCTCAACAGAAACCTTACAGGCCAGAAGAGAATGGCACGATATATTTAATGCAATGAAACAGACGGGCCTTGAACCAAGAATACTGCGTCCAGCAAGATTATCATTTAAATTTGAAGGAGGGATTAAACAATTTCCAGATAAGCAAAAGCTCAGGGAATTTACCTCCCACAAACAACCTCTACAAGATATTTTAAAGGGACTGTTCTAGATGGAAGTACTCCTAAAGCTAAATAGATGTCACCAGAGAAAACAAATCACAGCAAAGAAAGAAGACCAACCAAATACTAACTAAAGGCAAAAAATAAAACCAGCTATCCACAAAAGCAGTCAAGGGAAACACAAAAGAGTACATAATAAAACATCTAACATATAAAGAAAGAAGGAGGAAGGATAAGAAGGGAGAGAAATAAAGAATCATCAGACTGTGTTTATAATAGTGTAATAAATGAGGTAAACTTAGATGGTTAGATAGTAAAGAAGTTACCCTTGGTAACCACGAATCCAAAGTCTGCAATGGCAATAAATACATATCTATCAATAATCACCCTAATAAATGGACTAGATACACCAATCAAAAGACACAGAGTAACAGAATGGATAAAACAGCAAGATACATCTATATGCTGCTTAAAAGACACTCACCTCAAACCCAAAAACATACACAGACTAAAAGTGAAGGGATGCAAAAAGATATTTCATGCAAACAATAGGGAGAAAAAAAGGAGGTGTTGCAGTATTGGTAACAGACAAAATAGACTTCAAAACAAAGAAAGTAACAAGAGATAAAGAAGAGCATTACATAATGATAAAGGGGTCAGTTCAACAAGAGGATATAACCATTATAAATATCTATGCACCCAACACAGGAGAACTGACATATGTGAAACAAACACTAACAGAATTAAAGGAGGAAATAGAATGTAATGCATTCATTTTAGGAGACTTCAACACACCACTCACTCCAAAGGACATAGCAACCATACAGAAAATAAGTAAGGACACAGAGGCACTGAATAACACACTAGAACAGATGGACCTAACAGACATCTACAGAACTCTACACCCAAAAGCAGCAGGATACACATTCTTCTCAAGTGCACATGGAACCTTTTGCAGGATAGACCACATACAAGGCCACAAAAAGAGCCTCAGTAAATTCAAAAATATTGAAATCCTACCAACCAACTTCTCAGATCACGACAGTATAAAACTAGAAATAAATTGTACAAACAAAAAGGCCCACAAACACGTGGAGGCTTAACAAGATGCTGCTAAATAATCAATGGATCAATGTCCAAATTAAAACAAAGATCAAGCAATATATGGACACAAATGAAAACAACAGCACAAAACCACAACTTCTGTGGGATGCAGCAAAGGCAGTTCTAAGAGGAAAGTACATTGCAATCCAGGCATATTTAAAGAAGGAAGAACAATCCCAAACGAATAGTCTAAAGTCACAATTATTGAAACTGGAAAAAGAATAACAAATGAAGCCCAAGTCAGTAGAAGAAGGGACATAATAAAGATCAGAAAATAAATAAATAAATAAATTTGAGAAAAATAAAACAATAGAAAAAAATAATGAAACCAAGAGCTGGTTCTATGAAAAAATAAACTAAATAGATAAACCCCTAGCCAGACTTATTAAGATAAAAAGAGAATCTACACACATAAACAGAATCAGAAGGAGAAAGGAAAAATCATGATGGACACCACAGAAATACAAAGAATTATTAGAGAATACCATGAAAATCTATATGCTAAGAAACTGGATAACCTAGAAGAAATGAACAACTTCGTAGAAAAATACAACCTTCCAAGGCTGACCCAGAAAGAAACAGAAAATCTAAACAGACCAGTTACCAGCAACAAAATTGAATCAGTAATCAAAAAACTACCCAAGAACAAAACCCTCGGGCAAGATGGATTCACCGCTGAACTTTATCAGACATTTAGAGAAGACATAATACCCATTCTCCTTAAAGTTTTCCAAAAAATAGAAGAGGAGGGAATACTTCCAAACTCTTTCTATGAAGCCAGCATCACTCTAATACCAAAACCGGGCAAAGACCTGACAAAAAAAGAAAATTACTGACCAATATCCCTGGTAAACATAGATGCAAAAATACTCAAGAAAATACTAGCAAACCGAATTCAAAAATACATCAAGAGGATCATACACCATGATCAAGTGGGATTCATCTCAGGGATGCAAGGATGGTACAACATTCGAAAATCCATCAACATCATCCACCACATCAACAAAAAGAACAAAAACCACAGGATCATCTCCATAGATGCTGAAAAAGCATTTGACGAAATTCAACATCCATTCATGATAAAAACTCTCAACAAAATGGGTATAGAGGGCAAGTACCTCAACATAATAAAGGCCACATATGACAAACACACAACCAACATCATACTTAACAGCGAGAAGCTGAAAGCTTTTCACCTAAGATCAGGAACAAAACAGGGATGCCCACTCTCCCCACTGTTATTCAACTTAGTAGTGGAGGTCCCAGCCATGGTAACCAGATGAAACAAAGAAATAAAAGGCATCCAGATTGGTAAGGAAGAAGTCAAACTGTCACTATTTGCAGATGACATGATATTGTACATACAAAACCCTAGAATCCACTCAAAAACCTCTAGAACTAATATCTGAATTTAGCAAAGTTGCAGGATACAAAATTAATATATAGAAATCTGTTGCATTCTTATACACTAACAATGAACTAGCAGGAAGAGAAATCAGGAAAACAATTCCATTCACAATTGCATCAAGAAGAATAAAATACCTAGGAATAAACCTAACCGAGGAAGGGAAAGATTTATACCCTCAAAACAACAAGACATTCTTAAGAAATTAAAAAAAACACTAACAAATGGAAATTCATCCCATGCTCTTGGGTAGGAAGAATTAATATTGTCAAAATGGCCACCCTGCCTAAAGCAATCTACAGATTCAATGCAATCCCTATCAAAATACCAAAAGCATTCTTCAACAAACTGGAACAAATAGTTCTAAAATTCATATGGAACCACAAAAGACCCTGAATAGCCAAAACAATCCTGAGAAGGAAGAATAAAGCAGGGGGGATCCCGCTTCCCAACTTCAAGCTCTACTACAAAGCCACAGTAATCAAGACAATTTGGTACTGGCACAAGAACAGACCCAGAGACCAGTGGAACAGAATAGAGATATTCTGAGTCCTGATATTAACCCAAACATATATGGTCAATTAATATATGATAAAGGAGCCATGCATATACAATGAGGAAATGACAACCTCTTCAACAGCTGGGTACGCAAAACTGGACAGCTACATGTAAGAGAATGAAACTGGATCATTGTCTAACCCCATACCCAAAAGTAAACTCGAAATGGATCAAAGACCTTCATGTAAGTCATGAAACCATAAAACTCTTAGAAAAAAACATAGGCAAAAATCTCTTGGACATAAACATGAGTAACTTTATGAACATACCTCCCTGGGCAAGGGAAACAAAAGCAAAAATGAACAAGTGGCCCCATATCAAGCTGGAAAGCTTCTGTACAGCAAAGAACAGCATCAATAGAACAAAAAGGCATCCTACAGTATGGGAGAATATATTTGTAAATGACATATCTGATAAAGGGTTGACATCCAAAATATATAAAGAGCTCATGCACCTCAACAAACAAAAAAGCAAATAAGCCAATTAAAAAATGTGCAGAGGATCTGAACAGACACTTCTCCAAAGAAGAAATTTCAGATGGCCAACAGGCACATGAAAAGATGCTCTACATCTCTAATCATCAGAGAAATGCAAATTAAAACCACAATGAGATATCACCTCACACCAGTTAGGATGGCCACCATCCAAAAGACAAACAATAACAAATGTTGGCGAGGATGTGGAGAAAAGGGAACCCTCCTACACTGCTGGTGGGAATGTAAACTAGGTCAACCATTGTGGATAGCAGTAGGGAGGTTTCTCAAAAACTCAAAACAGAAATATCATTTGACCCAGGAATTCCACTCCTAGGAATTTACCCTAAGAATGCAGCAGCCCAGTTTGAAAAAGACATATGCACCCCTATGTTTATCACAGCACTATTTACAATAGCCAAGAAATGGAAGCAACCTAAGTGTCCATCAGTAGATAAAGAAGAGGTGGTACATATACACAATGGAATATTATTCAACCATAAGAAGAAAACGAATCCTACCATTTACAACAACATGGATGGAGTTAGAGGGTATTACGCTCGATGAAATAAGCCAGGTGGCGAAAGACCAGTATCAAATTATTTCACTCATATGTGTAATATAAGAACAAAGAAAAAACTGAAGGATCAAAACGGCAGCAGACTCACAGAACCCAACAATGAACCATCAGTTACCAAAGGGAAAGAGCCTGTGGAGGGTGGGTTGGAAAGGAGGGAGAAGTGGAATAAGGGGAATTACGATTAGCACACATAACGTAGGGTAGGGCATGGGGAAGGCAGTACAGCACAGAGAAGACAAGTAGTGACTCTATAGCATCTCACTACGCTGATGGACAGTGACTGTAATGGGGTATGTGGTGGGGGGGGACTGGATGATGCGGGGAGTCGAGTAACCATAATGTTGCTCATGTAACTGTACATTAATGATACTAAAAAAAGTAGCATGTATGCACTGACTGTAAAGACTGACACAATAAAAAGCTGTCATCAAGACAGCATTAAGGGAGTGAAAGGTATTTCACACTTCACACAGCGCACAAGAAGGCAATTGCCACATAATCCTTACAAATTAATGAGAAAAAGGCAGACAGCTCAGTCGAGAAATTAGACAAAAGACTTGAACTGACAAAACAGATATAACCCAAGTGGACAATAAATATGCGAAAAGGCACTCAACTTCATTAGTCTTCATAGAAATGCAAATTAAACCCACAGTGAGCTACCACATTATTCCCAGAATAGCTAAAATGAGGAAAGAAAAAGAAATCCGGTGATGAAAAGTGTAGACAAGTTTGGGGATCCCTGAAATTCTCATATACTATTTGTAACAATATATCAATACACCAATCTTGGAAAGCTGTTTGCTCTTTCTGGATTAAAGTTGAGCATATGTGTGCTCTGTGACTCAATGCCACTCCTGGGTAATAACTGACAGAATGTGTATATTTGTGCCAAAACATTAGCAGGAATATCTGTAGCTGCACATTGACAGCTGAATGCACATATGGTGAAACACTACACAACCATGAAAATGAGCTAGAATATATGTAATGATGTCAATGAATCTCATCAAAACATAGTTTTGAGCCAAGGAATCCAGACACAAAATAATACCTACTGTATGATCCTTTTTATAAAAAGTTAAAAGGAAAAGGCAGAAGTGAGCTCTGGTGTTAGAAGTCAGCATGGAAGCACTATGAGGAAGAAGGACTCATGGGGGAGACAGGAGTGGAGCTTTGACGATACTGGCTGTGTTCTTTCCTAACCTAAGTTGAGCCTCCACACAGGTCTTCATTTTGTGATAATTCATTGCACTTACAGTTTTGGTTTGTTCCTTCCTCTGTATGTATACTGTCCTTCAAAGCAAACATTTTAAATAAATTTTGATATAATTATTTTTATCTATGTTTAGGTATTCACTGAGATTTCTATAAAGATGTTCACTAAATATTCATGAAGGTTTTTTCTGACTGGTGGGATTTGGGGTGATTTTAATTTTCTTCATACTATTGCTTGAATTTCTATAAAATGCATCATTTCTAGAACCATATGTGCATCATTATAGAACTATGATGAAGGGATCTTGCTACAAGCAGAGATCTTGCTCACTAGGAAGGATGAGGCAAAAGCCAAGATGTGTTAGAAGAGGAGTAAATGTCATTAGGACTGCCCGGCAACAGAACAGAGCATCTGCTCTACGAAGGAGTGATCACCTCACTTTGGAAGTGTCCAAGCAGAACAGACAAAGGGTCATTTGACTGGATTTGTTCATCCTGTACACCTCCAAGGCCTCAGCATCCATGTATCTGAGTCCATGACTGTGCTTCAGGCTGGCTGCTGCCCAGTGAAATTTGGGAAGCATCTCAATGTCACAGGAGCATTTCCCCAAAGCTATTTGGAGGAGGAGTTATATCTGGAAATGATTCATAGACATGTTTGGTCTCTTTGCTGACATGCATTCTTGTTAGCTTCTACACAAAGGCTGTTCTTTTCCATCTGGATATTCTGTCAACTTTTCTATCTTTCAACTCAACTGTTCTTGGCCTAAATTTGTGGCTCATTTCACTTTTGTTTGTGTAGTTCTTCTGCAATTTCTGCAGACATTCCCAGCCATAATTCTATTTTCCCTCCTAAGATAGATGTGAGTTTCAGCATTCTATTAGCTATATTTTTTGCCAGTGGGATATTTAAAGTTATGACCTCCTTTTCCTTATTTAACAGTGTGGCATTTGCTATCTGCCAGAGAACGAGCCATCACCGAGATATACTATAATGAAACGTTAGGAAACAGATTTTTTTTTTTAGATCTGTCCACTTAAATTTATCCCCAATACCCAGGACAGGAACCAGGGCATAGAAGGTGCTCAATAACTATTTGCTGAATGAATGAATGAATGAATGAATGAATGAATGAAACACCCTCCTTGCCTTCAAGGATCTCCAAATAGTGGAGGAAATGGGCATGCATTTAAGGTAAAGGGTGTGGGCAATGTGCCATGAGAACCCAGAAGAGGGGTGAAACAGGTCTTTTAGGATTAGGAAGGGTTTTGAGCTGGGTTCTGATTAATGAAATAGAATGAGAAATGGGTGGAAGCCACTTCAGGTAGAGGGAGGAGCCCAGACAGAGGGGGAGTGTTACAGACTCAGGTGGAGACCAGGGTTACAAGCATGGCAAGGACAGTAGGAACAGGCAAGCCTGAGGAGAGAGGGTGAAGAATTCTGACCCACATTCCAAAAAATTTAGGTGGGTTCCTTAGGCAGCAGGTGGGAAGGACTGAAGGCATTTGATCAGAGGAGGGACATGTTAATATCTATATTCTGGAAACAGGACTCTGTGGCCCCTTAGATGCTCTGTTTGAGAAAGATGAGATTGCAGGCAGGGAGACCATTAGGAGCTTTTGCAAAGTACAGGGAGAGAAGACTGGGCAGTGGCAATGGGAATGGAAGACAGGACAGTTTTGAGCCCTGCCTTAGTTCGGAGCTTCTGAAAAGCAGTTACCAACAGTTATTAGGCTAATTTTCAAGAGGTTTTCCAGGAGAACACCTGTAAAAAACAAAGGTGATGCGAGTCATCTGATCACAAACTGGCCTGATCTTGGTGGAGACAAGGAGGCAGGACTGGAGAGCAGAGTCTCAGACACCGCAGGCCCAGAGAAGTTTCTGCCAGGCTGAGGGGGAATGCTGGAACCACGGGCTCCCTCTGAAGGAATGCCACATGTCACAGGAGTCGGCCATCTGTGCTCGTCACCGGCTGGCATGTGGCTCAGTGCACACACAGAGAGGCCGAAGGGGTCTTAGGCAGCTGGGGCCTCCAGTCCATCATCTCCCAAAGCAGGAGACATGAGCTATCTGCCAACACTGTCTGGAAAGGGAAGAGTCAGCATTACACAGGGTTTGCAGGTGGGTGTCAGAGTGATGATAGTATTGGACAGTGGAAGGAAGGGAGAGGAAGGCTTTACTGGGGGCATTAGCGAGTGTAAGGTCTAGTTTGAGTTTCCTGTGGAGTATGCAGGGGATATATCCTGAAGATGCCTGGAGATCAAGGATGAACCAGCAGAGATGCACAGCTGCTCACTAAACCCTGTGTCCCGTTTTCTAGGCTCATCGCTGTCAACATTTCTTAGCCTTCCTTGCAGTTAGCTGCTGCCATGTGAGTTCTAGACAGAGGAACATAAGCAAAAGTGTGTGCCACTGCCACTCCTAGCCCTTGAATCCTTCTTCTCATGCTCCCCCATGTCCCTTCTCCTTCCACCAGCAGGGACAGCCCTGACAGGACAAACCTGAAGCCACATGTTGCCATGGGAGAGCCTCCATCAACCTAAGTCCTTGAGTGACGCATGGGCTGGAGTCACTCCGCCCACCTTGCATGCCCTTGGGCTGCTCACTTGAGCAAGAATTACACTTCTATTGCGTTTAGGCCATTGCCTATTTATCATTTATCTACTACAGCAGACAAGCCAGCCCTAACTAACCTAATGACCCCTAACTAGCACACCGAGGACCAAGAAAGAGGCCAGGCTAAAGACACAGCTGTAGGAGCAGCCAAGGGACTGCAGGGAGAGGACAGAATGGAGGAGAGAGCTTGAGCGACACCAGCCGACACCTCCGCCTCCAGGGGCCAGGCGGGTGACAAGGGACAGGGAGCCATAATCCAGACTTAGGAGAGACTGGCGTTATTGCCACTGTTTTTCAGAAGAGGTAGATGAGGTTCTGAGAGATGCGGTCTGTCGGTGGCAGAATCAGAGCCAGCAGTCCTGCTCGAGCCCTCGGCAGCCCATCTTTTCATTCCCCCACTGCCATCTATGGGACTGCTTGGCCCCTCCCTGTAGGCTCAGGGCCTCCTGCCTTTCATTTCCTGGGACCAGTCTTGGCCTGAGACAAGAACTAAGCTCCTGCTGCTCATTTCGCGTCCCCACCAGGACTCTGGCTTAGCGGTCTGGTCATGTGCCTGAGCCTGAGACGCAGCCCACCTTGTGTCCCCACCCTCTTCACTGGGCTATGGCCCAGACCCTGATGCCAAGTGCCCTGTCCAATTTATCTGCCTGAAATAGCCCCACTCCTGACTGGAGCTTTGCTTTGCTGTTCCCATCCTAGGCACAGAAGACTGGGGTTTGCAAACAAACACCTCCTCCACCCCCAGTCCTGGCCCCCTCTGCTTTGCATTAGAGAGTCTCCACCTCATCTGGAGCCCCAGCTGGTTCCCTTTCCGACCTGAGCCCAGCGCTCCCAGACTTCCTCAGCCACACAAGCCTTCTTTGCGCTCAGTAGCTGCTCAGGGCTGTGTGCCCCTCACGGCACCCCCACTGCCCATCCAGCGGCAAGCCCCTGCCCCATCACAGCCATCAAGGACAAACCGGAGCACCCAGAAGGCAGGGCTTTGATATTCCCCAACACTCGCTTCTGAAACGGGGCCCAGAATGCTGGGGGGCTGTCAGCTGAGCTTCTTTGATTTTTGTTGTCACCTGATTTTCTTCCTGAGATGTCACTGGTATCATTTGTCAATTTGAACATATTTAATAAGAACTTTTCACTATGACTCAACATTGTTCTAAAAGGATCTTAGCACTAAATAGTCTGTTTAAGGGAGAGTATGTTGTGATTCTGATTTGGGCTGATGTCAAAGTTATGAACTTGGGGTAAGACCTCCATACTGAATAAGTAATGACAGACTCAGCTAAATCGTGTCTTTGGAGATTTCAAGTCAACTAGGGCTGCTTTTTGAGAATGTATGCTTCCTCTCCTTTATACTGCTCTTAATTATTAATAAGCATACTGAACATGAGAAATTTAAGTTTTTCAAGTTGGACTTCACTCTGCACATTTTATAATTTTCCTTCTTTGGGAATATAGAGAAAGAACACGGTTAAGAGTGCCTCAGTTCTGCTTGTATAACAGCTATTTGGCATGTTGAAATGCAGGGATGTCTCAGTGTCCCCACAGAGCACGGTTCCCAGCCATCTAGCAGTTAGGTGACATCTAGGTTCGGGCCATTCATGAAAGCGGGGTATCCAGAAGTTGTTTCTAATTTACCAGCAATGACTTCATCTTTCAAACTGTATAACAGATTTTTTTGGCCCCAATGTTGAAATAATTGGTCAAAAGAGCACCCCCATCCTATAGTTAACTTTTACCATCTGCCTTTTTGCTCTCCACTGGGGATCTTGATTTCTCCTATGAACTTCCAACTTTTTTAAACTCTTCCCATTATCTTATCAGAATCATAGTAACTATATTTTAGCTCTTCCCATTCCTTGAGGCCTTATTCTGTATTTACTAAAATTTTACCTGAATAATAACCAGAATACTCACATGACATTAATTAATGCCAAAGGGCAAATTAATTTTATAATCACTATCATATGAGACATATTTCAGAAATGATTGTATATAACAAGCACCTGGATAAATGGATCTGGGCTTCCTTTGGAATTTTATTTTTAAGAGAAGGATTTGAAAATTAAAGGAAAGAATGTGGGTCTTATGGACACTAGACACTTCACTCATTGGAGAAACATTTCTTGCATACCTCCTCCTGGAGAGGCTCTCTGCCACGGCCCACTGGGGATAAAGGGTGATTGGACACGGCCCCCAACTGCAGGATGCTCGTGGCATGTAGCAGAGACAAGGCACATGTGCAAACGAGTAGCATACGAGTCAGAATAGGATCACTCTTCAGAGACAGAGCAGGGAGGTGACCCCCCCTTAGGGACTTGGGGTGGGTTTGTGGAGATGTCACTGAGCAAGGCTTTGAAGAATGGGTTTGCAAGTGAAAACTGAAAGGTCTGCAAGAGCATCCAATGGATTATCTTCATTTACTGGGGTGCCAGGAAGTTAAGCCATCCAGGATCACTGTAAAAATGTAGGTGGGTGGATGCCTCGGGGAACCCAGATGAGGAAGCAGGGCAGACCTGTGGGCACAGGGTGGGAGGGGTGCCAATGGGGGCCCATGTCCTGCTTCTCACCTTGCTTCTCCTCTCTCCTCCATTCTTCTCTTCCTAGAGTGAGTCATCATTGCTTCTGCATCAGTCTATCCAGGGCCCCCAAACTTTCCAAGCCGGAAGAGCTTCAGGCCTCTTTCATTTCAGTTCTCTAATTGGACACTCAGCTGGAACAGCTCTTCTATCTGGGCAGAGCCCTTCGTGCCAGTCATTTATTAGCTGTTGGTGTGACACACCCAGTTCCACGCAACTGGGGCTGGAAGCAGTAACAGTGGAGAGCAGGGCAAAAAACTAATATCACCTCCACTTCACAAATGAGAACACGCCCAGAAAGAGCACATGACAGCCCAAAGATTACACAACTAGGAAGCCATCAGGTACAAACTCTGCGCCCCATTACTGGGCCAGAAAGTTGTCTGTCCAGTCCTGGATGCATGTTCTGTCCTGACTGGCTCCTGAATGAATCCAGAAGTGGTCCCAGGAACTCTAAGATTCAAGGACTCTTGAGCTTAAAAGCAGTTATGAGCTCTGACAATTCTGTGACATCACAATGACTTAAATTACCATCTGCGCTGATTGAGATGAAGGACCAGTAGAAAGAAGACTTTGGGACATGAAATAACTACTGTACTTGATAGATGGGGTAGTAATGATGGCTATGGTGTAAGAATGCTTATGTAGTAATGATGATTATGGTGTAAGGATGGTTGTGGTATAATGATAGTTACAGTGTAAGGATACTATGGTAATAATGTTGGTTCTGGTATAATGACAGTTATGGTGTAAGGATGGTTATGGTAGTAATGATGGTTATGGTAGTAATGAAGGATTGACCTCTGTTGCACTAGACATCTCATGAAGGAAAAAAGAAGCTAAGCTCAGAGCTTTAAACTCTTAGCTTAAGTCAAATCATGGTCAAAGAAATTGAGAACTTCATGGTGGCCCTAATAGAATCACAGATTGAGGGCTGGACCCAAAATCTAGTTGTGTAAGCTTCCAAATTACAAAACATGCTCAGCCTTCAGCCTCGTCAAGCAAGTCTTCTTTGTTAAGGTTAGGAAATTGTCAGTATGGCACATGGAACACTGAGACTGAGATGAGGGCATTTGGTTGGGTTTGTAAGAATCTGAGAACCTTGTACCCCAGGTCCACTGAGACTCCGTTACCAGGAGAAACACTCCTTTGCTTATCATCTGAGGCCACTCACCTGAGGGAATCGCCTTTCCAGGAAATACACATTCTGAAGACTTACCATCACCTCTGCCCATTCCTTCCAAGCTCATAGTTAGAGTCAGAACCATCAGCCAGCTCAGCTCCTAAAGGAGAAAGTTTATACATCAAAACAATGGCAAGATTTTGGCAAGGTTATACACATAAGAACCTGAGATGAAAAAAAATACTGAACTGGACCACACTTACCAATGTGGTACTCATCCAAGATTCTGGACGTCGTATGCCAGCTCAAAGACCTGGGAGTGGCCCTGACAATCTGGTGGTTGTTTGACTGAAACCTGGGCCCAGCAGTGGCCTGCATTTAACAAAGCAAAGAGGCTAGAACTTCTCTGGGATAAGGTCAAGGAAGGACTCCAAAAAATTTAGGGATATGAGAAACTTGAAATTACTTTGTGCATATCATCTATTTACCATCTGACTATCCCCAGGAGGATCCAGAGATGCCCCTTTATTAAGGCTTTGAGAAATGCTTTGGTGAGAAGACCAGCAGCCTAGAAAGCCTATGAGAATGATAACAGACCCTCTCCCTGAAATGGGCTTCCTGATTCAGTGGGAATAATGGGGTCCTGCAGCAGTGGGTCCCCTGACAGTGCTTAACCAGCAGACAAGATGGCCGCAACTATAGACTGTGCAGAAAGGGTGAGGACTTAAGTCTGAACTGTAAGGACCACAGTCACCTTCGAAGTCAATCAGATGAGCACCCTACTAAAGTATTACTTATACACTATACAGGCAGAAAAATTCTGGGCCACAGGAAACCTGAGTAACCACAGAAGGAAGTCATCCTACTAGGTGAAGAGTGCCAACCATGTGATGGCAGAGGGACCTTGGAATGGGTGATAAAAAAATAAAGTAATAATATCAACCTAATGACAGTTACAGAAATAAGAACTGCTGAAGTTTTAAGCAGTAAAACCTAATGAAAAATATATACATAAATATATATAAACATTGTATATAAACAAACTTGAAAATTATACACACACGCCTGTATTTCCACTTTACCCATTGCCTGTTGTTTTAGATAAGGAGACTTGGTGGCACTTAACTGATGTAGTTCATAGACTTCATCTGAAGGAAAGGCCACACTGGTGCCTCACTAGGGAACTGGTATCACCAGAGATTTTGGACTTTGGGATGGATCCAGAGATGGCTGGGACTTTGTGTCTTTGGGGACAGAGGCTGTATTAAGGAGAGCTGACCTGATAGCTGGACTCATGAGGTCACTGAATGACAGCTAAGTATGGGTAGATATATGGGTAGGTACGTAGCCACAGAAGAAGCAGTTGTGCGAGTTATTTGCGGTCCACTCTCACCCCGTCCCAGGCCCCATTCTGCCCCAGACCCCCACCGCCAGTCCCGCTCTATCAGACTACATTTCCCAGACTTCCTTGCCAGCTTCCAGTTAGGGTTAACCATCAGGAGGGACTGGGGAGACACTGGCAGGGAGGAAAAGGAGAGGAGCCGGTTGCCCCTCCCCATTCTCTCTGCTCCTGCAGCCTCTCCAGCTGTCTGTGCTGCCACTCTGGCCAGGCAGCTCTTCTCCTGGAGCCCAGCACCCGCCAGGCACCCTCTGTGCCACCAGCTCACACGGGTGGTCCTGACTCTTGGACACCTGGCTTCATTCACATCCTCTCAGGGTCCTCTCTGCCCCAGGGAGGTCGTGGCTTCCTGCGATTATGAATGTCTGGGATACCTTGCCTTCAGTTTCCTCACACCTGTTCCCTATTCCCCACATTAAATTCCCACAGTTGATTTGTGGGGATTAGGCTGTTTCCCAAGCCCGGCTACTACTTTCTGTGCTGTCACAGCACCAGAATGAGGTGATAAGCCTTATATATTCCCATCTTCCTGATGTGTTTCCCATAAGTCTGAGCACAAATCAGTTTCTGAATCAGTTAAAAAATCAAAGTCACACACATCAGCGCCCTGCAAGGACATCCAGAACCGAGATGGAAAACTTGGGAAGCATTGCGGCCTTGCCCTAAGGAAAGATCGCATCTGCTTTGCAGCAAATGTTTGCTCCCTGGAATTGTCGCTTGATGCCGTGTAGTGTGACGGGGTGAAGGAGAGGTCAGGGCCTCCAGCAGCTAGTGGCCCCAACTTCATCCCTGCCTACAAAGCTACTCTTTCCCCTTGAACACACAGGGGAAACTGTCCTTAAAGGGAAACTGTGCTCTAGAAATCAACTTTTAAGAAAATGAAATATAAAGACTTGACATTTTAAAATAGGTAAATGAGTTTTTAATCATATGCTTTACAAAAATACTGGTAATTTTGGGAAATATAAAATTCCTAATACCTTTAAATACTAGGTCCCTGTTATCAGAAGCACACCGCACATTCGGCAGCCTCGCTTCAGCTTCCTTCACTTGGCAGGCGGGACTTTGGGTGTGGGGACAGTTAAATCACTCTTGCTTTTTTTTTTTAATTTATTTTGGTCTCATTAATCTACAATTACATGTGCAATATTATGGTTATTAAACTACCCACTTCATCAGGTCCCCCCCACCAACCCCATTACAGTCATTGTCCATCAGCGTAGTGAGATGCTATAGAATCACTACTTGTCTTCTCTGAGTTGTACAGCCCTCCCGGTGCCCCCCCTGCATTACATCTGCTAATCCTAATGCCCCTTTTACCCTCTTATCCCTCCCTTCCCACCCATCTTCCCCAGTTCCTTTCCCTTTGGTAACTATTAGTCCATTCCTGGGTTCTGTGAGTCTGCTGCTGTTTTGTTCCTTCAGTTTTTTTCTTCGTTCTTATACTCCACATATGAGTGAAATCATTTGGTACTTGTCTTTTTCGGCTTGGCTTATTTCACTGAGAATAATACCCTCTAACTCCATCCATGTTGTTGCAAATGGTAGGATTTGTTTTCTTCTTATGGCTGAATAATATTCCATTGTGTATATGTACCACATCTTCTTAATCCATTCATCTACTGATGGACACTTAGGTTGCTTCCATTTCTTGGATATTGTAAATAGTGCTGCAATAAACATAGGGGTGCATCTGTCTTTTTCAAACTGGGCTGCTGCGTTCTTAGGGTAAATTCCTAGGAGTGGGATTCCTGGGTCAAATGGTATTTCTATTTTGAGTTTTTTGAGGAACCTCCATACTGCTTTCCACAATGGTTGAACTAATTTGCATTCCCACCAGCAGTGTAGGACAGCTCCCATTTCTCCACATCCTCACCAACATTTGTTGTTGTTTGTGTTTTGGATGTTGGCCATCCTTACCGGTGTGAGGTGATCTCATTGCGGTTTTAATTTGCATTTCTCTGATGATTAGTGATGTGGAGCATCTTTTCATGTGCCTGTTGGCCATCTGAATTTCTTCTTTAGAGAAGTGTCTATTCATGTCCTCTGCCCATTTCTTAATTGGATTATTTGCTTTTTGTTTGTTGAGGTGCATGAGCTCTTTATATATTTTGGATGTCAACCCCTTATCAGATATGTCATTTATAAATATATTCTCCCATACTGTAGGATGCCTTTCTGTTCTACTGATGGTGTCCTTTGCTGTACAGAAGCTTTTCAGCCCAACGTAGTCCCACTTGTTCATTTTTGCTTTTTTTTCCCTTACCCGGGGAGATATGTTCATGAAGAAGTCGCTCATGTTTATGTCCAAGAGATTTTTGCCTATGTTTTTTTCTAAGAGTTTTATGGTTTCATAACTTACATTCAGGTCTTTCATACATTTTTAGTTGACTTTTGTGTATGGGGCTAGACAGTAGTCCAGTTTCATTCTCTTACATGTAGCTGTCCAGTTTTTCCAACACCAGCTGCTGAAGAGGCTGTCATCTCCCCATTGTATATCCAAGGCTCCTTTATCAAATATTAATTGACTGTATATGTTTGGGTTAATGTTTGGATTTTCTATTCTGTTCCACTGGTCTGTGGGTCTGTTCTTGTGCTAATACCAAATTGTCTTTATTACTGAAGCTTTGTAGTAGAGCTTGAAGTCTGGGAGCATAATTCCCCCTGTTTTGTTCTTCCTTCTCAGGATTGCATTCTTGCTTTTTAAGCAATGTCTATTTGCTGTTTCCAGCTTATAAGAAGCTCCTTTGTCTTTTTTTCATTTTGTCCTCTTAATACTTAGTAGTCAGGAGTTTATTTTCTAGTCCTCAAAAGAGCACTGAAATATTAAATTTTAGTAAACACTATGTCATCTCTGTTTCATAAGGGGAAGGTAGTTAACAGGCATGAGGGAAGCCACAGAAAAGGATCAGCTCTAATGAGGGTGACCTAGTCTGGTGCTTCACTCTTCAGCCAGGCGCTGTGAGGATCCAGATGAGCCACATGCCCACTCAAGTCTGAGAAGTATGCTTTAGGGTGTGGGGGTTTTGCTAAAGCAATAAAAAGTTAAAACAGCCACAGCCAGTACACACTGTTGAGGTTTGAATCTGGGCCCCAGAGCTAGCTGTCTGGGGCAAGTCGTGGCTCTGAAGGAAGAGCAGAGGCAGCTTGGGGCTTGCAGGGCCCCACACATCCGGGAAGCAGCTTACAGCAGGGAAGCACATGGTCTGTCTGGAGTTGAGGTGTGGATAAAATGAGAGTTCCTGTGGCCAGGATTCTCCCCTGGCCCTGGTTGATTAGCTCACTGCACACCTGTGGGCAGTACATGGCTGTTGACTCTATATAAAGAGCTCCGCCCAGTGTTCTGGGCACGACATGGTGGTATGGCTGCAAGGCTGCAGGAGAGCAGAGCAGAGGCTGGAGTGGTGGCAGCACTGAGGACAGAGGCCCAGAGGACGGCTGTGCAGGACGACTGTGCAGAGAGGCCCAGAGGACGGCTGTGCAGACAGAGGAGCCCAGAGGCAGAGACCGACTTGCTGCATACAGACTTGCTCTGAGTGAACAGGATTTTAGTGACTGACCTGCCACCTGGAAATAAAGTCGGGTATAACCCTTTCACCCCAAGAACAGTTTTGCTGTCAATTTCTTTGGTCACATTGAATCCATAGCGAACTTGCCGGGGGCTGAAACTCATTGACAAGACAGAGGTGTCTCCTGCCTCGCACAGCCGTGACAGCATGAAGACCACCTGCAGCTCTTCAGAAACCGGGGTGACTACAGTGGACACCCATTTCCCCTACTTCCTTCTCAGCAAGGCCCCAGCCTCAGAGGTGGCTCTCTTCCCTGTCAGCATACCTTAGAGAGGGGCCCTTTCCCAGCACCGTCCAGCAGACTCCCACACTCCCACTAGCCAGGAGACGTTGCTGGCCTTCGCCTAAACCTTACCTGGCCAGGCAGTGAGCCCTGTGATGGGCAAAGGTCACCTTCCCAACAGTGGCTTCCTGAGCATAACCAGGAAGAGAGGCGCTGCTCAGGGGAGGCAGCCACGTGCCCCTGCGGACAGTAGGGCACACAGATGTCTGAGTGTGCAGGGGTCTTCTGGAACAGGCAGGGGGCAGAAGGGAAGCACCCACCAAAGCCACTGCCTCCCAGTCTGCTGTTCGCTGGGGAGGTGGCAGCTGGGCCACCTTGGAGGCCTCACCTGAATTTATTCCGGTTGAGGGCATGGATGATTCCCCAAGTCCACGGGAGAGGATGCCAGTGAATCATCTTCCTTGGAGGCCACCAGGGGTGGGATGCAGACATCAGGAATGGTTCCAACCCCCTTCTCTGTTCCCCTTCCTGTCCTGTCAACTGGCAGCAATCCCAGGCAGGCAGGTCCAGGCAGCCGGCACCCCAGGATAGAGTGCTTCCTCAGCACCCTGGAGAACTGCTGTTCCTGCTGTGTGATGATCTCTCCTGGCTGTAACCAGAAGAGGAAGACAATAGGCAGAAAAGCAGATCTGTTTTGGCAGAGTTCCCTGAGGTGGCTGAACAGCTGACCCCCATTTAAGCAGCCACTCCAGGCCTGAGCAGTGAGGGCCCAGGGGCCAGCATCCAGTTCAGGGTAACAGCTGAGGTCAGATGCCGTCACTGTGTGCCATCCCTACAGCAGCTAGAGGGAACTATCAAACATAGGCATCAACCACAGACTTCTCCCTGCGCCAGGGCCTGCTGCTCCAGTTCTGGCTTAGACACGTGGGGAAGGTGGGGTGGGCTGGGTCTTTGAGAAAGATTCCCTCACTCTTAAAAGGAAGCTCCAGGGAGATGCAGGGTCTGGCTGTCATGGGGCCCACATCTTGCGGCCCTGAAGGGGGTCAGTCTGAGCAGCCATCTGGAGATGGCAGAGCACAGCAATGGTAAGAACCTGGGTCCCTGACACCACCATGGAGTGACCGTCACACCTCCAGAATGCCATGCAATCAGAGGTAATAAATCCTCTTCCCTCAGACAACTTGGCTTGGACTGTTTTTGCAACTTAAGCTGAAGGCCTCCTAATAACAGAGTAACGCTGCTACTCACACAGCAAGAACACTGCAAAGCACAGGCCCAGTGGTGCCCTGCAGCTGCTTTATCCATTGTATGCTCCTTTATTGTTTCTTAGCACACCCCATCATAACAGCTACTCACCCTTGCTGTGCTTGGGGGCTGGCTGGAGGAGGGCAGCACGAATTCCTCCACCTTCTTATAGGGGCTCAGAGACGAGACGAGAAGACACTCTGGTCAGGATAGCAGCCCCCTGTGGGAGTGGGGCCACATACAGCCCTGCGTTCTCCAGACGCCGACCTTTGTAACACTCACCCTGCCTCCAGGAAATGGTGATGTATGAGAGCCTGACCCATTACATATTTGCATGGTGACAGAGTTAACTTCCGTGGAGAACAGAGGGCTCTCTCCTGGCCTCTCCACCAGCCCCACCTCCCAGAGGCACCTGAGGGAAGGTGTGGTCTGCAGACCGGCCCAGGTGACTCAGCCCAGCATTTGTGAGCTCTAGGAACCCACAAACCCCACCCTAGGCTCTGATCTTTAAGTGGCTGCTTTACCTTTCCACCAGGACATCCCTCAAGCATCTCAAAATTAACCTGTTCCAAAATGTAACCCCATTTCCCCCGAGACTTGTTCCTGTCACTGGTTATTCCTCCCAATAAAGCCAACAACACTGCTCATCAGTTTTTTTTAATACTTATGCACTTTATTTTGAAGGCCTCTTAAAATTTAGTTGTTTATAGCTTTTACACACCAAATCATTTCCGTTAGTTCACATACACGTAAAAATCACCTGAGATTCGTTTTAAAAATATGTATTCACCAGCAATGAAATTGAAGCGGTAATCAAAAAACTACCCAAGAACAAAACCCCCGGACCTGATGGATTCACCTCTGAATTCTACCAGACATATAGAGAAGAAATAATACCCATTCTCCTTAAAGTTTTCCAAAAACTAGAAGAGAAGGGAATACTTCCAAACTCATTCTATGAAGCCAGCATCACTCTAATACCAAAACCAGGCAAAGAACTCACCAAAAAAGATTTACAGATCAATATCCCTGATGAACGTAGATGCAAAAATACTCAACAAAATATTAGCAAACTGAATTCAAAAATACATCAAGAGGATCATACACCATGATCAAGTGGGATTCATCTCAGGGATGCAAGGATGGTACAACATTCGAAAACCCATCAACATCATCCACCACATCAACAAAAAGAAGAACCAAAACCACATGATCATCTCCATAGATGCTGAAAAAGCATTTGACAAAATTCAGCATCCATTCATGATAAAAACTCTCAACAAAAAGGGTATAGATGGCAAGTACCTCAACATCATAAAGGCTATATATGACAAAGTCACAGCTAACATCATACTTAACAGTGAGAAGCTGAAAGCTTTTCATCTAAGATCGAGAACAAGACAGGGATGCCCACTCTCTCCACTGTTATTCAACATAGTACTGGAGGTCCTAGCCATGGCAATCAGACAAAGCAAAGACATACAAGGCATGCAGATTGGTAAAGAAGAAGTCAAATTGTCACTATTTGCAGATGACATGATACTGTACATAAAAAACCCTAAAGACTCCACTCCAAAACTACTAGAACTAATATCTGAATTCAGCAAAGTTGCAGGATACAAAATTAACACACAGAAATCTGTTGCTTTCCTATACACTAATGATGGACTAACAGAAAAAGAAATCAGAAAAACAATTCCATTCACAATTGCATCAAAAAGAATAAAATATCTAGGAATAAACCTAACCAAGGAAGTGAAAGACCTGTACTCTGAAAACTACAAGACACTCCTAAGAGAAATTAAAGAGGACACAAACAAATGGAAATGCATCCCATGCTCTTGGTTAGGAAGAATAAATATTGTCAAAATGGCTATACTACCTAAAGCAATCTACAGATTCAATGCAATCCCTATCAAAAAACCAACAGCTTTCTTCAATGAACTGGAACAAATAATTCTAAAATTCATATGGAACAGAAAAGATCCCGAATAGCCAAAGCAATCCTGAGAAGGAGGAATCAAACAGGGGGAATTACGCTCCCTGAACTTCAAGCTCTACTACAAAGACACAGTAATCAAGACAATTTGGTATTGGCACAAAAACAGACCCGCAGACCAGTGGAACAGAATAGAAAATCCAAACATTAACCCAAACATATACAGTCAATTAATATTTGATAAAGAAGCCTTGGATATACAATGGGGAGATGACAGCCTCTTCAGCAGCTGGTGTTGGAAAAACTGGACAGCTACATGTAAGAGAATGAAACTGGACTACTGTCTAGCCCCATACACAAAGGTAAACTCAAGGTGGATCAAAGACCTGAATGTAAGTCCTGAAACCATAAAACTCTTAGAAAAAAATATAGGCAAAAATCTCTTGGACATAAACATGAGCAACTTCTTCATGAACATATCTCCCCGGGCAAGGGAAACAAAAGCAAAAATGAACAAGTGGGACTATACAAGCTGAAAAGCTTCTGTACAGCAAAGGACACCATCAGTAGAACAAAAAGGCATCCTACAGTATGGGATAATATATTCATAAATGACATATCTGATAAGGGGTTGACATCCAAAATATATAAAGAACTCACGCAGCTTAACAAACAAAAAGCAAATAATCCAATTAAGAAATGGGCAGAGGACATGAATAGACACTTCTCTAAAGAAGAAATTCAGATGGCCAACAGGCACATGAAAAGATGCTCCACATCGCTAATCATCAGAGAAATGCAGATTAAAACCACAATGAGATATCACCTCACACCAGTCAGGATGGCCAACATCCAACACACAAACAACAACAAATGTTAGCGATGATGTGGAGAAAAGGGAACCCTCCTACACTGCTGGTGGGAATGCAAATTAGTTCAACCATTGTGGAAAGCAGTATGGAGGGTCCTCAAAAAACTCAAAGTAGAAATACCACTTGACCCAGGAATCCCACTCCTAGGAATTTACCCTAAGACTGCAGCAGCCCAGTTTGAAAAAGATATATGCACCCCTATGTTTATTGCAGCACTATTTACAATAGCCAAGAAATGGAAGCAACCTAAGTATCCATCAGTAGATGAATGGATAAAGAAGAGGTGGTACATATACACAATGGAATATTATTCAGCCATAAGAAGAAAACAAATCCTACCATTTGCAACAACATGAATGGAGCTAGAGGGTATTATGCTCAGTTAAATAAGCCAAGCCAAAAAAGGCAAGTATCAAATGATTTCACTCATATGTGGAGTATAAGAACTAAGAAAAAAAAACTGAAGGAACAAAACAGCAGCAGACTCACAGAACCCAAGAATGGACTAATAGTTACCAAAGGGAATGGGACTGGGGAAGATGGGTGGGAAGGGAGGGATAAGAGGGTAAAAGGGGTATTACGATTAGCAGAAGTAATGTTGGGGGGGCACAGGGAGGGCTGTACAACTCAGAGAAGACAAGTAGTGATTCTATAGCATCTCACTACGCTGATGGACAATGACTGTAATGGGGTTGGTGGGGGGGACCTGATGAAGGGGGTAGTTTAATCACCGTAATATTGCACATGTAATTGTAGATTAATGATACCAAAATAAATTATAAAAAAAATATGTATTCACTTGAACCCCAAGTAGGCATTATTCAAAAATAATTTAAAAGACCTTCTAGTGTACTGCACTTATCCTTAGAATGAGACGAAAATATAACATCCTGCTACTGCTTGAAAGTTTCAGAAAAGTGGGATTTCAAACTTTCCGCTAGCAACCCTAACTGTAGGTCAAGTCGAATCCTCAGCCGAGCACCCTGTCGTGTTCCGGTAACAGGGAGCACACAGGCCTCTTCTGTTTGCTCATCAGTTTTTAACACGCTCATGACTCCACGCTCAAGCAGACAAAATAAGCAGGGATGTGAGAAAGGTGGTGAGTGGCCCCTCAGGAGTGCAGTGACTAGGGCGGCTCCGAGGACTCTGGAGGAGCAGCTGTAGCTCACCGGCTGTCTCGTAAAAGCCAGGAACTCAAAAACCAGAGACTGGGCCCTGCCTCGTTCGAAATATATTTGCACTGATATTACCTCACCTTTGTAGGTTACTCTTAGTATTTTTGTACATGTGTTGTATTTTTCCAGTATATTTTAATATTCCCTGAGACTGTTACATGCTAATTTATCTATGACCATCTCAAAAATATTAGAATGTCACATTAAGTGACTTGGAACCTAATTCTTCAAACCAGACAGACATTGATGCAATGAGGTGCTTTAACCAGGCTGGCTGAGTCTGAACCCTGGGTCACCATTTAAGTTCAAATGACATCTTTGTGTCTCAACTTCCCCATCTGTAAAATAGGCATGATGGTGATAAATAAAGCATTCAAATGTGGTTATGTACATTCAGAACAGTGTCTGGCAGGATCAAGTGCCATATAAGCATTAGCTCTTTCTTTTTTAAAAAATGTTTTATGAGAAGTGTCATTCATATACAAAAGCGGAGGGAACGGTATACTGAACCCCAACACACCTGTAACCAAGTTTCAGTGATTATCGACAAGGGCCAGTCTCTTTGCATAGAGACCTCCACCCCCTCCTCTCTCCCAGCCAGATGGCATCCCATTTCACCCAAATATATTTAGTATATATCTCTGAAAAATAGGAGTCTCTTTGAAAATATAACTGGGACTCATTCTTGATTCTGTTCCTTATCCTTCTCCACCCAATCTGTTAAGGAGTCCTGAGGATAACTCCAGAACACATGTCCACACCCTTGCCTGGCCCAGGGTTCTAGCCTGGTCCCACCTTCACCCCCAGCCTATCCCCCAAAAGCAGCCAGCAGTACAAGGTACAAGTGGGACACTGTCATTCAGTGCCTAAAATCTTCCAGGGGCTTCCTGCTACAGGGAGAATACAATCCACAGCTTCCGGCAGGTGACCCGGACCCCCTTCCTCCTCCCTTTGGGCCTCTGCTTCCCGCTCCATGGTCTGCCTTCTCTGTGCAGCCTGCAAGCCACACCAAGTGTCCATACTTCAGGAGCTTCTAGGACATCGCCTCCCAGCCTTCCCTCAGAAGCCAGACCTGGTCCCTTTGTTATTTCATCCTCTTTGCTTCTTTCTGAGATTCCTCTGATGTGTGATTCCTACATATATGACCATTTACTTGTGTATTGTCTGCCTCCCCACAGCCTGTAAGGAATTCCAGGGTCAGAAATGGGGGTCACTGTAGTTGCAGGGACTTGCATGGGGAGTGGAGTGCAATGAGGTGACCAGGTAGTGTTTGTGGAATGACAGCTGTTCTCAAAAGCTCAGTCAGACCTGGATGGCACAGGTGTGGGCACAGAAGGCCTTGGGGGACATGCACAAGCTTAGTTTTGCTCTTAGGTCCCTAAGGTAACAAATCTGCTGTGTTGTGTCTTTATTTCCTTGCTCTCGATGCAAGTAATTTCTGGGTCTCTACGCCTCCCTCCTCCCAGGGGCCAAGGCCAGTCCTCTTCTGGTCTACATTTTTTCAGGTGTTTTATTCACAATGAGGTATGAGTGACTAATGTCCCTGAAACTGCTTAAGTCCCACCTCAGCATTCATTCATTCGATTCACCAGCTGTTGCAGAGGGAGTGTGGCTTGCAGGCTGCATGGCTGGCCAAGCCCCAGCCCTGCTCTGGCCGCTTTGTGGAGCTGTTCTCAGCTGTGAGGGCTGCCGGCAGGGCAGGCGTAAGGAGATAGCACTCACATTATAGGAATGAATATGTATTTGTGAAGAATGGAACCCTCATAACCCTGTGTTTGTGACATCTAGGATTGCTTTGGGGTCATGATATCACAGAAAGGTAGTGTTCTGCCCAAAGTATGTGTCTGTTTATATTAATAAACTACTATTTACTAAGCACTTGGCATTGCCACCCACAGGGCCAGGTACTGGGGATAGAGGGAGGGCAAACAGACACAGGCCCCTGCCTGGGAGTTTGCATTCTAGCAGAGAAGGTGAACACATTCTTATAAATATTTGATTACACAATCTTGGAAGGACTCAGCTTAATATGGAGGTCAGGGAAGTGCTCCTTGAAGTGGTGTTTAAACTAAAACCTGAAGGGTAGCCAATCAGGATGGTGCAGTTGCTTGACAGAAAGTTCCCTGAATTGCTTCATACCTGCTAATGGGCACAGCAATGTGACCTTCCATCGCTGACCAATCCACCATCACTGCCAATACAGTCATACAAATTGCAGCCATGTAATTAGGCCTCCACAAATTTGCTTACAGGATTTTTTTCTTAATTGTAAGTAATAGAAATCTACTTACCCCAGCTTAAAGGGAAGAAAAGGACCTGATTTTAAGGGCATGTGTGTAGATCATAAACCCTAAGGCAGCCTCATAAGGAAACACCAGGACCTGGAAAGTTGTTTCCAAGCCCTGCTCCCAGCCACATAGCTGCTTGTTTCCATTTCTGTCTGCATGGCACCCATTTTCTGTCCTTGTATACACTCACACATAGTTGTCCTGTCACCTCCAAGCTAATGCGTCCCCAAGCAGTGGCCAGCACAGACTGGCTTTTCTGGTCCCTAGTTCCCAAGTCTCGAGCAAGACCTACTCTGCTTGGTGTAGGCAGGCAGGCAGGCAGGTGTGCTCAGGAGGGCCACAGTGGGCAGACCTGAGAGGTCACACACACGTGCTGATTGCTAAGCCTGGAAGCAAGCCTGGCCCTGCCGTGCAGCCGAGCTGCAGCCTGAGGCAAGGGGAAAAACTGTGCACCTCCTGCAGATTTCTATGTATTTTTTAAGGATTTTTTTTTTTACCAGAGCATTAAAATAGTTAAATTATTGAAAAAACATAGGTTTATGAAACTCACAGCATTATTTTAAGTTTAAATATTTTATTATATAAAAACAGAATTTATTATTTTGAAATAAAGAAAAGCTGACCACTGCACTGGGGACACCAAAATGGAAGGTGTCAATAACTCTGAGAGTCTCCAAATGGCCACCCCACCATGAAAACTAAATGCCATCTGTTAGGTTAGAGATAAACAACTTTCATCCTCTTTCCTGCTGGAAGACAAGCAAAGCGTCTGCCTCACCCAGTCCCCCTCGCCTCTGGCCTGAGAGCTCCCCTTCTGTGCAGGCACATCTTGTGTGAATGGAGTGTCCCCTCTGAGGTCTGCTCCTCTTGTTGGTCTCCTCCTGATACAAACTGTTGTATGGCTTGGGTTCTAGAAACTTATCTCCTGCCCCATCTGTAGCAGGATCATTCCAGGCCCGGGGTCCTCAGTTTTGGCTCAAATAAAACTCTGTCTTTGTTTTTCAGCTAATTTCAATGAATATATATATGTATATATATTTTTTTTTACAATTTATTTTATTTTAGTATCATTAACCTACAATTACATGAGCAATATTGTGATGATTAAACTACCCCCTTCATCAGGTCCCCCCCACCAACCCTATTACAGTCACTGTCAATGAATATTTTTGTCGACACTAACATTTATTTTCCAGGCTTTGATGGAAGCAGGTCCTTCAATAATATTTGACCAAAATCATTAGCCATTTTTAAATACATAAAAGCATGAATTTAGGCTTCCAATATGGCTCAGTGTAGTACTATAAGATCCTGTCTTCACTTAAATTGTTAATATTTTATTTGTCATAACATGTTGCATTCATTTGATTTTTTAAAAATATTAATTCTGTGGATGGCTGAGTTTTCTGGAGCCGTCCCCCTTATAGTCTATGCTGGGTTGATTGCCTCACTCCAGTCCCTGAGCGAAGTGTGAAGGTCGGTCACCTGGCAGGGAGAGGGCAGGGTGGGCCTCCTCAGGAGGACTGGGGTGCCAAGAAGGGAAGGTCAGAGGTGGACAGTGAGCAGCAGCTTGTGTGGGCTCATGGCCCACAGGGCAGGCTGGGGAGAGGGCCCTCTCTGCTCAGCTAGGGTCAGGCCTCAGATATCCTTGGCCCTTAGCTCCCGTTGGCTTTCTCTGTGTCTAAGGTACATTTTCGTGAATGTTGTAGCCTTTCCTGGCTGTCCTGAGAGGAAAAAAAAGAGTTTTGTCCATACTGGGAGCCAGCACAGGGGTGACAGCCATAATCACACGGCACCCACACTGGGCCTCGTACGTGCGCACACAGTCTGGGAGCCTTACCTGCCTTAACGAGTTCCCACCTCCGATGGCTCTGCGAGGCACCCACTGTTAGTATCCCCTTCAACGGATTAGGAAATGAAGGAGAGGGAGGTTAATTTGCTCAGTGTTGGTCCACAGTTAAGTGACAGATGGGGGCTCCAATCTGGACAGTGACTCCAGGCCCTGTGCACAGACCACTGTGGCTTCCCACCTCTGGGCAGGTTGCTCAGCCTTAGTGCAGCACCTGGAAGTCTCCTTTCACATAGGAACTTGGGAGTACCTGGGTTTACTTTAATAAGGTGTGGTCTCCTAATGGCAGCAGCAACTGGCTTTAGAGAACAAAATCTAGGCTGAAAGGTCAATTTAAGTCATCGCCCATCAGGGATTTGAGAGACTGGGTACCCACTCTGCCCATTCACAGACTACTTCTGCTCTGGGAGAGTTGACTGAAATACCTGGCTAAATTGGCAAAGATTTGCAATGTGAGTCCCACCCCACCTCCTTCCTCCCATCTCTCTAAATGCTTAACCTTGGAATATCACCCTGCCAGGGGAAGAGTCTCACCAACAGATCGCCGTGTGGCCTAGCTGCTAGCCCTGCACTGGCATTTAGGATCTCTCCGGCTTGTAAATCCCGGCATTGTCTCTTGGGGCCACACACTCCCAGGAGCAAACAAAGGGTGCTCAGAGCTTGCACTGCATTGCTGTTCCTGGGGGCGGGGGCGAGCAGGGATGAACCAACTAGGGAAAGCCCTGAGAAGTGGGTGCTTTGACCAGAGTGGTTTCTGCTGACCTCCTCTTCTGTTTGTTTTAAGTGACAGGCCGTGGCACTTCATAAAGGACGGGGTCTTATGATCTGGAAATCAAATATTGACAAGCAGTTGAAGAAGCAGGGCAGGAAACAAGGTCCGTGTTTGGATAACTGTGGCACTGCTCAGAAAGTGGAGTACTGGCCGCAGGCATAAATTCCAGTCCACGGCTGCATCACGGCAGGTTTGTGGCAACTGTCCAGCAATAGTGTTCTGGTGCCCTTGGGGACAGAGACCGAGAGCCAAGTCACAGCTCCCACAGGTTAAATGTGGTTACTGCTGAAGCCTGATTTAGAGAAATTTTGCAGACGATTTCTTAGTACTCATCTTAGATTCTAGAAAATTCTAACTCTAGCACAAACTATCTTTTCTCCATTTTTTAATTGAAGTAGAGTAGATACACAACATTATATGGGTTTCAGGTATATGATATAGTGATTTTTTTTATTAAGATATCATTGATATACAATCTTATGAAAGTTTCACATGAGCATTATTGAGGTTACTACATTCACCCACATTATCAAGTCCCACCCACACACCCCATTGCAGTCACTGTCCATCAGGGCAGTAAGATGCTATAGAGTCACTATTTGTCTTCTCTGTGCTTTACTGCCTTCCCCGTGTGCTACATTATGTGTGCCAATCATAATTCCCCTCAATCCCCTTCTCTCTCCCCACCCACCGTCCCCACCCCCTCCCCTTTGCTAACCTCTAGTCCCTTCTTGGAGTTTGTGAGTCTGCTGCTGTTTTGTTCCTTCAGTTTGGCTTTGTTGTTATACTCCACAAATGAGTGAAATCATTTGATACTTGTCTTTTTCCGCTTGGCTTATTTCACTGAGCATAATACCCTCTAGCACCTTCCATGTTGTTGCAAATGGCAGGATTTGTTTTCTTCTTATGGCTGAATAATATTCCATTGTGTATATATACCACCTCTTCTTTATCCATTCATCTACTGATGGACGCTTATGTTGCTTATATATCTTGGCTATTGTAAATAGTGCTGCAATAAACATAGGGGTGCATCTGTCTTTTTCATTCTGGGATCTTGTTTTCTTTGGGAAAATTCCTAGGAGTAGAACTATTGGGTCAAATGGTATTTCTGTTTTTAGCTTTTTGAGGAACCTCCATATTGCTTTCCACAATGGTTGAACTAATTTATATTCCCACCAGCAATGTAGGAGGGTTCCCCTTTCTCTGAATCCTTACCAGCTTTTGTTGTTCCTTGTCTTTTGGATGTTGGCCATCCTACCTGGTGTGAGGTGATATCCCATTGTGGTTTTAATTTGCATTTCCCTGATAATTAGAGATGTGGAGCATCTTTTCCTGCACTTGTTGGCCATCTGAATTTCTTCTTTGGAGAATTGTCTCTTCATATCCTCCACTCATTTTTTAATCAGGTTATTTGCTTTTTGGGTGTTGAGGCATATGAGTTCTTTATATATTTTGGATGTTAACCCCTAATCGGATAAATCATTTACGAATATATTCTCCCATAGTGTAGGATGCCTTTTTGTTCTGCTGATAGTGTCACTTGCAGTTAAGAAGGCTTTTCGTTTGATATTGTCCCATTTGTTCATTTTTGCTTTTGTCTCTCTTGCCCAAGGAGATGTGTTCCGGAAAAAGTAGCTCATGTTTATATTCAAGAGAGTTTTGCCTATGTATTCTTCTATAAGTTTTATGGTTTCATATGTTCAGGTCTTTGACCCATTTTGAGTTTACTTTTGTGTATGGCGTTAGACAACAGTCCAGTTTCATTCTCTTGCATGTAGTTGTCTGGTTTCTCCAACACCTGTTGTTGAAGAGACTGTCATTTCCCCATTGTATATCCATGGCTCCTTTATCATTTATTAATTGACCATATATACTTGGGTTTATATCTGGGCCCTCTAGTCTGTTCCATTGGTCTATGGGTCTGTTCTTGTGCCAGTACCAAATTGTCTTGACTACTGTGGCTTTGTAGTAGAGCTTGAAGTTGAGGAGCATAATCCCCCCACACACACTTTATTCTTCATTGTCTGGACTGATTTCACTATTTGGGGTCTTTTGTAGTTCCATATGAATTTTAGAACTATTTGTTCTAGTTTGTTGAAGAATGCCACTGATATTTTGATAGGGATTGCATTGAATCTATAGATTGCTTTAGGCTGGATGGCCATTTTGACAATATTAATTCTTCCTATCCATGAGCATGGGATGTATTTCCATTTATTGGTGTCTTCTTTAATTTCTCTCATGAGTGTCTTGTAGTTTCAGGGTTGTCTTTCACCTCCAGGGTTAGGTTTATTCTTAGGTATTTTATTCTTTTTGATGCAATTATAAATGGAATTATTTTCCTGATTCCTCTTTCTGCTAGTTCATTGTTACTATGTAGGAGTGCAACAGATTTATGTGTATTAATTTTGTATCCTACAACTTTGCTGAATTCAGTTATTAGTTCTAGTATTTTGAGGTGGATTCTTTAGGGTTTTTTATGTACAAAATATATCATCTGCAAACAGTGACAGTTTTACTTCTTCCTTACCAATTTGGATGCCTTTTATTTCTTTGTATTGTCTGATTGAAGCGGCTAGGACCTCTAGAACTATTTTGAATAAAAGTGGGGCGAGTGGGCATCCTTGTCTTGTTCCAGATCTTAAAGAAAAAGCTTTCAGCTTCTCGCTGTTGATGTTGGCTGTCGGTTTGTCATATATGGCCTTTATTATATTGAGGTACTTACCCTCTATACCTATTTTGTTGAAAGTTTTTATCATGAATGGATGTTGAATTTTGTCAAATACTTTTTCAGCATCTATGGAGATGATCATGTGGTTTTTGTCCTTCTTTTTGTTGATGTGGTGGATGATGTTGATGGATTTTCAAATACTGTACCATCCTTGCATCCTGGAATAAACTCCACTTGGTCATGATGGATGATCTTTTTGATGTATTTTTTAATTCAGTTTACTAATACTTTGTTGAGTATTTTTGCATCTAGGTTCATCCAGGATATTGGTTTGCAATTTTATTATTTTGTGGTGTCTTTGCCTGGTTTTGGTATTAGAGTGATGCTGGCCTCATAGAATGAGTTTGGAAGTATTCCCTCCTCTTCTACTTTTTGAAAACTTTAAGGAGGATGGGTATTAAGCCTTCAATAAATGTTCGATAAAATTCAGTGGTGAAGCCACCTGGGATTTTGTTCTTAGGTAGTTTTTTGATTACCAATTCAATTTCATTGTTGGTCATTGGTCTGTTCAGATTTTCTCTTTATTCCTGGGTCAGGCTTGGAAGGTTGTATTTTTCTAGAAAGTTGTCCATTTCTTCTAGATCATCCCATTGGTTTGCATATATTTTTTCATACTAGTCTCTAATAATTCTTTGTATTTCTGTCATGTCTTTAGTGATTTTTATTTTCTCATTTCTGAGTTTGTTTATGTGTGTACACTCTCTTTTTTTCTTGATAAGTCTGGCTAGGGGTTTATCTATCTTATTCATTTTCTCCAAGAACCAGCTTCTGCTTTCATTGATTCTTTCTATTTTTTTATTTTTCTCTATTTTCTTTATTTATGTTCTAATCTTTATTAGGTCCCTCCTTCTACTGACTTTGGGCCTCATTTTATCTTCTTTCTCTGGCGTGGTGTTTGTCTGAAGCTTTGTCTGTATCATATTCTTCTGTCTTCTCATGACTGTAGAATTGGTTGTTGGTAGCAAGGAGAGATAAGAAAGGAGAGACAAGAAAAAAAAGAGATTTCTACTAATAATATAAAAGTATAAGGAGAGAGAGAGAAGGGAAAAAAAAAAGAAAGAAAAAGAAAAGGCAGCAACACCTAAAAGAAAACAGCAAGAACAACAACAAAACAAAACAAAACAAGACAAAACAAAACAAAACAAAACAAAACAAAACAGAAAAAAACACCAAAAAGCCCACCGGGGTGGTTTCTGTGCGAATGCTGTAGGTGGCGCTATTGCTCCGCTATTCCAGAGCCGCGGCCACGTCGCTCCACACGGCCCTTTAAATCATTTTATCTTCTTTTTCTAGTTTCATCAATTGTGAGTTTAGACTGTTCATATGGGATTGTTCTTCTTTCCTGAGGTAGGCCTGTCTTAGCACTGCCTTCAGTGTGCCCCACAGATTTTGCAGTGTTGAGTTATTGTTGTCATTTGTCTCCATATATTGCTTGATCTCTGTTTTTATTTGGTCATTGATCCATTGATTTTTTCAGAGCATGTTATTAAGCCTCCATGAGTTTGTAGGTTTTGATTTCTTTTTGTAATTTATTTCTAGTTTCATATCTTTGTGGTCTGAGAAGCTGGTTGGTACAATTTCAATCCTTCTGAATTTACTGAGTAGCCTAATATGTGATCTATTTTGGAAAATCTTTCATGTGCACTTGAGAAGAATGTGTATCCTGTTGCTTTTGGGTGAAGTGTTCTGTAGATGTCTGTTAGGTCCAGCTGTTCTAATGTGTTGTTCAGTGCCTCTGTCTTCTTACTTATTTTCTGTCTGGTTGATCAGTCCTTGGGAGTCAGTGGTGTGTTGAAGTCTCCTAAAAGAAATGCATTGCATTCCATTTCCCCCTTTAATTCTGTCAGTATTTGTTTCACATATTTAGGTGCTCCTATGTTGGGTGCATAGATATTTATAATGGTGATATCTTCTTGTTGGATGATCTGATATAGTGATTTGACAATTATATACATTATGAAAGGCTCACCCAAAAACACAAAACTGCTTTTCTTTAGCTACACTTTCTCCCCTAGTGACTGTATTTAATCCTGTGATTTTAAACACCATCTGTAAGCTGATTACTCAGACCCAATGTCTCTCCCAAGCTTCAGAGCTGAACATTCAACTGTGGATTGACATTTATAATCCTCAGCTCAATCTTAGTAGCCAAGACCAAACTTCTAAGTCCTGCCGACCTCTCCCAACATTCTGCCTCCCCCCACTGTCTTCTCAGCCCAAACCAGGGAATCATAGTTTCTCACCTAGATTATATGGTGAGCCCCCACACATGCTCTCTGCCACTTATTTACTTTTACTCTTTTTATGTTTTAAAAATCCTTTTTATTATGAAAAGTTTCCAACATATAAAAAGTAGAGAGAATAAACCTCCATATATCTATCAGCCACCTTCAAAAAAATCAGCATTTTGCTCATATTATTTTTACCTTTTTTCCCCCACAGACATTGGTATTTTGTTTCAGAATATTTTAAAGCAAATCTCTTACAGCAAGCCATTTTTTCCATAAATTGCCATACAGAAAGGGGCCTTGCCAGATGCTGTCTTGTCTTACTTTCTCCTGTAAAGAGAAAATGCCAGCTGTCGCACAGCACAGGCAGGAAAGAGAACTCTTAGTCTAAGAGTGGGCCAGTCATCTCTTGAATGTTTTAGGAGAATGATCTGTAACTGGAAAGAAAGTTTTAAGAAGCATAACCACCATAGTATTTTCATATCTAACAAGAGTAACAATAATCTTTTCATATTGTACATGCTATCTCAAAACCTCATTTTTAAAATTGCTCTAGTGGAATCAGGATGCAAGCAAATTCCACATATTGAATTTAGGTGGTTGTGCCTTGGGTCTTTTATCACCATCCTTCCCCTCCCTTTCTATGCCATTAGGTTTCAAGGGATGTGGTCATTTGTCCGATGGAGTTTCCCACATACTGGCTTGATGGATGACATCCTCATGGTGTCATTTAAATCATTTCACTGTCTCCTGCTATTTCCCATAAGGTGATAGCTAGCTCTACAGGCTTGATGAGATTGGGGTTCCATTATTTATGGCAGGAATAGTACAGAAGTACTGCTGAAAGTGTCCTGCTTAATCACACCAGGTTTAGTGAAGCTATGGATAATCTGTGGGTTCAAGTGTCTTACTTACTTTTAAATAGTCCACAATTCGGAATCGTTAATGTCAAAATTAATGAAATCGTTTACAAAGTCAGTGGGAGAATTGCAGCAGTATGATTAGTTGGGCCTTGTTGAAGATAAGGGACAAGAATAGAGATAGGAGATGAGGCATCTGAAAAGCACAAGCAGCTGTCTCACTGCTGGGATCAGACATGGAGTCAAGGTCACCTGAGATGGGCTCTTGACCTTGACTTGCATCCTTTCTTCCTCTCAGGACCACCCTCCCCTACACCCTACTAGCCTGGACTGGAGCAGGATGTTCTGCCAGAAAGGGGCCTTGCCAGATGCTGTCTTGACTCTTACTTTCTCCTGTAAAGAGAAAATGCCAGCTGTTGCACAGCATAGGCAGGAAAGAGAACTCTTAGTCTAAGAGTGGGCCAGTCATCTCTTGAATGTTTTAGGAGAATGATGAAACAAGTTCTGAGCTTTGACAGTTTAAGGAAAAATTGTCTGGCAGACTTTGGTCAGCAAGAAGTTGAGGATGTGGGGAGCCAGTGGTTCTGGGTGTAAGAAGTGGCAGATACTGGAATAGGTTTTTTCAGAGTTAGCATCTTCTTACCATCCACACCCATCCATCTCCTGTAGGTTGCATCCCAAAAGAAGGTAGGTCCTTAGAGGCGCCTTTATTATAAGGGATAGTCTGTGCTTTTCAAGAGGAAGGGATAGTGTTTTGGAAGGGAACACACTGCACTTCGAGGCTGTTATCTCCCAAAAACATAAAAGGACTTACATAATTGCTCTAAGATGAAACTGGAGTCTGTGAATTGCATTCCAGGCTGTGTAGTGGGACATCTAAGTTAAACTTAGCATTTGCCATGTTGTTAAATTCCCATAGCAAGATGATGAGATGGTAGGTATTATTCATCTTTATTTTGCTGATGAGAAAACTGAGGCTCAGAGAAGTAAATTGATTTGATCTAGTTCTCACACTAGTAATATATTTTATTTTTAAAAATGGATTTTGTAGCATGGTGCTCTGAAAGACCTCAAAACAATGATAAGCCCAATAGCAATGGCACCCTGATGTCCTGATAGCTTTTCTCATTAAAAAAAAAAAGTCTTCCTTAGAGAAACATCCTGCTCCAGATGTGGGGAAGGAAGTGCACAGGATGAACATGCTGTCATATCAGAAAGTAAAGTGGGAACAGTGGCTGCTGCAGTCATGTCAGAATAAGCCACAAGCCTTTGACTCCAAAGCCATCAAAGTTCAGAGACCATCTTGAGTTTGCTGGTAACATGAAAGTTAGAGCATCAAAAAATAACTAGAGAGGGTTGGGACACACTAAATATGTTAAAGCCCAGAGTTCATAATAACATCTTTAAAATTCCAGCTCACTGTCACCTTTGGAAGATGTTAGGAAACCATTTTATTTGGGAAACTGGCAAGTAAAGGGGGAAAATTGTGCATTTATTCTTCATTTCCCGCGTGAGTCATATTTCAGGGTCACAGCTGATGAGAACATTTCTCTTCACAGAAGCCACCCAGCTAATAATTAAAGAAGGGATGATAGAACTAGATCACCACTCTGAACACTAATGAAGTAACGGACCTGGGCACCCAGCTTCAAACCAGCTAACATCACACTCACTCTCAACAGATATTAGGGTCTCCTGATAAAAGTGCACAACACCTCTGAGAAAGGGTTCTTGACAAAATGGAATCTGAATGTGATCCAGTCTGTAGATACGAATACAAACTTTCAAGAAAAGGAGGCAGGAGAACATGGTAAACAGTACCATGGGATGCAGTTAGCAAGATCTAGACTGTGGGAAGACTACAGAAAGAATGACCCAGTTTTTCAACAAATAAATGGAGGATTTTTTTTTAAATGTTGGTGGGACAATTCAGGGGGAAGGAACCTATCAATTAAGAGAGACAAGAGACATGTCAACCAATGGAAACGCATGAGCCTAATTTGGATTCTAATTTGAAAATTCACTGTTTAGAAGTATGAGAAAATTGGGGATATTTGAATGCTCAATATCTGATGATATTAAAGGACTATTTTTAATAATTTAAGAGCAATAGATACTGTGATCGTGTGTGTGCATGGACACACTTAGCTTTCAGAGACACAAATAAATCCTTTTAATCTTGGGTTTTATTAGTAATTTAAAAATCTAAACATTTCAGAGAGGACTGGGAAGCCTCCCTAGATGCGCCGCCCACCTGCATTTCCACATGCCTCACCACACACACCCTCGTGCTGCACAGCTCAGCACCACAGTGGGTCCTTTCTTTATGCTTTTTGTACAAAACAGGTTTCAAAATTTATGTTACTAAAGTGACCAGCAGACGTTTTAAGCATCTTGACAGCGCTCATGAACTCCGCTTTTCTTGATGTCTGGGATTTGCTTCAAAATGACACAGGGTAGGGAAAGTGGGAAGGAAGATAAATTTGACCAAAATGTTGATAACTGAAACCTGGTTTGTGGGTACACTGGGATTCATAGTCACCTTTCCGTATCTTTGATATTTTCCAAAATGAAAAGTAAACAACGAAAACACACAGAGCTAACCATTTCCTACCAGATAATGTCTGGTGCTTAGGACCCACAGACTTTCAACAACAGCTCCTATGTCCTACTAATCTTTTACTTCTCAGCAGTACACACGTTTGTTCTAGCCAAAAGCAGATTCCACACTTTGAGTCTGGAATATACACTATGGTTTTGTGTTGCTAGAACAAATCACTCCAAGGACATGATTCCTGTCTGTCTCCTCCAGTGCTTTCCATTTTGGGGTACTCTCTCTTCTCTGAATGTCATAACACACTAGTATGTGTATCTCACCTTCAGCACTGATATTGTGTAAGCTTTCTGTGTGCGTGTGACTTTCCCTCCTACCTAGGTTATAAATCTTTGAGACTAAAAACCTTCTTTTGTACTTATTGGTACACACAGAACACAGTACATGATCAATAAATATGGTTTAGTTAAGTGGATGTAATCACTCAATTAGAAGCTAGAGGTAGAACTATGAAAGGAAAAACATGATGATATCTAAAAACAAAGTTAGGAAAAAGAAAAACTAGAAATGAGGCAGTCTGCCCAGAAGAGAGAAAAATTACCTGTTGACAGCATTCTGAATACTCTGGGCTTGGCGCGGGAAGACTTTGTCTTGTGACCTTAGCAGATAATAGCAGATTTCCTGCTGGACTCTTAAGCACAGAGCTGTTTTGTGCACACACAAGGGACTTTTATTTCCTGCTGACAGAATAACACTTCGGCCTGGCTCACAGGTTCAGCTGCCAAAGCACACCGTCTGGCTGAAACACCCTAAAACCTCATTAAGTGGCCATTACTCAGTTCCTTTCATTAATCCTAATTCCTTTATAAAATGCACCTCAAATAACCAAAGAAAAATAAGATTACTTGAGAAATGGGAAGCCTGTCTCTGCCATTTACATGACTAGCTAGGATTTTGTCCCTTTGTTCCCCAATCCATACATTTTTTTAACATGGTAATTACACATAACATAACATTTACCATTTTAGCTGTTGTTAGGTGAAGAGTTCAGTAGCATTAAATATATGCCATTGCTGTGCAACCGTCACCACCAGCCATCTCGTTTTTCATCTTGCAAAACTGAAACTCTGCCCCCATTACACACTAACTCCCCATTCTCCACCTCCAGCAGCCACCATCCACTTTCTGTCTCTATGAATGTGACTCCTCTAGTGACCTATTTAAGTGGAATCATAGTATCTGTCCTTTTGCATCTGACTAATTTTATTTAGCATAATGTCCTCAAGACTAATCCATATTGTAGCATATGTTAGAGTTCTTTTTAGCTGAATAAGACCACATCTTGTCTATTCATCCATCAATGTCATTTGAGATGTTTCCACCTTTTGTGTTTTGTGAATAATGCCGCTATAAATATTGCTGTGCAAAGACCTGTTCAAGCACCTACTTTCAATTCCTTTGGGTATATACTCAGCCCAACCCATGTTGGAAGCCATTTTCAGTTACACTTCTCAGGGATTCTGAGTATTTCCCTTCTTCCCCCTCTTATTTTTTTATGCAATTCTAGAGGATTTCTGAAAGGGTTCTTTAGCTACCCGGCTCACTCTCTCGCAAGGAAAGACACGAGAAGTCCGTCAGCATGGTTTTATTCCCTGTAAGACAGACAGACAGAATGGCTGTCTCGGACAGTAGAGAGCAGCAGCTTCTGGGTGAGGAAGCGCGCTTTTAAGGAGTAGGGTGTGGGACGTTGGGGATCGGGTCTCAAGGGGTGGGGCAACCATCTGGTTGGTGGTTGGATCTTAAGGGGTGGGGCGAAATGTTTAGAGATAAGGTGAGGCAAGTCCAGACATGATTTTCACTGGCCCATGTGCTTGGGGCCATGGGGTAAATGGAGTATAAAAGTCTTACAATTTCTCCTCAGTCTTTTGCATTTGATAAGCCCCATATTAAACAACTTCTAAGTGTTAGAGGAGTGTCAGAGCTGGTTTGGAAGCAGGGGCCAGGTGGGTGTAAATGGGCACTCAGCCATCTGGTTTAGTCCTTCCTGCTAAACCTGGGCTGATTGAGAATAACATATGCTTCAGTCTCTAGGCTTGAGGGTTTGGAATGACTGTTCAGTAAGAGCAGTTGCACAGGGAGTAAAGAGGACCCCAGGATCTGAGCCTCCCGTCTGGAAAGGGCTGAGAGTGGTTGTGACTCCCAGGAGCGCTGGAAAGCCACAGAGCAGGGTTGGGGACCATGGTGACACACTGTGGTAATGAAGCATGCATGGCCCTCAGTGAGTCACCCACTCTGCCCTGCCTTACGTTTGCCTGCTTTTAGAAAAGGTGTCCTGTAATGCCTGCTCACTGTTCGGAGCTATTGTGAGGGAAGATTGAACACTAGAGGAGGGCTAGGCTTTGAAAACAAAAGGAACCATACAGTTGCTAGGTGTAACTCCGAGGCAAGGAAATCCTGGGGCAAGATACCTCTAAAACCAAAATCAGTCAAAAGCAGAACCATTAAAACCTGTTTGCTGCTTACAAACTGTGGTCTGGGGCCTTTCTCCTGCTCCAGCAGAAGCAAGCAAGACCTCCCCCCAATCTCTCAGGTTCAGATAAGCCCTTGGTTGCCCAGGTAATTACCCATTGATATGGAGATGAAGTACTGCTCTCCACCTCTGAGGAATGCCTGTTGATATGCAGATTCACTAAACCCTGGCTAGATATTCTGGAAATACTACAATTTTACCCACACTAGGTATTCATGTGACTCCTCCATTGTGCTTAATGCACTCTTTCAGAAAAAAATAGGTAGAAGAAAGAGAAAGGGTTCCCAGCCCCTTCTGAGCAGCAAGCTCCTTGGTTCTCCTTTACTCTTGATCTAGTACTGTCAGAAAGAACGAATGACCTGGTAATAACCTTTTGTAAAAGGCAGGACAAAGCTTCTAGATTATAATCAATTTCCTCAAATGATTTCTAGAGTCAAACAACCAGTTACTTAAAGCCTTCAGAAGATGCTGGAGGGGATTTTCCTTACCATGATGTCCAGCAAGATGGAGAAACATCTGCTTTACTTTCTTAGCACAGACAGGGCTTCATGCCAAACCTCACTGACTTGTACTGATTTCTCAGCCAGAAGGTAGTGAAGTAGGCATGTGAGAAAGAAAGAAAGCATGAATCTCTCTGCACATGAGGAGGAGCTGCCGCTCAATGACTTTGCCACTGGACAGGCCTGTATTGTGACAGAAAGCGATCTCAGCATCAGGCCCCAGGCTCCTTTCTTCCAGGAAGATTGGATCGAAAATCCGGGCAGCTTCTCCTTCAGATTGCTCCAGGGTCTGCCAGAAAGGGGTTTGGTAGCAGCGGCATCTGTGGGTCTGGCTTTGCTTGGAGCATGGCCAGAGCTCTGCTGGAAGCAAGACAGTCTTCAACCTGTTTGTTTCAAGAACCATCATCTCAGGGGATTAGCATAAGAACCAGGGAGTCTCCCAAGAGAATAATCTCGACAATGCAATTCCCTAGGTATCTGAAACTGAAAGAACCAAACTAACGCCATGACAGGCTTCAGGAAGCCTCAGAAACTAGAAGGCCTAAGTTACAGTTTCCCTGAAACTATCAAGTAGTTACATATCACCCAAGGCATGCAACCACCCCCTTTGCCATCCAATCACGAGAGGCCAAAAGCCCTCTCCCCACATTCCTAAGGATGAGGTCTGCGGGGAAGAGACAGATAAGACCCCATCACAGAGAGTAGAGATTAACCTGTTGGTCACCAAGCAAGACCCTAGGCTCGCTCTGTAATTGGTTAATTTCAAAGATACCTCAAAAATTGTGATTTGACCCCGCCAAAAGTAACGGGTACTCTAGATAACCTGTATGGCTAGAACTATTGTCAATGATGTTGAGTGATTATGATTGGATTACTGTATCCTTGTCCCAGTTTCCTGTAACTTAACCTTCCCAAAGCCCATAAAAATCCTGCCTGCCTTTGTCCGGGGCTCTCAGCTCACCTCCACCACCTAGGTGAAAATGCTGAGAGTCCGAGCTTAAGCCCGTAATAAATGCCCTTTGCTCTTGCATGCGTGACTCAGTCTCCCTGGTGGTCTCTGGTCTCTGAGGATACTGCGATCCGGACATAACAAAACTTTTTTTTTGGTATTATTAATACAAAATCACATGAGCAACATTGTGGTTACTAGATTCCCGCCATTATCAAGTCCCCACCACACACCCCATTATAGTCACTGTCCATCAGTGTAGTAAGATGCTATAGAGTCACTACTTGTCTTCTTTGTGCTATACTGCCTTCTCCATGCCCCCATCTGAAACTGTTTTTAACAGTTTTGGTGATTTTGAAGAGAACCCCTCCTAGGGGTAGCTGAGATCAAGCCCTCCTGAATGAGTCATTAAAAGAATCTAAAAGACGCCCAAGTTGCATTATAATCATCAGTCTAGCTAAGGGGCTAGAACTTACTGGTTCCTACCATGAAAAAGAAAGGGTAGTTATGCAACATGATAGAGGTGCTGATATCACTACAGTGGCATCATATTAATTGATTATGGTTGAAAAAGAGAATCTAAAAGAGAATTGAATAATGGTAGCCCTGTTGTTGAAGCACAATTTTAAAGAAGTTAGTACTGTCAAGACCTGCTGTATTTATATGGGAATAATGAATTGATTTTATTAACACACATGTGAAAGCTAAATCTTACTGGATTGATTTTTAAACTAGTCAATGGAAGGAGGCCACACAGAAGGCCAGCAATTCGATGACTGTTGTCTTTTTGTAGATGGCTCAGTCCCAATCTGGAGGTCACCTTTGAAACCAGGTGGAGGAAAACTACAAACACAGCAGTCCAAACACATGGCATGCACTTGGAGGGTAATGTGCAACTTGAGTTTGCTTTAATGGAACATAAAAATAAAGTTTCAGGGGAAAGTTAATTCTCATATGGAAAATGTTTTCCGAGAGCAAACCTAGTGTCCACCACTCTCTGGGTGAACTTAATTCACTTCTAGTGGGTGTTACGGATACTTGAAAACCTTTTATCTCAACTCCTGCATGATAATTGTGCTCTTTTACCTAATTTTTAATGTAAATTGCAAAAAGAGGACAAAAAATTTCCATATATTCTTTTGTCTTGATTCCCCATATGTTAACATTTTACCACATTTGCTTTATCTCTTGCTTTTGATTCCCCTGAACCATTTGAGAGTAGGTTGCAGGCGTGCTGCTCATTAGCCCAAATAGCTAGTGTGTATTTCCTAGAAGGACATTCTTTTACATAAACACAAAACAATGATCAAGCCAGGAAATTAGCATTAACACAACAGTACCATTATCTAGAGAACCTTATTCAGATTTTGCCAATTATCTTAATAATGTCCTTTACAGCAAAAGAAAAGTCCAGGTCATATGTTGTGTTCAGTTGTCATTATTTCCTGGGTCTCCTTTAATCTGGAAGAGCTGCTAGCTCTTTGTCTTTTATGGTATTGACATTTTTAAAGACAACATGGCAGTACAGCACAGGCAGTCCCTCCATTTGGGTTTGTCAGACATTTCCTAATTGTTCCATTAAGTTATGCACTTTCCGCAGAGGTTATGCACCTGTGGCAGGGATTTCAAATCTGTGCACTTTGGGCAAATGTGTTCTTTTCAGTGCATCCTATAAGGAGGCATATTATGTTGATGCATATTAATTTTTAACAGAAAAATTATATCATGATATGCTCTTCTCAGTGAAAAAAAAAGAATTCCAAATCACCATCAGATTCTTAATGACTGTGGTACAATTCTGTGTTTATTTATCACTTTCCAGTAGCAGAGAAAGTAGAGGGTGTGTTTATAACTTAATGACCAGCAGAGTGCAAGAGGTCTGGCTGGTACCCAATAATACCTATTGAGTGAATTATTTAAAGAGCACTTTCTCTCATCTTCACATCCCATCTCTACTTTTGGTTTCTGCTCTGTGTCCTCTCAATCTTGGCTTCTTCCTCAATGTAGACAGGGCTAGACAGTCCGGTTTGCCACAGCCCCCTCTTAGGACATGGCAAGTGGCTCCATTGGAGGGTTGTGAGTAAAACGTTCTCACGTTGGTAAACACCATTCATCCTTCAGAATGTTGGCATCACTAAATAAATAAATGGTTGAGATACAATATGCCAAGAGGGTCTCTCACCTCTACTCAACTTTGGAATCTCATTAATTGGTGAAAGAATTATCAATATCATTCATATTCAAAAATTGTTTTTGCAATTTTCAGAAGGGGTTAAAATAGAACACCATGTCTCAGGTTTCTCCATGGACTGGTGTCATCACAGCCTCTTGCCATGTTCTGTTAGAGGTTGCTGGCAGACAACAAAATAAATGAATAGGTCAGCAACAGAATATTAATCAGAAAGAGAGGATCATGATTGCTTACCAGTTTTTAAATTTCTTCAAGGATACTCATTTATGGTTGTGACTTTATATTACATGCAAATAATGAGTATTATAGTGAACATTGGTCAATGTTTTTTGTATGCTGATATAACCCCTTCATTAGTTCTCTTTTATTTTTAACATTACAAAGATTGCTATTATTGTATTATGCAGTAATATTCTTTTGATTTATCCATGTATACACATCACCACGAACAGCTCAGACCTTCCATTTGGGATTTACTTTGGTTTTCTCTCAATATACTTCTTTAATGAGCAATTGTGTTGGAGGCAAATTCTCTGTTTTTATTGTCTGAAAATATCTTTATTTTGCCTCCAGTCTTGAGAGCAGCCTTAGGTTCGTCTCTCACCACAGCTGACAGTGATTCCAGGCAGTGCACTGAAGCTGTAGCCCCGCCTTCTGGTTGTTGTTGCTGTGATTGAGAGATTAGCTCTCAGCCTGATCATTCATTTTTCAAAAAGGCAGTCTGTCTTTTCTCTCTGGCTTATTTTAATGTCTTCTGTGTGTTTGGTGTTCTTCAGTTTAAGCACATATCTCATGGTATGAGTTTCTAGTCATTTATCTGCCTGCCATTTGTTAGGCTTCTTGATCAGTGATTGGAGTTTTTCATCACTTGGGGAAAATTTACAGCCACTATTTCTTTGAATATTGCTTCTTCTTCCTTTGCTATTCTCTCCTGCTGGAATCCTAAATGCATGTATGTTTGACCTCACCCTATCCTTTATGTCTCTTAACTTATTTCTCACATTATAAAATATGTCTCTCTGAGCTACAGTCTAGATAATTTCTTCAAACATATCTTCCAGTTGATGTTTTTTTCTCTTTTGTCATCATTTTGGCTAAATGCCTTGAAACAAAATATAGATAAATTGAAAAAGATACAAAACAAGCAGAGAGCTTTGGAGAGAAAAAGAGTTAGTTTAGCAGTAATGGCAGAACGGAAGATCAGTTTTCCAGTGATCAGGAAATAGTGTGGTCACTTTCAAAGAGAAAATAAAGAATCTATGTTTGCATGAGTCAATTATATCTAAGTAAATATTTTTAAATACTATAATCTGTACTGATTGGGGATCAGATCTATGTGAATTGCTGAAAATCTGAATGGCAGGATGTTACAAGTGCAATCCATTGCTATTTAGTAAACTCAAACTAAGCTGACAAATTTCTGCTTCATCATAAGTCCCAGTGTTAATGAGCACTAGGGTGACCTGCAGCCAGAGTCCTGGAGCACGAGAATAAGCATCACAGAATTTTCAAGTTAAAATGACCTCAATGTTTATCCTGTTCTACTTTCCACTCAGCTCAGAAATTCTCTCCTCAACATCCCACACCAAGGGGAGTGTTAGCCTTCAAGGCAAAGTTTATATTCCTCATCTGGTGACATTCCCCTTACATACTCCCTTATTCTGTTCACTTGCTTACCAAAATACCTCTTCATAATCAGCTAAGAGCTTAATGTCAGTGTAGCCCAAATCTCAACAAGCAGATTTCCTGTGTAAAACCAAGAGACAGGGAGAGATATGTGGAGGCATGAGGGAGAGAGAGAATCAGCAGCAATTGGGTAAGAATTGCACGGGGCTACGCCACACCCATGATCCCCCACAGACAGGAGCAAAGCCCAAGCCCCTGCCCCAGACTCACCTACAGCTTCAGAGGGACGTCAGAGGGAACAGTCCAGGAGTGAGATAATGTTTAAGCAATGGGAAGGCAGGTTGAAAGCATATATCATGGTCCAGAATGGTGGTCAGAATAATAAAAGCAATTGGTTCTGTGAGATAAATTTTCTTAAAATATAATATGCATCAGGTTGTGATCCTCAACCTCCCCCCACCCCAGCCTGTGGATAAGGTTGGCAGCCTGGCACTCAGAGCCTTCTGAGATGGCCCCTGCCTGTTCTCATATGCTTGTCTCCTCCAAACCCTCCCTGGAGCCCCCTCGGAGTGGAGGTCACCTGGGACAATTTTGCACTGTGGGCTGAACCATTGCATTTACTTTTATCTTAGCCTCAGACCACCATCTATGCTCCCATGGCCTCCTCTGAACTCACGATGACTAAGCAACTATCACACACAGAACCCTGGGTGTGGAGTGTGGTGAGGCAGCCCCAGCCCCTCTCCCGAGGATTCTGTGGACCAGAGCGGGGATGCCCACCCTTGAGGTGCACAGAAGAGCAACCCTTGCAGTTTTGTAGAGATAATGGCACAAAGATGAAGGAAGAAGACCCCTGCCCAGCCCTGACCTTCAGAGCATCCCCAGGGCCCTCAGGGCCTCTCTGCTGTCTGGACACCACAAGCCAAGGTTCTGTGTCTTCTCTTTTCTCTCATCTCCTGTCTTCCCTCCACCTCAAACTTAACAGTCTTATTTATGAATTATTTTAGGAGACTGATTTTGGCTTCAAAGGTGATATTCACCTTTTTTGATAAAGGAATCCATGGATTTCTATTGATTTCCATGGTTTTCTGTTGATTTCTCATGATTGATTATGGATTAAGGCATTTCCATCTTGGAAGGAACTTCCCACAGGGTCCCTATGGTAAGATACTCTAATCCAGGAACATGCCAGCTTTTCCAGTAAGGCATTGGGAAAGATGATCAGGGTAACAGCTTTTACATAAATAACATCACCTGCCAGGAGGTATACACTGGGGCCACTCTAGGTTTTGAGAAAAAGAAGCTCCAGATATATTCCACTCTAAGAGATCCAGAAGTTGCAGGTCAAGTACAGACTGTGGGCGGCCACTTGGCAAGAAGGGCCTTTCCTTCCTTGTGTCTTTAAACAGCTCTGAGAGCGAGTGTCAGGATGGCTGGGCCTGACTGACACTTGCACTTGAGGACAAGCAGTGTACAAGAAAACCAGGGTTCCATGAGACAGGGACACACAGGGGAGAACTTTGTCAACCCATCAGAGTTTAGTCGGGGAGGTAATCAGGGAGGAGTCGAGCAGAGATTTCCAGGCAGGGACAGGAAGAAGAGTTCTTTTTGCAGAGGCCAGAAAGAGCCCCATGTGTTCTGTGAACTCCAAGGACTTTGGCATGTGGGGAGCATGAGGTTAGGGGGCAGGGAGGAGAGGAGAGTGGCAGGAGGTGAGCTAAAAAGTAGAGAGTAGGAGCAGCTGAAGATGGCGGCATGAGCAGGGCAGTGGAAATCTCCTCCCCAAACCATATATATATTTGAAAATACAACAAATACAACTATTCCTAAAAGAGGGACCAGAAGATACAGTACAACAGCCGGGCTGCATCTACATCTGTGAGAACTCAGCACCTCACGAGTGGGGTAAGATACAAAGCCATGACCTGGCAGGACCCACGCACTCCCCAACCCCAGCTCACGGGCAGGAGGAAAAGAATCAGAGTGGGGAGGGAGTGGAAGCACAGGACTGCTAAATAACCAGCCCTGGTGATCTGCACGGGGAGCACAGACATACACCGCATGGTGTACTGGATATTAGAGAAACAGAAGGGCAGGATCTGAGACAGAGACTGAGTGCGGGTTCCCACAGCCAGCTCCCCTAGGACAAAAGAAAAGTGGGCGCTTTTTAAAAGTCTTAAAGGGACAGGGGTCCAACAGCTGAATAAAATCGTCCTAGCACACTCAGCCCAGCAGGCTGGGAGTCTTGAGGAACATCGGGCCCCCTGACCCCCTGCAGGGTGAAGCAGCCCGGGGCCCCTCACAGCGATAAGCAGCCTCCCATTCGTTCCCCCTGGCCTGTGCTGCAAATGGACCGGCTGACCTGCCACAGCTGCGGAGCAGCTGGAGAGCAGCCCCGCCCATGGCAACCACACAGAGTCTCCTCCCAGAGCGAAGCTAACCAGATGGGCAGTGGAAGCTGGAGCAAGATCTGGAAGGTGCAAAGGGGCCCTTCCTGGCAGTAGATGGCACCCAGAGTGGTGGATAAGCCCCCCCCCCCACCCGCAGTGCTCTAGGCTAGCCTGAGGGCGGCCCTGCCCATGGCAGCTCAGGGGATTATCCCAGAGACTGCCTCCCAGTGTGCAGGTAACCAGCACAAGCTGCAGAGAAGGGCAAGGCAAACAGCAAGCAGGAAGGGACTTTATTCTCCCAGCTGACACACGTGCCACCTGCTGGTGACCACTTCTATCACCATGAAAAGACAGAAGAAGCTGGTTCATTCAAAAATCACTCAGACAACTCCAGAGAGAGGGCCTGGTGGGATAGATTTAAACAATCTTCCTGAAAAAGAATTCAAAACAAAAGTCATAACCATCCTCATAGACCTACAGAGAAATATGCAAGACCTAAGGGATGAAGTCAGGAGGGAAATTACAGAAATGAAACAATTGATTGACAGGCTTCAGAGCAGAGTGGACGAGGTGCAAGAGACTGTGAATAGAATAGAAATCAGAGAACAGGAGTACAGAGAAGCTGAGGCAGAGAGAGATAAAAGGATCTCTAGGAATGAAAGAATGTTAAGAGAACTGTGTGACCAATCCAAACGGAACAATATTCGCATTATAGGGGTACCAGAAGAAGAAGAGAGAGAAAAAGGGATAGAAAGTGTCCTTGAAGAAATAATTGCCGAAAACTTCCCCAAGCTGTGGAAATAGTTTCTCAGACCACGGAAGCCCACAGATCTCCCAACACAAGGGACCCAAGGAGGACAACACCAAGACATATAATAATTAAAATGGCAAAGATCAAAGACAAGGACAGAGTATTAAAGAGAGAGAAAAAAGATCACCTACAAAGGAAAACCCATCAGGCTATCACCAGACTTCTCAACAGAAACCTTACAGGCCAGAAGAGAATGGCACGATATATTTAACGCAGTGAAACAGAAGGACCTTGAACCAAGAATACTGTATTCAGCACAATTAACATTTAAATTCGAGGGAGGGATTAATGAATTCCCAGACAAGCAAAAGTTGAGGGAATTTGCCTCTCACAAGCCACCTCTACAGGATATTTTAAAGGGACTGCTCTAGATAGAAGCACTCCTAAGGGTAAATAGATGTCACCAGAGAAAATAAAATCATAGCAAAGAAAGGAGACCATCCAAATACTAACTAAAGGCAAAAAGTAAAATCAACTATCCACAAAAACAGTCAAAGGAAACACAAAAGAGTACAGAATAAAACACCTAACATATAAAGAATGGAGGAGGAAGAATAAGAAGGGAGAGAAATAAAGAATCATCAGACGATGTTTATAATGGCTTAATAAGAGAGTTAGGTTAGACTGTTAGATAGTAAAGAAGCTACCCGTGAACCTTGGATAACCATGAATCCAAAGACTGCAATGGCAATAAGTACATATCTATCGATAATCACCCTAAATGTAAATGGACTGAATGCACCAATCAAAAGACACAGAATAATAGAATGGATAAAAAAGCAAGACCCATCTATATGTTGCTTACACAGCTCACCTGTGTAAGAGACTCACCTCAAACTCAAAGACTTACACAGGCAAAAACTGAAGGGATGTAAAAAGATATTTCATGCGACCAACAGGGAGAAAAAAGAAGATGTTGCATTACCAGTATCAGACAAAATAGACTTCAAAACAAAGGAAGTAACAAGAGATGAAAAAAAAATTACATAATGATAAAGGGGTCAGTCCAACAAGAGGATATAACCATTATAAATATCTGTGCACCCAACACACAGGAGCACTGATATATGTGAAACAAATATTAACAGAATTAAAGGAGAAAATACAATGCAATGCATTCATTTTAGGAGACTTCAATACACCACTCTCTCCAAAGGATAGATCAAGCAGAAAGAAAATAAGTAAGGACACCGAGGCACGGAACAACAAACTAGAACAGATTGACCTAACAGACACCTACGGAACTCTACACCCAAAAGCAGCAGGATACACATTCTTCTCAAGTGCACATGGAACATTTTCAGAATAGACCACATACTAGACCACAAAAAAGAACCTCAGTAAATTCAAAAATATTGAAATTCTATCAACCAACTTCTCAGATCACAAAGGTATAAAACTAGAAATAAATTGTACAAAGAAAACAAAAAGGCTCACAAACACAGAGAGGCTTAACAACATGCTCCTAATAATCAATGAACCAATGACCAAATTAAAACATGGATCAAGCAATACATGGAGATAAATGACAACAATGGCACAAAGCCCCAACTTCTGTAGGAAGCAGCAAAGGCAGTTCTAAGAGGAAAGTATATTGCAATCCAGGCATATTTAAAGAAGGAAGAACAATCCCAAATGAATAGTCTAAAGTCACAATTATTGAAATTGGAAAAAGAAGAACTGAGGCCCAAAGTCATCAGAAAGAGGGACATAAAAAAGATCAGAGAAGAAATAAATAAAATTGAGAAGAATAAAACAATAGAAAAAAAACCAATGATATCAAGAGCTGGTTCTATGAAAAAATAAACAAAATAGATAAAACCCTAGCCAGACTTATTAAGAGAAAAAGAGAATCTACACACATAAACAGAATCAGAAAGGAGAAAGGAAAAATCACGATGGACTCCACAGAAATACAAAGAATTATTAGAGAATACTATGAAAATCTATATGTTAACAAGCTGGAAAACCTAGAAGAAATGGACAATTTCTTAGAAAAATACAACCTTCCAAGACTGAACAAGGAAGAAACAGAAAATCTAAACAGCCCAATTACCAGCAAAGAAAATGAATCGGTAATCAAAAAACTACCCAAGAACAAACCCCCCAGGCCAGATGGATTCACCACTGAATTTTATCAGACATAGAGAAGACATAATACCCACTCCCTTAAAGTTTTCCAAAAAATAGAAGAGGAGGGAATACTTCCAAACTCATTCTATGAAGCCAGCATCACTCTAATACCAAAACCAGGCAAAGACCCTACAAAAAAAGAAAGTTACAGATCAATATCCCTGATGAACATAGATGCAAAAATACTCAACAAAATACTAGCAAACTGAATTCAAAAATACATCAAGAGGATCATACACCATGATCAAGTGGGATTCATCTCAGGGATGCAAGGATGGTACAACATTTGAAAATCCATCAACATCATCCACCACATCAACAAAAAGAAGAAAAAAACCCACATGATCATCTCCACAGATGCTGCAAAAGCATTTGACAAAATTCGACATCCATTCATGATAAAAACTCTTAACAAAATGGGTATAGGGGGCCAGTACCTCAACATAATAAAGGCCATATATGACAAACCCACAGCCAACAACATACTTAACAATGAGAAGTTGAAAGTTTTTCACCTAAGATAGGGAACAAGAGAGGGATGCCCACTCTCCCCACTGTTATTCAATAAAGTATTGGAGGTCCTAGCCATGGTATAAGACAAAACAAAGAAATACAAGGCATCCAGATTGGTAAAGAAGAAGTCAAACTGTCACTATTTGCAGATGATATGATATTGTACATAAAAACCCTAAAAACTCCAATTGAAAACTACTAGAACTAATATCTGAATTCAGCAAAGTTGCAGGATACAAAATTAATACACAGAAATCTGTTGCTTTTCCTATACACTAACGATGAGCTAACAGACACAGAAATCAGGAAAACAATGTCATTTACAATTGCATCAAAAAGAATAAAATACCTAGGAATAAACCTAACCAAGGAAGTGAAAGACCTATATGCTGAAAACTATAGGACACTCCTACAAGAAATTAAAGAGGACACTAACAAATGGAAATTCATCCCATGCTCTTGGCTAGGAAGAATAAATATTGTCAAAAAGGCTATACTACCGAAAGCAATCTACAGATTCAATGCAATCCCTATCAAAATACCAATCAGCATTCTGCAACAAACTGGAACAAATAGTTCTAAAACTCATATGGAACCACAAAAGACCCAGAATAGCCGAAGCAATCCTGAGAAGGAAGAATAAAACGGGGGGAATTATGCTCCCAGACTTCAAGCTCTACTACAAAGCCACAGTAATCAATACAATTTGGTACTGGCAGAAGAACATACCCACAGAGCAGTGGAACAGAATAGAGAGTCCAGATATTAACCCAAACATATACTGTCAATTAATATACGATAAAGGAGCCATGGATATACAATGGGGAAATGACAGCCTCTTCAACAGCTGCTGTTGGAAAAATTGGACAGCTACATGTAAGAGAATGAAACTGGATTATTGTCTAACCCCATACACAGAAGTAAACTCAAAATGGATCAAAGACCTGAATGTAAGTCATGAAACCATAAAACTCTTAGAAAAAAACATAGGCAAAAATCTCTGGGACATAAACATGAGCAACTTCTTCAGGAACATATCTCCCCAGGCAAGGGAAACAAAAGCAAAAAGAACAAGTGGGACTATATCAAGCTGAAAAGCTTCTGTACAGCAAAGGACACCATCAATAGAACAGAAAGGCATCCTACAGTATGGGAGAATATATTCATAAATGATGTATCCGATAAGGGGTTGACATCCAAAATATATAAAGAGCTTATGCACCTCAACAAACAAAAAGCAAATAATCCAATTAAAAAATGGGCAGAGGATCTGAATAGACACTTCTCCAAAGAAGAAATTCAGACAGCCAACAGGCACATGAAAACATGCTCCACATCGCTAATCATCAGGGAAATGCAAATTAAAACCACAATGAGATATCACTTAACACAAGTTAGGATGGCCAACATAGAAAAGACTAAGAACAACAAATGCTGACAAGGATGAGGAGAAAGGGGAACCCTCCTACACTGCTGGTGGGAATGTAAATTAGTTCAACCATTGTGGAAAGCAGTATGGAGGTTCCTCAAAAAACTCAAAATAGAAATACCATTTGACCCAGGAATCCCACTCCTAGGAATTTACCCTAAAAATGCAGCAGCCCAGTTTGAAAAAGACAGATGCACCCCTATGTTTATCGCAGCACTATTTACAATATCCAAGAAATGGAAGCAACCTAAGTGTCCATCAGTAGATGAATGGATAAAGAAGAGGCGGTACATATACACAATGGAATATTATTCAGCCATAAGAAGAAAAATCCTACCATTTACAACAACATGGATGGAGCTAGAGGGTATTATGCTCGGTGAAATAAGCCAGGCAGAAAAATACAAGTATCAAATGATTTCACTCATATGTGGAGTATAAGAGCAAAGAAAAAAACTGAAGGAACAAAACAGCAGCAGACTCACAGAACCGAAGAATGGACTAACCATTACCAAAGGGAAAGGGACTGAGGAGGATGGGTGGGAAGGGAGGGAGAAGGGGGAAAAAGGGGCATTACGACTAGCAGACATAATGTTGGGGGGAGGCACGGGGAGGGCTGTACAACTCAGAGAAGACAAGTAGTGATTCTATAGCATCTCACTATGCTGATGGACAGTGACTGTAATGGGGTATGTTGTGGGGACTTGATGATGTGGGGAGTCTAGTAACCATAATGTTGCTCATGTAATTGTAGATCAATGATACCAAAAAAAAAAAAGAAAAGTAGAGAGTAGGCCCCAGGAAACCACAAAAGCCTTGTTAATCCAAGGCCTTGTGGGTGGCATGGTCACATTTGTTCGCCAAAGTACCTCTCGAAAGGGCACTGTGGACGGGATGTGGGAGGAGGGTGGTGAAGTGCAGGCCTGGGTGCGCTTGCCGGGACCCCGACTCACCAGTCCTGCTCTCATCTTTGAAGCCTCTAGGTACGGTGTCCCTTAGTAAGAATATAAGGATTAGCTTTTCTTCACTTCAATATCTGCATTAGGTATAACCTTGTCAAATAGGATTAAATTGTTTTAAACCAAGAGGCCAGACTGAATTAAGTCAAATACCCATAAGTATAGAAGGACCCCTTAGCAGGAGCTATACTGGGGAACATAGATTGGGGAGAAATGAGCAGCTTTTACTCTTCACCCCATCTACTACTAGCCTGCCATTCATTTAAATCTATGAGCATACATTACATTTTTATATAAAAAGTTAATAAATGTAAGCAAGGCATTTTTATTGGAAGTACATGTATAGTTGTGAGTGTTAAATTTGTTGCAAGTGACTCATTTTTAAGAACAGTTTGCAAATAATGAGCAAGGATTGTGTTCTTAAAAACATTCAAATATCACCCTTTGTAACAGAGCAAAGGTAAATTTCTGGCTATTCCAAAATGAGCTATCAAAGTTCAGAGTTAGTGGGCTACAAATTTATAAATTTACAATAAGGAACACAGATGCTATGTTGCTGGTTTTCCTGCAGATTGAACTTTAGTCTCATGACATGGTGGGCAGGGGCTGGAGAGAGGGAAAGTGAACCTCAAAAAGAAACATAACTATACCCTCTGCATTTTAGCAACTCCACCATTCTAAGCTAGTAAATATTCTTTTCCACCCCAAATGAATTTTATCCTAGGTGAGATGGGAAAACACCAAACACCTAACACTCCAGTTCCTGTGCAGCAGTAATATCAGGGCACTAAAGTCAGTATCTGCCTCAGTCACAGGTGCTCCTTTCAGTTTGGTTTCTACACAGGGCTATGAATTCTCATCATTTCCACGTCATTAGTGGTAACTTTTGTAAGCTTACGGGCTGCCAGTGTAGGTTATATTCGCAGAGAAGTTGCATACGCCAGTGCTTTCCATAAACTCTAGTGCCAAGCTGCCCAAACTCAAGGCCAGGCTGTGCAAACAACTAGCTTTGTTAACATGGGCAAGTAGCCTGTTTCTGCACCTCATTTCCCATCAATAAAATGGAGGTACTAGAATTGAATGGGGAGGACAGTTGGGAAAATTAAACAACTTAACTTTTTATGAAGTGCTTAAAACTTTCCCTGCCATCTGAAGTAAGCTTCCTGGAAGTACTCATACAACGAGGGAAACCTGCACCCAGTTGTAGAACGCCTTAGGGAAGCTTGGCATGAAGCCAAAGCAGTAAACTGCTGACCGCAACCAAACAATTACCTCTTGAATGAAAACTTGTCATGGACTGAATATTCGTGTCCCCCCCTCTCCCAACCAAACTCCTATATTGAAACCTAATATCCAGTGTGATGGTGTTAGGAGGTGGAGCCTTTGGGGATGATCAGGTCATAAGGGAGGAGCCCTCATGAATGAGATAAATGCCCTTATAAAAGAAACCCCATAGGGCTCCATGCCCCTTCCACCACCTGTGCACAGGAAGCAGGTTCTCAGCAGGCACCAAAACAGCCAGCACCTTGCTCTTGAGGACTTACAGCCTCCAGAACACTAAGAAATAAATGTCTGTTGTTGATAAGCCACCCAGTCTGTAGCATTCTATTACAGCAGCCCAAAGGGACTAAGATAAACTCAAAGATCACGTTGATCAATATCAGAAACTCCTGAACAACTATCAAGGAAGCTCAGTTATATTTCTGTATTATTAAACTCAGTTTCTTAGAGACCCATAAGAGTATTCTAATAGGAGCTTCTAGGTTCTTTGACCAGAACAGCATGAAGCTGGGTGGTTTTTTTTTTATAACTTCTACGGTCCTACTTCAGTGGCTAACTTACTTCATTCTAAGTCAGGACAGTTTTGGCTAATCCTTTGGTCAGAATGAATATGACCTAGGACAGTATTTCTCCAGACAGAATCTGTCACAAAAAGGTGCTTTAAAATCATCTACTTTAACTTCTTAGGTGCTCATGTAATCTTTGACTATTTCCAAAAGCTGAGTTTTCTACCTCCTGAGACAGTCCATGGCATGTTTAAAATAGTCATTACAAAGTTCTCTAGGCTAAACTTCATCTCCCTATTCCTTTGCTCTTTGGGTTTTACAGAATAAGGAGTCGTTTGTATGCACGATAATTCTTAGAATATTTAAAGCCACTTAGAGTAGATTCTCCTAGGGATTATGTACTTGCATCAACTTGTAAAGTAAAACTTTCTTATAATCAAATTTACTCTTGAAAACCTCTTAAACTGCTTAGAGTAAAATCCTAATAAAGCCAATTTTACCTCCAGGGTTAGAATAGACTTATTTTTGCTGGCTGCAGATGAAGTAGTGGCTGGCAGTTGTATGAACAATACTCATCTTTATTCACTTGGCATGAATGTATATTATTGAAATTATCGGTATAATGCAACATTACAAAATATTTTGCATTTTTCATTTAAAAATCAAAAATCACCGCAAACTGAGTACTTGTATTATACCAGGCACTGTGCAACAATGAGGGCACTTCTTACATATTCCTCACCAATGGAGGTGGAAAATAGACAATTTATTAACTGAGTGAGGAAGCCATTCTGAGATGAAACTGACATTTAAAGAGAAGATTAAGGAGAAAAATATATGGTAACATGAAAGTGATGTTCTTCAGAGGAAAAACTTAAGGTAGTGATGCAAACAACTACTGATCTAGCCTGAAAAACAAGTCTACACAAGTGTCATCTTCCAGCCGTGAATTAAGTACCTCATGAAAATGACTCATCATTAACAATGATTTGCAGCAAATTCCCAGAATATCTACTTTTAGTTGTAGCCTATAAGAAACTACAAACTATGCCATTTATTTAACAAAAGAAAAATTTGTTTTTTCACTAGGGAAAATTACATGGGTATCTTCAAGTGGACTGCTTACTGAATCCTTGTAAGATATATATACTTCAAGGAAAGAAGTCATCCTAGAAACAGAAACTAGACTTAACCGGTCCCTCAGTTACACTGAAAAATGTTTGTAAGTTGTCATAGATCAACAGTGACAACAAAGACCCTAGCAACAGTCGTACAGATCTTCTCAAGAGAGAGTGATGGCGAACAATGGCATCAGGGGCTCCCACATCTCTTTGCCGTCTGATAGAGGGGAGTTTTGTTGAAGATCAAAGGCAGCCTTGATGAGAAAATGAATTCACTAATGTCCAGTGCCTGGTGGTACTGAAGAAATGGAAAAAGGCACTACCCTGCTTTGCTGCAGATCTGGTCTGGGCAAGGACAGTTTATGGCAAGTGGTTTGTGCATGAGTCACAGAGCTGTTTTTTTTTTTTTAAGGCATGGGTGGAGATAGTACTTTCTCACTAAGTTGATCCCTCCATTACTAGTGCCAAACTACAGCAGTTTTGCCAAAATTTGCCAACTTGAAAAGTGAAGAGAAGATAATGTTGCAGAAAAGCACTGAATCTTAAGATCTTCCTAACTGCCATCTACTTTACGACCCTAAACAGCCATCCACCTTCATTTCCTTATCTGTAAATTAGGGATACATGGTCAGTAACTTTAAGGGATAAGAAAGGTAGCAAATAACTGAAACTTCGAAAAGCACTTTGTAAATCATAAAACACTATACAGGTAAAACATATAAAGAGTTACAGAGATTTAGACAATTCAGAGAAAAAAAATCTAGTGTGAACCTTTTATTTTGACAAAGCAAAGTATAAATTTTACATTCTAGACTCACACAGTTTCACTTATTTAAAAAATAAGAGACAAGGCATCCTGGACTCCAACAAGATTTCGGCGTGAATAAAACAGTACCAAATTTTCAAGTTATATAAGCTAGCTGCATTTTATATATGATAAAAGTGAAGAGATTTGGGACATTCACTAGTTTTAAGTGTACCTCTAAGAAAGAAACACATGGACATGATGGGTTTATTATCAACCACACAGTTTCATATCAACAAATACCTAAGTAACTGACATACACATTTCCACTAACGGTGGGCACCACTCCACAAATGTCAAATTACACAAATCATTTGCTTTTTACAATCTCCATTTGGAAATTGAAAAATAAGACGAATGTAGAGTTAAGTAGCTGAAAATGCTACACTTATTGCACACAAGCACATCATGACAAGGAATGCTGGAAGTAGTACCCCTGAAGGAATGACTTTTGAAAAATTAAAGTATATTTTATCAGAAAAGTTAAAGTCTTAAGTGTGAAAAGCAACTTAAGTACTGACTCAATCTCTAAAGATCTAGCAAATCGTAGATTTTGTGCAATTACTTACTAACATACATATTTAAGGGATTAATATTCCCTTCAACAGAACATTTAGGTGGTTTTGAGGTGTCTACTCTTTACAATTCACTTTAGCTTTACATGTCCACAAAGCGTGACAATTCCTCAATGGTGAATGACAGCTTATTCTGTGCTACATACAACTATTATGTATATATTGCAGAACAAATGACTGCTTTTCACCTTCAAGGAATCTACTTTTAATTTATACAAAATTAATTTTTACACCCACTAGTATGGATAAAAGTGCTTCTCAAATGTACATGGCCCATCCATGATCCTAAAACAAAAGTAAAGGTACACAAATAGTTGATATATTTTATGTGAATATTTTTCATTAGTCTTTAAACAAATTGTTACTGTTATCTAGAGGCGTGACAAACTTGTTAGAAATTTCTACAACTTGGGAAATTAAAGATCTAAGAACTCTCCAAACAGTGCAGTGCTATACAGGCATATATTGGTTCACTCACTCTAAGCTGTTAACTCCTCCTCAGTCTCTATGGGCATTAGGTAATTACGTTTCAGCAGTTATGAGACCAAGAAGACTAACAACTTGTTGAAATTAGTCTCACACAAAAGTTTTAAATCTTGTTACAAACAGATCTAATATGCTTGTGAATTATATTTTACAATAACTATAAAGACATTTCCCCTAACACATTTGGATGAAATGTAATAAAGAATGCTTACCCAAGTCTTTCATTGTAATGAATGGTATTTTCATTTACATGCAAAGGAATTCAACAGTGAGCATCACTTAGATATAGAAATAGTCCCATCTCCTCTCTTTTCCCTTTTATAAAGTGCTCTTTTTAACTGGGTAGATTTACTATCCAACTTTTCAATAACTTCAATATATGTCTCTAACAGATTCAAGAAAACATTGGAAAATGGATTCAGTATCTTAAACAGTTACAAAACATTGCTAGGAAGCATAGAGACTATGAATGTATTTTATTAATAAAGTTAAAAGTGTAACCTTATGTGAGAATCATTAAGTTGATTTAATAATTACTTCACAGAAGCATAGACTCACTAACATTTATGCCAATTTTCGCTGATTGTATGAACCAGAACAGTTTCTGTAGGTAATTCAACTCTAGGTACCATCAAACAGGGTCATGTCTAATAGAACCAATGGTTATGTGGTCCCCAGAATGAAAAGTCCAGAAAATTTAGACTTTTAGAATAGCAAAACAAGTTTGTGAGAATCAGAACCAGAGGCAGTATTTTACTTAAAAGTACCATAGATGGCTTTCTCTAAATAAAAATGTGTTGTTATAGACCCTAATACTGAGTGCAGTGCTATTAGAGATAGTTAAGGGGGACCCACACTACCAATTAATTCAAAAGTGAATGCTTATTTCTTTAGTTCAGTGATTAAAACTGAAATGGCCTTAAATAGTTGAACATTACTTATCAATACAAATAGGATACCATCTTTACTGATACTATCCCCTAATTAGTATTCTTGCATTTCAACTTTGACCTGACCTTCAGAATCTTTTAAAGAAAATTTTTACCCAAATACATTAGACTTGGGTCTCAATTTGAATGATGAGTGGCCTTTGAAAGACGGTTCACCTTCCTCCTGCCCCTCTTCCAGGGGCTGCTCCGGGTCTCGCAAAGAGGGTGTAGTGTGGATGATCTGGGTTCGGAAGCGGATTTTGTTCTTTCTGGGTTTTATCCTTCCACTAGAGTTGCCTGAAGCTTTGCGACCTGGATCCTTCGCTTTGCCTCCAGCCCATCCCTCAACAAGGTGGAGGTGGTGGTGATGGTCCCCTCCATCCTCCAGGGCGTGGGAGAGTTTGTGGGTGATGAGGTGCGAGGGGAGCACCTTTGAAAGCTTCCAGCGCCCACCCCCACTGCCTGTGGCGCTCTCTCCATCCTCCTCCTCATCCAGGGCGCCCACCAAGTTCCTGATCTCCTCGGCAATGCTGTGACTCAGGTACTGGGAGGCCTTCCTGCCACTGTAGTCCCTGATGTCCACGTCTGCGTCATAAGCCCCCACCAGCAACTTCACCACCTCCACGTGCCCGTGCATGGCTGCCAAGTGCAGGGCCGTGTAGCCTCCACTGGTCCTGGCGTTGATGTTCACTGGCAGCTGGTGTTTGTTCGCAAAGTTGACCAGCATGGCCAGAAGCTCCTGCCTGCCATGCTTGGCGGCCCAGTGCAGGCAGGTGAAGCCGGTGATGAAGTCCCTCCTGGCCAGAAGGCCGGGCTCACAGGTGAGCAACCCTTCTAGGCTGTCCCACATGCCATCGGAGGCTGAGAGCATCCAAGCATGCTCCAGAGGGTCCAGTGTCACCGAGCCTCCGCCACTGCTCTCCTCCTCTGCCGACGACGAAGCGACGGACGCGCTGTCCGAGTCGCCCCCACCCCTGCTGCGTCCCCCTGCGGACGAGCTCCCAGGGCTGCTGCCCTCAGGACAGCCGCTCCTCCTGAGCTGCGGGGAGCCGCCCATCACAAGCTCACGGAGGTTCTGGCGGGCGGCCCTCTGGGCGGCCACCCCGCCCGGCGAGCTGCCCCCGTCCGCGTCCTTGCAGCCTTCCGGCGGGTGCTCCCGGTCCTCGCTGCCGGGGGCCTGTCCCCCGGGCGGCGGCCGCACTTCGCGCCGCGAATTCTTCCTCCGGACCCCGCCGCTTGGCCCCGCGTGCTCCCCACCGCCCGACTCGCAACCCCGGCTAGGGAACGACTCAGGAGGCGCCACCGCGGGCCACAAGCCGCTCCGCCCAGGCTCGGCCGCGCTGACGGGCGACCTACAGCTGCGGCCGAGGGGCTCGGGCTCGGGCCCGGTCACTGTGACGAGGGGCAGACCCGGCGGGGGCGCGGCCTCGGGTGGAGGGGCCCCGTCGCAGAACCGCTTCTTGAGGTGCACGTACTTGGAGCCGTCGGTGGGGTCGGTGCGCACAGTGGCCACGGCGTTGACCAGCTCCTTGAAATGGGCGCGGGCGCGGGCGCGCTGCTCGGGCTCGCCGCCCAGGACGCCCCTGAAGTGTTGCACCAGCTCGGCGTGCCGGGCCCGGCCCCCGCGCTCCGCCAGGAAGCGCACCACCGCCTCGGGCCCCAGCTCCGAAGGGCCCTCCATCTGCGGCCGCGCAGCTCGTCCGGCGGCAGACATCTCAACCTGGCCCCATCACGGCCGCGCCCAGTTTCGGCTCCCGACGGACGCATGCATACAAGCGAGGAACCTCAGGATTTTCGCCCCGGCGTCAGCGGCTGGAGAAGCCCTACCGCAGCAGAGAGACCGCGCCCGGAGGGACACGCCCCCGACGCCCCGCCCCTCCGCCACACCCACTTCCGGCCCCGTGCGGGCTGCACTGGTGCTCCGGTCGGCGGGCACGTCCCCACCCCGCCCCCACCCACTTCCGGTGCCCGCGCGAGCAGCTGTCCCAATGCCTGCCGGTCGCGGCCGACCGGCTGAAGGGTCCTGCCTTGTGTCCGCGTGGCTTCCTCGCGTCACGAATACCCCCCCCCGCTCCACTCACCCTCCCCTTGTGTTACGAGTCGTTGTCTCAGACGTCGAGTGCACTCCTCCGACAGCATCGCCCCGCCCGCGTAACGACCGGTGCGGCTGACGGCGCGCTCCCCACCGGGCGGCTCCGCGTCACAGACGCCCCGGGCCTGGCCCCTCCCTTTCCCGGACCCCCGGCGGACGCAGGCCTGCCCCTACCCCCCGCCTCCGCCCAGCACAGCTCCCTTCGCCGCCGGGACGCGCCCTTCGGGGGCCGGGGCCGGATCCCCTCTCCGCCGCCCTCAGTCCGCCTGCGCTGCGCTGCCGCTCGGGACCATGACTTCCGAGGTGGCTCGGCACCAGGTGAGTCCCACTGCCCCCAGGCCGCCTCCCGGAGCCCCGCCCGCCTTTCCCGGCCCCGGGGCTGTTGCGGCAGCTCGGCACGCTGCGGAGGCGGAGTTCGTGCCCGCGCCCCTCCCGGAGTTCCCCGGCGGGGCACGGATTAGGCGGGAAGCGGGCGCTGTGGCCCGGGTCGGCGCAGGAGGGGAGGCGGGCGCCGGCGGCGGGGCAGCGAGCGCGGGACGGGAGGCTGGCGCGGGCCAGAGTGCCGGGCGCGGTGCATGAGCTGCCGCAAGTGTTCTCGTGGCTCCCGTTCTGTGGCCGGAGTTGAGTCTGAGACAGTGACTGTGGTCCGTGTTGGATGTAACGGTCCGAGCCCGCCGAGCACACTGATTCACAGTCGTGAGCACTTCCTGGGCAACTTGCTGCGCCGCGCTTCCATGACCTCTCAGGAGCTCCGCGCTTTTAACCCACCGCCCTGCCCAAGTTGTCGTCCGTTAGGATTTGAGCCTTTTCTTTTGTCTTGGCACCCTTGTACATTAAAAGAATACGTGCGACTGATTTATTCAGTGTTTTTTACCATTCAGATCGCTTTTAAGTATTTCAATTGATAGTAAGTTAAATGGCTCTCAAAGTGTAGTCGAATTGTTATTTTCATACCAAGCTGTTATTTGCCTTTTCACTCTCATTCTCTTATGAATGTACATTGAGTTTTCCATAGGCTACAATGTGAGATGAGGTCACCGTTCTGAGGACTAATAGAATATGTGCCTTTATATACATGTTTAAAAACTTTAATTTCTATAGACTTCTCTCCAGAGACTTGAGATCTCCTCTGGGTGCCTGAGAAGTCCTCAAAAGTGGACTATACTCAGGCTTGACCCTCCCCATCCCAGCCTAGTCCTCAGGGCTGGGCTGTCTGAGCAGCAGGGGTCCTAGGCTAACACTGTAAATATTAATGATTGTAATGCATTGAGGGGAGGGGGGACTGAGACCAAAAAGTTTGAGAACTACTGGTCTAAGCAATCTCCTAATCTAGAAGTTTGGATTGTAGGAACAGAGTTCACATTGCTGCCTGAGAGGTAGGGTGTTGTATCCAAAATTTATTTGATAGAATCTGGACAAGGGTGTTTTTCCCCGATTCAGCCCACATTTCTGTCCGCTGTACTTTATATTTAGAGAAATCCTCAGTTTTTCTGTGTGGACTGCCTTGTTACAGTTGCTGTATTTGTGTGCATTCATGGGTGAGGAAAATGTGTATAGTGTTGTTCAGAATTAAACTTGGGCTGAAGAAAGACTTCATTTGATTTTGGATTTCTCTTCAATTCCTGTACTTATTTTGCAATAATAAGGCTGCCTTTAGTTTCTAATTAAACTTTATATTTTGAGATAATTGTAGATTCACATTCAACTTTTTTAAACAATTTTTTATTAAGGTATTATTGATATACACTCTTATGAAGGTTTCACATGAAAAACAATGTGGTTACTACATTCACCCATATTATCAAGTCCCCCCATACCCCATTTCAGTCACTGTCCATCAGTGTAGTAAGATGCCACAGAGTCACTACTTGTCTTCTCTGTGCTACACTGTCTTCCCCAGGATCCCCCCCACACCATCACATTCAATTTTAAGAAATAAAGAGATTCCCCTGTGTCCTTTACCATTTTTCTTAAATAATATCTTGGCAAAACCATACTACAAAACCACAACCAGAACACTGGAATTGATAATGTGAAGATAGAGAACTTTCCAACACCACAAGGACCCCTCAGATTGACCTTTTATAACCACATTCACTTCATTTCCACCCTACCTCGTTCTTAACCCGTTAACCACTGATTTGCTTTTTATTTCTGTAATTTACTAATTTTAAGATGGTTACCTAATGTAATCACACAGTATTTTAAGTTTCTGGGTTGGATTTTTTTCATTTAAAAAATTCTCCGAAGATTCATCCAGGTTGTTGCATGTAATATTCCGTGGTGTGGATGGACCACACTTTGACGGACATCTGGGTTTCCATTATTTGGCTATCATGAATAAAGCTGCTGTAAATATCTGTGTACGCCTAATATACATTATTACACGTAATGTAACATAATGAAAAGTAAAGTCTTCAGTTCTCTGGGATAAGTGCCCAGGAGTACAGTCGCTGGGTCACAGGGCAGTTGCATATTTTTATAAAAACTACTGAATTAACCATAAAACTCTTAGAAAAAAACATAGGCAAAATCTCTTGGACATAAACATGAGCGACTTCTTCATGAACATATCTCCCCAAGCAAGGGAAACAAAAGCAAAAATGAACAAGTGGGACTATATCAAGGTTAAAAGCTTCTGTACAGCAAAGGACACCATCAGTAGAACAAAAAGACATCCTACAGTATGGGAGAACATATTCATAAATGACATATCCGATAAGGGATTGACATACAAGATATATAAAGAACTCATGCACCTCAACAAACAAAAAGCAAATAATCCAATTAAGAAATGGGCAGAGGACATGAATAGACACTTCTCTAAAGAAGAAATTCAGATGGCCAA
>JAQQAC010002629.1:25497104-25626547 GCA_029783875.1 Phataginus tricuspis | reverse complement strand
TTACATTCAGGTCTTTGATCCACCTTGAGTTTACCTTTGTGTATGGGGTTAGACAGTAGTCCAGTTTCATTCTCTTACATGTAGCTGTCCAGTGTTTCCTGTGAAATGTCTTTTAATTTGCCCATTTCTAATTGGAATTTTTTTGTTTTTACTGTTGATTTTAGAGTTTTAAAAAAATGTATTCTAGTGACTAGTCCTTTCTTGATACATAGTTTGCAAATGTTTTCTCTGTCTTTCTTTCTCTTAGCTGTTCTCTCTCAGGTTATTTCATCCTCTTAATAGAGTTTTTTTGCAGATTGTAAGACTAATTTTGGTAAAGTCCATTTTATTAAATTTTCCCCTCTTTGAACTGCCTAACCCTAGATCCCAAAGGTTTTCTCTTACTTTTTTCTAAATGTTTTACATTTTATGTTTTACATTTAAAGCCTATGACCCTGTGGGTAAAATTGTAATATTTCCAAAATATCTCGCCTGGCTTTTAGTACATCTGCATATCAATAGGCGTTCAGAATTGGAAAGAAGTATGGCTTTAGTGCATTTGCATCATTCCTCAGGGGTGGAAAGAAGTTCATCTCCATATCAATGGGTAATTACCTGGGCAAGGAGGGCTTATGTGCACCTGAGAGGTAAGGGAGAGGGCCGGTTTTGGTACTGCTGGAGCAGGAGAAAGAGATGGGCGGGACTGCAGTTTTGTAAGCAATAAACGGCTTTTAAACTTTATTTCTCCTTTTGACTGATTTCGGTTTTTAGAGGTATTTTGCCCCGGGATTTCCTTTCCCCAGACTTATATCTGGTGCAGTCGGCAGGGTTCCTCTGAACCTGAAATCTGTTATAATAGGTGTGAACTTTGGGAGGGCCGCCCCAAGAAATGATGGGGAGGAGTGGCGCTCGTGCCAAGGGACATGTGTCTACACTCTTGTAGTTATGGAGATACCTACACCACTGCTTGACATGCTGACCCTGGCCTGTAGCCCGAGCCTAAGGCTACTGCTTCTGCCACTGCTGCTGCTCCAGCTGCCAGCTGGAGTCTGGTCAGAACTATGAAAGGAGCAGAGGTCCGGTACATCGTGATAGAGAAGCAACTGGCTGCTGTGTACTACGCCTTGTTGGCTACAGAGCCCATCGCCGGAAAAGCTCCACCCAAGGTAATAACCACCTATCCCATCACGGGGTGAGTGAGAGACTGCACCCAGAGGCCACAGAGTGGTGTGGCACAGACACCTACCGTATATCATGTAACTGGCCATTTGCCTTTGGCATCCCCAGGGAATGGTGAAGCAGACGCATTGGCCCAGGTGCACTGGCTAAAAGGAAGGCCTGCCTCTGATGTGGCCCAATGGCTACATCAGTGTTTGTTGCACATGGGGCAAAAGACAACATGGGCTGTAGCCCGTTGGTGGGACTTGCCATTGACCTTTGAAGAAGTCAGCCAATCCCGGAATGAATGCCCTGCACATTGCAGATAAACAAACCACCAAGAGGGGCCTAGAGCATCTCTTTGCCGCCTATGGCTGGTCGCCAGTGATTGAGAGCCATCAAGGCACCCACTTTATTGGGCATGCATTGCAAGGATGGGTGTAGCAATTAGGAATAAAATAGACGTTGCCCTGGACATTTTGACACATAGACTAGCAATGGCTGGCTCTTCTGGCACCTTGGGGAAAAGGCCTGGAAGCTGGCCTCCTGTGTATTCCTGGAATAACAGCAAAGAGGCCCCCCACAGTCACGGTTATTTGCTTCTACAGTCCTTGTGTCCTGGATGTGCCCTTTGGCTGCAGCTGCTGCATGATGGCTGGAATGGATGAGTTTTGGACTTAATCTGCATGGGACTTTGAACGTAGCTGAATCCTTTGGTTTGAGAATTATCATGATTGTGTTGCTGTTGTCAAGAAAAAAATGATTAGAGGCTTGACTTTATCTAATGGTTGTTAGGAATGAGTAAACAGGTGTAGAAACATTTTGTGCTTAGAGATTGTGCTGTAAAGTACATTTACTTTACCTGCATAGGATAAATCCTCTGGCTTGAGGATTATCATGATTTTATTGCTGTTGCTATTGTATGTCAGTTTGGTCGGAAGAGGGGGAATGAGTAAATTGTAAGGCAAGATTTCTGGAGGTGTGGCCTGTGGGTAAAATTGTAGTATTTCCACAATATCTCGCCTGGCTTTAGTACATCTGCATATCAATAGGCGTTTAGAGGTGGAAAGAAATATGGCTTTAGTGCATTTGCATCATTCCTCAGGGGTGGAGAGAAGTTCATCTCCTTATCAATGGGTAATTACCTGGGCAAGGGGGGCTTCTCTGTACCCGAGAGGAGAGAGGAGGGCGGGTTTTGCTTTTGCTGGAGCAGGGAAGAGAGAAACGGCCCCAGACTGCAGTTTGTAAGCTATAAGCGGATTTTAAACTTTATTTTTCCCTTTAACTGATTTCAGTTTTTAGAGGTATTTTGCCCTGGGATTTCCTCTCCCTGGACTTACACTTACAGCCTTGATTCTGTAAGTCTTGTAACAGAGTAGATTGATTCCTCTCTATTCTTACTTAAAAAAAAATTGGCTATTCTAGTTCATATCCCTTTCATTATAAATTTAAAAGTAGTCTGTCTATATCAGCAAAGCATTTTGCTGGGATTTTGATAGGAATTACATTCAATCTGCATATCAATTTAGGGCGAATTGTATTTCTACAATGTTAAGTCTTCCAACTTATGGACATGTTATTTCTCTCAATTTCTTCATACTTTCTTTGATTTCTTTCATCAGCATTATAGAGTTACAGCATACAAGTCTAACATATATTTTGTTATATTTACACCCATTTAATTTTTACTAGCAGTTGTGAATGAGATTGCATTTTTTATTTCATTGTCCACGTATTCTTTGTGAACATACAGAAATACTTTTGATTTTTGAAAGGGTATCTCGCCGTGACCCTCCTTACCCCAGCACAACTCAGGAGACACGGGCCCACACAAGAGATTTTAATAGCTGAAAGAGAGAATGGCTGCCTCTGAGCAGAGCAGCAGCTCGTGGGTGAGGAAGGGCGTTTTTAAGGAGTAGGGTGTGTTCTACTATGGGGACGTTGGTGATTGGATCTTAAGGGGTGGGGCAAAATATTTAGAAATAAGGTCAGGCAAGTCCAGACATGATTTTCACTGGCCCATGTGCTTGGGACCATGGGGTAAATGGAGGATAAAGTACTATATTCTTACATTCCTCCCTTTTCTGTTTTATAAATTGTAGAGGACTTGGGGAAGGGGTGAAGGTCAGTCTTCAGTAACTGCTTCCTGCTGATTAGGAGTGATGAAGTTCATTTTTGTATTGATGGGGGGTGGTCCTCTGATGAGCCCTTGGTCTGAAGTGGCAATGGCTTGTTCCAGGTTTAAGAAGGATCATCGTCTTTGGAGAGGGGTTGGTAATCCAGTAATATAAGCTGGTTAAAGGTCTGGTTAGAAATTTTTTGCATTTGGGAGTGGAGTTTTTTTAATGCAATTAATAAGACAAGGGGCTATGAGCAGGATCAGAAGGATTAGGAGAAGGGGAGTAGAAAATGGGAGGAAGACTTCGTAGGTAAGGAGTTCAGAAAGATGATGGGGGGAGAGAACAGTTGTGGGTGACCCGAAGATGAGTTTTTTGGATTCTTGAATGAGGACGGCAGCCACTGCTAGGGCTCGCAGGCAAGGAGCCCATCTCCAAATAGTAGGATCTAGTTTTTTGGAAAGGTAGGCAACTGGGGCAAAGGAGGGTCCTAACATATGTCCCAAAAGTCCCAGGGCAAAGCCCTGCCTTTCTGAGACATATAGAGAAAAAGGCATGTGAGATCAGGCAAGTGCAGAGCGGGCGCTTGTAGAAGGGGTAGCTGGAGTTTATAGAAGGGCTTAGCTACAGCGTCAAGAGGGGCTCAGTGAGAGGTCCTCAGGATGCTTCATATAGGGGGGCAGCCAGGAGTGGAAAGTTGGGGATCCATGAACGAAGGAACCCAGCAAGACCCAGGAAGGAGAGAATTTCATGTTTGTTGTTTGGAACAGGCATGGTTTGGAGAAGTTTTTTCCTGTCTATGGTAATGGCCTTGTAGCCCAGGGAGAGCTGAACTCTCAGGTAAGTGACTTGAGCAGCGGACAGCTAAACTTTGGAGGGTGAAACCTGATAGTCGTGTTCTGAGAGAAAGTTTAAAAGGAGATTAGTATCCTGTTGAGAGGTTTGTAGGGAGGGACTGCACAGAAGATCATCTACATATTGAAGGAGGGTGGAGCTTGAGAGTAAGGGATTTGAGGTCTTGTGCCAGAGCTTGTCCAAAAATGTGGGGACTATCTGTAAAGCCTTGGGGAAGGACTGTCCAGATCAATTGAGTAGAAGTCTGGGTGGCAGGATTGGTCCAGGTAGATCCTGGTAAAGCAAATAGATCTTGAGAGTCGGGGTGGAGGGGGATTGTGAAGAATGCATCTTTGAGGTCAAGGACAGAAAAGTGAGTGGTGGAAGCAGGAATGGTGGACAATAAAATATAGGTGTTAGGGACTACAGGATGGATGGGAACAACGGCTGCATTAATTACGCTTAGGTCCTGGACAAGCCTGTAAGGACCATTAGGCTTTTTAACTGCCAGTATAGGAGTATTGAAAGGGGAATTGGCTGGTGGTAGTAGCTGTTTGTATAAAAGTTCCTGGATAATTGGCTGCAGGCCCAGCAAACTCTTGAGGGGCAGCAGGTGGTGATAGAGGGGGCGAGGGTATCCAAGACTACAGGGTTGACTAGGTGGGGTCGTAGAGGAAAAGTAGAGAGAGGTGGGTTTGCAGCGGGTTGGAGGGCGAGTAAAAGTGTGATTGAAGGTGAGTCGGGGTTGAGGCGTGGTCCAGGAGTGAAAGTAATGGAAGCTCCAACCTTGTGTAATAGGTCTCATCCCATAAGGGGGATGGGACAATGGGGAATCACCAAAAAGGAGTGAGAGAGGGCAATGTCTCTAAAGATGCAATGAAGCATGGGAGTTTGTAAAAGTTGATAAGGTGTCCCCTCTACCCCAACTATATAGAGGACTGTGAGAGGGAGGTAGGTCCCCAAAACTCCTTCAGGACTGAGTAGGTGGCCCTGGTGTCCAAAAGGAAAGAGATGGGCCTACCCACTACCACAGTGGTTACCCTGGGCTCCTGTACAGTGATGGTAGTGGTCGGGTGGAGGAGTCCCGGGCCCCCCAATCATCAGTTGCCACACCCAGAAGGTCTATGTGTGGAGTGTTAGAGCTGGATGGCCTGGCACTTCTTGGTGTGTGAGGACAGTCAACAGCCCAGTATCCCTCCTGATGGCACTTAGGGCATAGGCCAGGGGGCTTCCGGGGATTTGGCAAGGCTCTAGCCCAATGACCCGTTTGACCACATTTGAAGCACGGACCAGGAGGTCCTCCGTTCTGCTTCTTAAGAAGTGAGAATACCCGAGCACCAGTGGTTGGTGTAGGTTGAAAGGCCTTAGCCAGCATTTGATATTTTTGTTTATGGGTCTTTTCATCTCTTCCATTATATACATTGAAGGCCATTGCGAGGACTTCTGCCTGAGGAGTTAAGGGTCCCTTCTCTAGACGTCTAAGTTTAGCCTTAATGTCGGGGAAACTCTGGGTGAAGAAGTAGGTCATTAATAATTGTCTTCCATCTGGGGTCTCAGGGTCTAGGTTGGTATATTGTAAAAGAGCCTTGGTGAGGCAGTCTAGGAACATAGAGGGATTCTCAGTTTTATCCTGAATAACTTCTTGGAGTTTCTCATAGTTAATGGCTTTATTGGCTGACTTTCTGAGACCCTCCATGAGGCAGGTGATGAATTGATCTCGGCTGGTGACTCCCCCTGCCGTATTATAGTCCCAGTTAGGGTCTCAGTCAGGAACTGCCTCAGCACCTGTTGGATGGGCTGGAGTAGTTTGGTGAACCTCATCGGCATGAGTTCTAGCCCGTTCCCAGACTCGCCTACGCTCCTCGGGCAAAACTGTGTTGGATAAGATCATGTGAATATCATGAAAGGTAAGATCATATGACTGAGTTAGGTACTGGAACTCTTTTATGTAAGTAGCTGGGTTAGAGGTGAAAGAGCCTAATCTTTTCTCAGTATGAGATAGGTCGGAGAGAGAGAAAGGGACATGGACCCGGACGACACCCTCCATACCGGCTACTTCCCATAGTGGAGCTAGGATCTGGGTTCAAGAATGAGTGACTGGAGGACTTGGTAGGGGATCTCGGGATGGGAGGGAAACTGGCTGCAGTTGAGGTGGGGTTGTTACCCTGCCCTTAAAGGGAGCCTGTGGTGGGAGACTTGGCGGGGGATGAGGGGGGAGGAGGCTGGGCAGTTTCTGCAGCGGCACCGGGTGGTTGAGAAGGAGGAGGAGGAGGAGGTGCATGGGGATTTGGGATCGGTAGGGTGGGGGTTCGTCAGCGGTGTCAAAGTCAGAGGAGGTGGTGGGATCTGGTTTGTTGGGAGGTGAGGACTTTAAGGCGAGTAGTAGGTGTTTAGGATTGCAGGAGAGACAGAGGGAAGGCTTGGTTCAGAGGTTGGAGAAAGCTTGGATATATGGGATCTCTTTCCATTTGCCGGTGCACTCACAGAAGTTGTATAAGTCGCGGAGAATTTTAGGATCTAAAGAGCCATTGGGAGGCCATTTAGACTGGTTATCCAAGGAATATTGTGGCCAGATCTCATTACAGTAGCGAATAAGCTTAAAAGGTTTGAGGTCTGGAGTGAGGTGGGGGGGTTTTAGGTTATTGAGTAAGCACCCTAGCAGTGAATCTGCGGGAATGGAGGGGCCAGATCCTATGGTGAGAATGAGACTATCCACAAGTTGCTGAGGCATCCCAGAGTGATTGAGAAGGTCGCGGAGAAGACCAGACACAGTTAAGGGGTCGTCACCACCTCTGACCGAGCAGTCGAGGTGAAAACGCCAAGGAGGTTCAGTACCTGGTACCAGGGGTTTACGAGTAGATAAAGGGAGACCAAACCTCACTGAATGAGGATTCTCAACATGGGGAGGCAGAGAATGGTCAACTATGGGGATCAACCATAGCCACGAAGGCCATGGCTGGGGGTTCCCCTGCCCCAGAGGAGACCACGGGGGTGCCAGACGTTCAATGGTCACTTCCCAGGTGTGGGTAAAGTGGGGTTCCTATGGCCAGGATCCTCACTAAACTTAAATGTAACTGGCCTGTTGCTATGCTACCGCTTCCACACCTTTAGGCAATAAGCCATTATTGTGTTAATATAAGGAGTTCCACCCAGTGCTCTGTGTGAGAAGGGGTGGCGGGGGCTGCAAGGCTGGAGGAGAGCAGAGCGGAGGCTGGAGTGGTGGCAGCACCGAGGACGGAAGCCCAGAGGACGGCTGTGTGGGACAACTGCAGAGAAGTCCAGAGGATGGCTGTGCAGGACGGCTGTACAGAGAGGCCCAGAGGTAGAGACTGGCTTGCTGCATCCGAAGCAGCAGTGGTAACACAGACTCTCTCTGAGTGAATGGGATTTTAGTGACTGACCTGCCACCTGGAAATAAAGTTAGGTATAACCTTTTCACCCCAAGAACCCTTTGCTGTAAATTTCTTTGGTCACAGTGAATCTATAGCGAACTGGCCTGGAGCTGAAACTCATTTGCAAGACACCAGGTTCCAAAGGGACATTTAAGTTGACTATGAAGGGGAGACTTACCAAATTGAAGGCCAGTTTTGGGTGAGAAGACGAGCGACTGGAGAAATGGACAGTGAGCCTGTGGAAGAGGATCAGGCAGTGAGGGCTCCCAAAGCAGCTCAGATTCCCAGAGGAAGAGCAAAGTCAATGGGAGAACCTCAACCAAGTCTCGGCACCAATGAAAGGGTGTCTCGCCACGACCCTCCTTACCCCAGCATGACTCATGAGACACGGGCCCACGCAAGAGATTTTAATAGCTGAGAGAGAGAATGGCTGCCTCTGAGCAGAGAGCAGCAGCTCGTGGGTGAGGAAGCGTGTTTTTAAGAAGTAAGGTGTGTTCTAGTATGGGGACATTGGTGATTGGATCTTAAGGGGTGGGGCAACCATCTGGTTGGTGATTGGATATTAAGGGGTGGGGTGAAATATTTAGAGATAAGGTGAGGCAAGTCCAGACATGATTATCACTGGCCCATGTGCTTGGGACCATGGGGTAAATGGAGGATAAAGTACTATATTCTTACAATTTTTGTATGTTTATTTTGTTTCCTTTGACCTTGCTAAATTCATTTATTCTCAGACTTAGGATACATAGTAGATTCTTTAGGATTTTTTACATAGAAACTCACATCATGTATATAAAGGGACAATTTTATTTTTTCCTTTTCAGTTTGCCTTTTCTTTCTTGCCTCATTGTGCTAGCTAGAACTTTAGCATTATTTGAAGAAGAGTGGTAACAGATTCTTGCCTCGTTTTTTATGTTGAGGGAAAGCATTCAGTCTGTAGCAATCATAGCTGTAGGTTTTGTTTTCTAGATGATTTTTATTAAGTTTCTGAGGGATGGTGGTATGTAGGTTCTTTGCACTCTGGTTTGGTGTCAGGATAATATTAGTTTCATTAAATGAATTAGGAAGTATTCCTCCTGTTCTCTGGAAGAAATTGTGTAGAATTCATTTTAATTTTTCTTCAAATATTTAGTGGGATTCTGTGAAACCATCTTGGCCTTGAGCTTCCTTTTTTGGTATTTTTTAAATTACAAACTTAATTTCCTTAATAGTTATCTGGCTACTTGTATTATTTCGTTTTGGGTGAGTTGTGGTAGTGATTTTATGTGGTTTTGTGATCCATTCCTTCCAAGTTGTCAGATTTGTTTTTGTAGAGTTCACAGAATTCTCTTATCCTTTTGATATCCTTCTTCAGGGAATGTGGTGATATTCCCTGTTTCATTCTGGATATGGATAATTTGAATCTTCTGCTTTTCTTTGTCATTGTTTGCTGGAAGTTTGTCAGTTTCATTAATCTTTTTAAAGAACCAGCTTACTTTGGTTGATGTTTCTCTGTTTTTCTATTTTCAATATAACTGATTTCTGATCTTCCTTTCTTTTGCTTGCTTTTGGTTTATTTTCCTCTTCTTTTCTAAGTTATTGAGGGGAGGCCCTGATTTGAGACTTTTCTTCCTTTCTAATGTATGCCCTTGGTGGTATGAATTTTCCTCTCAGCATAACTTTAGCTATGTCCCACAAATTTTGGTATGTTGTATTTTCATTTTCATTCTATCTTTATTTTTTTAAAGAACTGTGTTAAATCTCACTTGATATTCCTAAAAGACTTTCCTAATTTTTTATTTAACTAAAGAGGACATTAAGCCTCAGGGTGGTTTGGTATCTTGCTCACAACTAGTGATGGTGAGAGCTGCTCTTGGCCATATCATTTCTGCCACTATCTCCAGTATGCCACTTAGTAGATACAGGAGTTTTATGATTGAAGAGATCTTGACTGTATGGTTATTTATTGCTGACTGTCATAGAGGATCTTGGAAAATAATGAATACCTTTGCTTGTCTTGTGAGAAAATACTCATAATTTTCTGCTTCTTCAGACTGACTTTGCCAAAGTTTCTAAGTGGTGTCTTAAGTCTTTTCATTTCCTATCTGCACTGTCATACTTTGAGCTGTAATACTTCTGTACTCTTCTGCTCCTTTCAGTTTTCCTTCAATGAGGATAACCCTAGTGTCTTACAGGCTTCCCTCATTTGTTTTACTGTCTTCAAGGTGTGATTCTTATATATTTCCTTTCATGTCTTGGAGTTAATTACCACCTCAGTGCCTTTGTGTATTTTCATTTCCTCATCGGGAGAGACATCTTCTTTCTCACTGATCCAGAACCTATAATCATTATAGGGTAATGAAAGACTGAGTTTCTGTCCCACCTCCTCTGAAGCTTTCCCTGAGAGTCCTATCCCTGGGAAGCTGTCATACTGCTCTTCTACACTTAGTCATATGGAGTCACATAATTTACGTTTTGAATTGTTACTTAGCTTCTTGCATCAATTAAATTTTAGTGAACTTTGCATTTTTCTGTCCTCAAGTAAATGATCTGTCTCCAGGAAGAGCAATTTGTAATATTCTTTGTATCCTTCACACCAATAACTGTATATCTTTGAGGGTGTTGATTATTTTTTATATGGAAAAATGTTTACCTTGAATCATTTCTTTTTTTTACTTTTAAAAAATATTTTCTCAAATGTACATCACAAAAGTTCAGCAGTTCTCCTCTCCCTCCCTCCTACCCCCACCCACTCCCCACCCTGATCATAACCAACAGTCACTTCTCAGTGTCTATGAGTCTAGTGCTATTCTGTTCCTTCTGTTTTGCTTTGTTTTTATATAACACAAATAAGTAAAATCATGCAGTATTTGTCTTTCTCTGCCTGGCTTATTTCACTGAGCACAAAACCCTTGAGATCCATCCATATTGTTGCAAATGATAGGATTTAATTTCTTTTTATGGCTGAATAATATTTCATTGTGTATATATGCCACATCTTCTTTATCTATTCCTCTATTGTTGGATACTTAGGTTGCTTCCATTTCTTGGCTATTGCAAAAAGTGTGGCGGTAAACAGGGGTGCATATATCTTTTCTAATCAGGATCCTGTTTTCCTAGGTAAAGTCCTAGGAAAGTACTGGAAGTACTGGGTCAAATGCTATGTCTATTTTTAGTTTTTTGAGGACCCGCCATACTGCTTTCCACATCGGCTACACCAATTTGCAGACCCACCAGCAGTGTAGGAGGAATCCCATTTCTCCACATCCTCTCCAGCATTTGTTCCTTGTCTTTTGGACAGGTATGAGGTGATATCTCACTGTGGTTTTAATTTACATTTCCCTAATGATTAGTGATGTGCAACATCTTTTCATGTGCCTATTGGCCATCTGAATTTATTCTTTGGAGACGTGTCTGTTCAGGTCCGCCAACAATTTTTTTGGTCAAGTTATTTGCTTTTTGGATGTTGAGGCATATGAGTTCTTTATATATTTTGGATGTTAACCCCTTATCAGAGGAGTTGTTTACGAATATATTCTCCCATCCTGTAGGATGCCTTTTTGTTCTGCTGATGGTTTCCTTTGCTATACAGAAGCTTTTTAGTTTGATGTAGTCCCGCCTCTTTATTTTTAATTTTGTTTCCCTTTCCTGAGGAGGTATGTTCAAGAAAAAGTTGCTTGTGTTTATATTCAAGAGATTTTTGCCTATGTTTTCTTCCAAGAGTGTCAAGGTTTCATGTTTTACAATCAGGTCTTTGATCCATTTCGAGTTTACCTTTTGTATATGGAGTTAGACAATAGTCCAGTTTCATTGTCTTACATGTAGCTGTCCAGTTTTTCCAACAACAGTTGTTGAAGAGGCTGTCATTTCCCTGTTGTATATCCATGGCTCCTTTATCATATATTAATTGGCCATATATGTGTAGGTTTACTTCTGGGCTCTCTATTCTGTTCCTTGATCTATGAGTCTGTTCTTGTGCTAGTATCAAATTGTCTTGATTACTGTGATTTTGTAGTAGATCTTGAAGTGGGACAAAAGAAATCACCTGGGGAGTGAAAATTTTAGTTAATTTCTCTTAAGAGTGTCTTGTAGTTTTCAGGGTAAAGGTCTTTGACTTCCTTGGTTAGGTTCATTTCTAGGTATTTTACTCTTTGTGGTGCAATTGTGAATGGAATTGTTTTCGTGATTTCTCTTTCTGCTAGTTCATCGTTAGTGTATAGGAAAGCAACAGATTTCTGTGTATTAATTTTGTATCCTGCAACTTTGCTGAATTCAGATATTAGTTATAGTAGTTTTTGAATGGATTCTTTAGGGTTTTGAATGTACAATATCATGTCATCTGCAAATAGTGATAGTTTGACTTCTTCCTTACCAATCCGGATGCCTTTTATTTCTTTGTTTTGTGTGATTGCCAAGAGAGGAGTGGACATCCCTTCCTTGTTCCCAATCTTAGGTGAAAAGCTTTCAATTTCTCGCTGTTAAGTATGATGTTGGCTGTGGGTTTGTCATATATGGTCTTTATTATGTTGAGGTACTTGCCCTCTATACCCATTTTGTTGAGTTTTTATCATGAATTGATGTTGAATTTGGTTGAATGCTCTTTCAGCATCTTTGGAGATGATCATGTGGTTTTTGTTCTTTTTGTTGATGTGGTGGGTGATGTTGATGGATTATTGAATGTTGTACCATCCTTGCATCCCTGGAATAAATCCTACTTGTTCATGATGGATGATCTTTTTGATGTATTTTTGAATTCAGTTTGCTAGTATTTTGTTGAGTATTTTTGCATCTATGTTCACCAGGGATATTGGTCTGTAATTTTCTTTTTCTTTTTTTTTTTTTTGTGGTGTCTTTGCCTGGTTTTGGTATTAGAGTGATACTGGCCTCAGAGAATGAGTTTGGTAGTACTCTCTCTTCTTCTACTCTTTGGAAAAGTTTAAGGAGGATGGGTATTAGGTCTTCCCTAAATGTTTGATAAAATTCAGCGGTGAATACACCTGGACCAGGAGTTTTCTTCTTGGGTAATTTTTTGATTACCAACTCAATTTCATTGCTGGTAATTGGTATGTTTAGATTTTCTGTTTCTTCCTAGGTCAGTCTTGGAAGGTTGTATTTTTCTAGAAGGTTGACCATTTCTTCTAGGCTATCCAGTTTGGTAGCATATAGATTTTCATAGTATTCTCTAATAATTCTTTGTATCTCTGTGATGTTCGTCGTGATTTTTCCTTTCTCCTTTCTGATGATGTTTATGTATGTACATTCTCTTTTTCTCTTAATAAGTCTGGCTAGGGGGTTATCTATTTTGTTTATTTTCTCAAAGAACCAGCTCTTTGTTTCATTAATTTTTTCTGTTGTTTTATTCTCAATTTTATTTATTTCTTCTCTGATCTTTATGTCCCTCCTTCTACTGACTTTGGGCCTCATTTGTTTTTCTTTTTCTGGTTTCAATAATTGTGACTTTAGACTATTCACTTGGGATTGTTCTTCCTTCTTTAAATAAGCCTGGATTACTATATACTTTCCTCTTAGAACTGCCTTCACTGCATCCCACAGAAGTTGGGGCATTGTGCTGTTGTTTTCTTTTGTCTCCATTCATATATTGTTTGATCTCTGTTTTAATTTGGTCATTGATCTATTGATTATTTAGGAGCATGTTGTTAAGCCTCCATGTGTTTGTGAGCCTTTTTGGTTTTTTTGTACAATTTATTTCTAGTTTTATACCCTTTTAATCTGAGAAGTTGGTTGGTAGAATTTCAATCTTTTTTAATTCACTGAGGCTTTTTGTGGCCTAGTATGTGGTCTATTCTGGAAAATGTTCCATGTGCACTTGAGAAGAATGTGTATCCTGCTGCTTTTGGGTGTAGAGTTCTGTAGGTGTCTTAGGTCCATCTGTTCTAGTGTCTTGTTCAGTGCCTTTGTGTCCTTACTTATTTTCTGTCTGGTTGATCTGTCCTTTGGAGGTGTGTTGAAGTCCCCTATAATGAGTGCATTGCATTCTATTACCTCCTTTAATTCTGTTAGTGTCTGATTCACATATGTCAGTGCTCCTGTGTTGGGTGCATAGATATTTATAATGGTTATATCCTCTTGTTGGACTGACCCCTTTATCATTATGTAATGTCCTTCCTTATCTCTTGTTACTTTCTTTGTTTTGAAGTCTATTTTGTCTGATACAAGTACTGCAACACCTGCTTTTTTCTCTCTATTGTTTGCATGAAATATCTTTTTCCATCCCTTCACTGTTAGTCTGTGTATGTCTTTGGGTTTGAGGTGAGTCTCTTGTAAGCAGCATATAGATGGGTCTTGCTTTTTTATCCATTCTATTACTCTATGTCTTTTGATTGGTGCATTCAGTCCATTTACATTTAGGGTATGAGTTCCACCTCTGAGGGCAGCACAAGAGACTGAGAAGATGTGGCATTTTTAAAAAGCAGTATAAACATGCATGTGGCAAAGAAAACAATGTAAATAATGCCAGTGAGAGAACAGTGCAAATTAAGTTCCCCTCCTGCCTCTGACACCCTAGTTAGTACTGCAGTAGTTGCCTTTCCCAGAGGCCACTGACTCTGCATCCTGGGCAGTGTTCTGCTTTCCCAGAGGCCACCAGGTCTCTGTATCCTGGACAGTGTTGCACTAGTCCACGGCTCTACCTCATAGTGCTGTGGCACTATGGCATATATAGAGATGGATTTTCTACCTTTATTTCAGCAGTCCCTCATCTTGAATTACAATGAACATGCTGCCACGAACAGCTTTGCCCATAGGTATGATGAAAGGGAGAGCCTTACCACTGTAGCAAGGGAGTGGTGCTTATGGCACCTCAACTCCCTGCCACTCTCTGGATTATGAATGCAATCCCACAGAGGCACCATAGTATGCATCATGACCAGAAGTTACAGAATGCTAACAACTTTCCTCTGGTACATTCTGGGTTATTGGAGGTTTTGAAGGCTGGCTTTGTGACTTAACCAATACACATACAGTGTTTCCAAATCCTGAGCAGCTAACAGAACACACTGTTCCAACATGACATGACTCTTGTCAGCTGGAAGATAGTAACACATGAGCGCATATAAAAGTACACAATGAAAGCTGGTGATAAACACAGAGGTACATGCTATGTTTTCACAATTTAATTAAAGTAATAAGCACATCAAAAACTGACTTACTGGTTTTTTTGGTAACTATACATATATTTCACCTTACTCCTTCTAGGCAGCTCCCTGCATTCCCACAATCTCCATCACCCCAGGTACTGTGAGGCACTTAAGCAGTAGATCACATCCCTCTCCTATGCCAGGACAGAAAAGTGAATGAACATAAGAGTCCTGGTAGTTACAGACATTTGGAGAGTTTTCAAAGACGACAGTGATGTTGAATGGAGTCAGGGAAGTGGTAAAGCATCAGATGGGGTGGCATTTAAGGCAGAGAAGTCCCTGAGCACCAGAGGAAGGCAGAGGTGAGTATAAGAGGCTTCTGGGGATAAGAGGGTTCATTGGTCTCCTGCTGAAATTAGGAACGAGGTTAAGAAACAGATGAGAGACAACAGATAAACAGCTGACAGAGGATGTCTGAAGAGTCTGACTTGAGAGGGAAGACAGAGAAGTGCCGTGGAAAAGACCTGCTCAGGGCCCTGTGTGGAGCCTGTGTTAGCTGAGCCGAGTGCAGGAGTACAACATCCTCACTCAGTGTGGCCTCCCGATGAAATGCTCCACCTGCTCACAACAGTGATACGAGGATGTGCCACACATCTAGTTAACCAAAGGCTGTATTATTTCAACCTACCAACTACAGAACTTTAATGAAAATCAAATATTTTTTTAAATTTTGGTAAGAAAGTAGTTTTTGTTTTTTAATGTAATGGACAACATATGGCCACTTTTGTGAAATGCTACAAATTAATCAGTTTGGTTGGTAAGTAAAATTTGCTTAGAAAAAAATAAGAAAGGTTCTATACTCACTTATCATTAAACTTTGACTTATAAAACCTAGATTTAACTTATGTCATTTATGTAAGTTCATGTCAAATACCCACTTTTGATTATTCATTTCCTATGTTTCTGAACACCTGCCAAAAAGCCCACATAACAATCTCTGTGGTAAATGTTTTGATCAGGAAGTATGAATGAGTCACAAAAAGTATTATAAACAATTATTTTTAATAATTTCCAGTGGTACAACCAAAGTAGTCAAATTTCCAAAACAAGTTTTGGAATGAAAAGTCTTAAGTTAATAGGACATCATTAAAGATAATAAGGGGACAAGAGCTGACCAAGTCCCTCCAGTGGCAAACACTATATTAAAAAAAAAAATCTGGAGGTGGAACTTTAGTGTGTTCTATTGTTAGTCAGAAAAATAGATATCAGCAGGGTGGAAAGAGAATAAGGCCAGTAAAGCCCACTAGAAGGGACTCAAAAGAGTTAACCAGTTAAAAATAGAAAGCTCAGAAGGCCAGGAGCAACTTGGCCTAGAAGTTTGAATACTCCCCAGATAAAGAAAACTATTTTGGCATAGTCTATGTTTTCATTGTGTCAATTAGAATATATCATTGTAAGATTTACTTTAGCATCTGCTAAAAGGCCCAGCTTATTCTGTAAGAATTGTATCTTAAAGCTAAAACTGCATTTTAATCAAATGGACAATGGCTCAGCCCACCTTGGAGGCAGGGCAGACAGTCTTGATTGATATGCTTCCAGACAGAAGCTGATATCCTGGAAAGGAATCAAAGCAGTATATTTTTTGTGATAAGTTTAAAAAAGAAAAGAAAAGAAAGAAACTTAATGTCTTAACAAAGATAAATATTCTGGGACAATCTGGCTGGTCTGCACCTGGCCCTGCCTCACACTCCTGAAAATCTTCAACCACTTATAAACCCTAAACCTTTCAGTGCGCACCTCCCTCTGAGGTCGCCCACACTTTCTAAGTGCATAGCCTTAAACCTTTATCTCAGTCTTTCAGCGCGCCTCTTCTATGAGGCAGCTCACACTCCCCTTTCTCCAAGCGTGCACTTGCTCTCTTTCAATAAAACTTAAACCTTTCAGGGTGCCTCTCCTCTCTGAGGTTGCCCACACTTTTTCTCTCATTAAGTAACTTTAAATAAAACTTTTACTCTGCTTCATCACTGTGTCTCTGCCCTTCAATTCTTTGTTGCGGCGGGGACAAAAACCCAGGAAAATACACAACTCTCCTTCAACAATACCACTGACCACCTACTTCCATGTGCAAATCTCTGTGCTGGGTCCTGGTATCTCAAGAGGAGTAAGACATAGCCCTTGATCTTAAGAACTTACCTCAGAGAAACACGCATTCACACCAGGCAATCACAATCTCATTCCAGAGCGCAAAGGGGTCCAACAAAATCAGTATCCACACCTGACCACAGTAGGTTTGCTTTTATTTTAAAAACACACATACAACATACATACAAAAACACATTTTTAAACCTGCACACCTACTCCCTAGAAGGAAAGAAACTATATACAGAGTACCCTTAACTCTTGGCACAGTCTAACATTTATATTTTACAGGTTGTAGAGATTAATGAATCACAAAAAAACAGTGCAGAACATTCTGGGAAAGCTGGAGGCAGGTCAGGTTCTCCACTTTCTTAAAAATTTCAGTTTGAATAGTTCTAGCAAAACAGCGAAGGAGGCACACATTTGTCCTGGGGTGGGGTTCCTGAGAGACATGGAGCAGATGACTTCCTTCCTATTAGATAATTCTAGAAAAACATGTAGTGATTCTTTCACAAAGGACCTTAGATAACAATTTTTCTTACCCTACCTGGGAGCATTGCTGAAACTGCCTGATAGCCTCTCTCTGGATAGAAAAATGAGTCTTGGAGAAACAGAATTCTGACGTGGCTTTTACAACAGCTTTTAGCTTCCCTTTCCACGATTTTTTTTTTTACAATTTATTTTGGTATCATTAACCTACAATTACATGTGCAATAATATGGTGATTAAACTACCCCCTTCATCAGGTCCCCCCTACCAACCCCATTACAGTCTCTGTCCATCAGCGTAGTGAGATGCTATAGAGTCACTACTTGTGTTCTCTGAGTTGTACAGCCCTCCCTGTGCCCCTGCTACCTTACGTCTGCTAATCATAATACCCCTTTTACCCTCTTATCCCTCCCTTCCCACCCATCTTCCCCAGTCCCTTTCCCTTTGGTAACTATTAGTCCATTCCTGGGTTCTGTGAGTCTGCTGCTGTTTTGTTCCTTCAGTTTTTTTCTTTGTTCTTATACTCCACATATGAGTGAAATCATTTGATACTTGTCTTTTTCGGCTTGGCTTATTTCACTGAGAATAATACCCTCTAACTCCATCCATGTTGTTGCAAATGGTAGGATTTGTTTTCTTCTTATGGCTGAATAATATTCCATTGTGTATATGTACCACATCTTCTTAATCCATTCATCTACTGATGGACACTTAGGTTGCTTCCATTTCTTGGCTATTGTAAATAGTGCTGCAATAAACATAGGGGTGCATCTGTCTTTTTCAAACTGGGCTGCTGCGTACTTAGGGTAAATTCCTAGGAGTGGGATTCCTGGGTCAAATGGTATTTCTATTTTGAGTTTTTTTGAGGAACCTCCATACTGCTTTCCACAATGGTTGAACTAATTTGCATTCCCACCAGCAGTGTAGAAGGGTTCCCTTTTCTCCACATCCTTGCCAACATTTGTTGTTGTTTGTGTTTTGTATGTTGGCCATCCTCACTGGTGTGAGGTGATATCTCATTGTGGTTTTAATCTGCATTTCTCTGATGACCAGTGATGTGGAGCATCTTTTCATGTGCGTGTTGGCCACCTGAATTTCTTCTTTAGAGAAGTGTCTAGTCATATCCTCTGCCCATTTCTTAATTGGATTATTTGCTTTTTGTTTGTTAAGATGGGTGAATTCTTATATATTTTGGATGTCAACCCCTTATCAGATGCATCATTTATGAATATATTTTCCCATACCGTAGGATGTCTTTTTGTTCTACTGATGGTGTCCTTTGCTGTGCAGAAGCTTTTCAGCTTGATATAGTCCCACGTGTTCATTTTTGCTTTTGTTTCCCTTGCCCGGGGGGATATGTTCATGAAGAAGTCACTCATGTTTATGTCCAAGAGATTTCTGCCTATGTTTTTTTCTAAGAGTTTTATGGTTTCATGACTTACATTCAGGTCTTTGATCCACCTTGAGTTTACCTTTGTGTATGGGGCTAGACAGTAGTCCAGTTTCATTCTCTTACATGTAGCTGTCCAGTTTTTCCAACACCAGCTGCTGAAGAGACTGTCATCTCCCCATTGTATATCCAAGGCTCCTTTATCAAATATTAATTGGCTATAAGTGTTTGGGTTAATGTTTGGATTTTCTATTCTGTTCCACTGGTCTGTGGGTCTGTTTTTGTGCCAGTACCAAATTATCTTGATTACTGTGGCTTTGTAGTAGAGCTTGAAGTCATGGAGCGTAATTCCCCCTGTTTGATTCCTCCTTCTCAGAATTGCTTTGGCTATTCGGGGTCTTTTCTGGTTCCATATGAATTTTAGAGTTATTTGTTCCAGTTCATTGAAGAAAGCTGTTGGTAGTTTGATAGGGATTGCGTTGAATCTGTACATTGCTTTAGGTAGTATAGCCATTTTGACAATATTTATTCTTCCTAATCAAGAGCATGGGATGCATTTCCATTTGTTAGTGTCCTCTTTAATTTCTCTTACGAGTGTCTTGTAGTTTTTAGAGTACAGGTCTTTCACTTCCTTGGTTAGGTTTATTCCTAGGTATTTTATTCTTTTTGATGGCAATTGTGAATGGAATTGTTTTTCTGATTTCTCTTTCTGTTAATTCATCATTAGTGTATAGGAAAGCAACAGATTTCTGTGTGTTAATTTTGTATCCTGCAACTTTGCTGAATTCAGATATTAGTTCTAGTAGTTTTGGAGTGGAGTCTTTAGGGTTTTTTATGTAAAGTATCATGTCATCTGCAAATAGTGACAATTTGACTTCTTCTTTACCAATCTGGATGCCTTGTATATCTTTGTTTTGTCTGATTGCCGTGGCTAGGACCTCCAGTACTATGTTGAATAACAGTGGAGAGAGTGGGCATCTCTGTCTTGTTCCTGATCTTAGATGAAAAGCTTTCAGCTTCTCGCTGTTAAGTATGATGTTAGCTGTGGCTTTGTCATATATGGCCTTTATGATGTTGAGGTACTTGCCATCTATACCCATTTTGTTGAGAGTTTTAATCATGAATGGATGCTGAATTTTGTCAAATGCTTTTTTAGCATCTATGGAGATGATCATGTGGTTTTGGTTCTTCTTTTTGTTGATGTGATGGATGATGTTGATGGATTTTCGAATGTTGTACCATCCTTGCATCCCTGGGATGAATCCCACTTGATCATGGTGTATGATCCTCTTGATGTATTTTTTAATTCGGTTTGCTAATATTTTGTTGAGTATTTTTGCATCTACGTTCATCAGGGATATAGGTCTGTAGTTTTCTTTTTTGGTGAGGTCTTTACCAGGTTTTGGTATTAGAGTGATGCTGGCTTCATAGAAAGAGTTTGGAAGTATTCCCTCCTCTTCTATTTTTTGGAAAACTTTAAGGAGAATGGGTGTTATTTCTTCTCTATATGTCTGGTAGAATTCAGAGGTGAATCCCTCAGGTCCGGGGGTTTTGTTCTTGGGTAGTTTTTTGATTACCAATTCAATTTCGTTGCTGGTGATTGGTCTGTTTAGTTTTTCTGTTTCTTGCTTGGTCAGTCTTGGAAGGTTGAATTTTTCTAAGAAGTTGTCCATTTCTTCTAGGTGTTGCAGCTTGTTACCATATAGATGCTCATAATATTCTCTTATAATTCTTTGTATTTCTGTGGGGTCCATCATTATTTTTCCTTTCTCATTTCTGATTCTGTTTATGTGTGTAGATTCTCTTTTTCTCTTAATGAGTCTCCTAGGGGTTTATCTATTTTGTTTATTTTTTCAAAGAACCAGCTCTTGGTTTCATTGATTTTTTTCTATTGTTTTATTCTTCTCAATTTTCTTTATTTATTCTCTAATTTTTACTATGTCCCTCCTTCTGGTGACTTTGGGCCTCAGTTGTTCTTCTTTTTCCAATTTCAATAATTGCATCTTTAGACTATTCATTTGGGATTGTTCTTCCTTCTTTAAATAGGCCTGGATTGCAATATACTTTCCTCTTATAACTGCCTTTGCTGCATCCCACAGAAGTTGCAGCTTTGTGTTCTTGTTGTCTTTTGCCTCCATATATTAGTTGGTCTCTGTTTTAATTTTGTCGTTGACCCATTGATTATTTAGGAGCATGTTATGAAGCCCCCATGTATTTGTGAACCTTTTTGTTTTCTTTGTACAATTTATTTCTAGTTTTATACCTTTGTGATCTGAGAAGTTGGTTGGTAGAATTTCAGTATTTTTGAATTTACTGAGGTTCTTTTTGTGGCCTAGTATGTGGTCTATTCTGGAAAATGTTCCATGTGCACTTGACAAGAATGTGCGTCCTGCTGCTTTGGGCTGTAGAATTCTGTAGATGTCTGTTAGGTCGATCTGTTCTAGTGTGTTGTTCAGTGCCTCAGTGTCTTTACTTATTTTCTGTCTGGTTGATCTCTCCTTTGGAGTGAGTGGTGTGTTGAGGTCTCCCAAAATGAATGCATTGCTTTCTATATCCTCCTTTAATTCTGTTAGTATTGGTTTCACATATGTGGCGCTCCTGTGTTGGGTGCATATATATTTATAATGGTTATATCTTCTTATTGGACTGACCCCTTTATCATTGTGTAATATCCTTCTTTATCTCTTGCTGCTTTCTTCATTTTGAATTCTATTTTGTCTGACACAAGTACTGCAACACCTGCTTTTTTCTCTTTGTTGTTTGCATGAAATATCTTTTTCCATCCCTTCACTTTTAGTATGTGTATATCTTTGGGTTTGAGGTGCATCTCTCATAAACAGCATATAAATGGGTCTTGCTTTTTTATCCATTCTATTACTCTGTGTCTTTTGATTGGTGCATTCAGTCCATTTACATTTAGGGTGATTATCGATAGATATGTACTTACTGCCATTGCTGGCTTTAGATTTGTAGTTACCAAAGGTTCAAGGGTAGCCTCTTTAGTACCTAACAGTCTAACTTAACTCTCTTGTTAAGGTTTTATAAACACAGTCTGATGATTCTTTATTTCTCTCCCTTCTTCTTCTTCCTCCTCCATTCTTTATATACTAGGTGTTCTATTCTGTACTCTTTTACATTTCCTTTGAGTGTTTTTGTGGATAGTTGATTTTACTTTTGCCTTTAGTTAGTATTTGGATGGTCTGCTTTCTTTGCTATGATTTTATTTTCTCTGGTGACATCTTTTTAGCCTTAGGAGTTCTTCCATCTAGAGCAGTCCCTTTAGGATATCCTGCAGAGGTGGTTTGTGGGAGGCAAATTCCCTCAGCTTTCGCTTGTCTGGGAATTGTTTGTCCCCCCCCCCCTCAAATTTAAATTGTAATCGTGCTGGATACAGTATTCTTGGTTCAAGGCCCTTCTGTTTCATTACGTTAAATATATCGTGCCATTCTCTTCTGGCCTGTAAGGTTTCTGTTGAGAAGTCTGATGATAGTCTGATGGGTTTTCCTTTGTAGGTGATCTTTTTTCTCTCTCTAGCTGCCTTTAATACTCTGTCCTTATCTTTGATCTTTGCCATTTTAATTATTATGTGTCTTGGTGTTGTCTTCCTTGGGTCCCTTGTGTTGGGAGATCTGTGGGCTTCCGTGGTCTGAGAAACTTATTTCCTTCCCCAGCCTGGAGAAGTTTCCAGCAATTATTTCTTCAAAGACACTTTCTATCCCTTTTTCTCTCGTCTTCTTCTGTACTCCTATCATGTGAATATTGTTCCGTTTGGATTGGTCACACAGTTTTCTTAATGTTCTTTCATTCTTAGAGATCCTTTTATCTCCCTCTGCCTCAGCTTCTCTGTATTCCTGTTCTCTGCTTTCTCTTCCATTAACAGTCTCTTGCACCTCTTCCATTCTGCTCTTAAGCCCATCGATCACTTGTCTGATTTCTGCATTGTCTTTCCTCACTTCCTTCCTTAGCTCTTGCATATTTCTCTGTAGATCTGTCAGCATGGTTATGACTTTTATTCTGAATTCTTTTTCAGGAAGACTGTAAGTCTATCCCGTCAGGCCCTCTCTCTGGGGTTGTCTGGGTAATCTTTGTCTGTACCATATTCCTCTGTCTTTTCATGACGCTAAAAGTGGTTGCTTGTAGGTGCCACGTGTGCCAGCTGGGAGAACAAAGTCCCTTCCTGCTTGTTCTCCTTGCCCTTCTCCGGGGCCTGAACTGGTTTCTCACACACCAGGAGGCAGTCTCTGGGATAATCCCCGGAGCTGCCTGTGTGTGGGGTCGCCCTCAGCCTAGCCTATACCACTGCGGGGGTTTGAAGTCTTGCTGGGTGCCTTCTGGTCCCCTTGGTGCTTTCCAGCCCTTGTTGTGGGTTCTGGGTCCTTCCTGCTTAGCTGCGCGCCAGCCAGGAGTAGATTCTGTTTGGTTGCTGTGGGCGGGTCCGCTCCTCTGCTGTTCCCCAGCAGTGGTGGATCCCGGACCCTTTGCAGCTCTGGTCGGAGGGGGGTGGGGGGCGAATGGCAGGCTGCTGATGTCTGTGGGAAGCCTCGGTGCAGCTGCTTTGCCTGGCCGCCAGCCAGGGGTTCCGAAATTCCCCAAGACTCCCAGCCTGCTCGGCTGAGTGTGCTGGGATGATTTTGTTCTGCTGTTGGGCCCTTGTCTCTTTAAGACTTTCTTAAAAAGTGCCCGCTTTTCTTTTGTCCCGGGAAGCTGGCTGAGGGGACCCGCTTGCAGTCTCTGTCTCAGTTCTTGCCCTTCTGTTTCTCTAATCTCCAATACACCACCCGATGTGTGTCAGTGCTCCCGGTGCAGATCACTAGGGCTGGTTATTTGGCAGGCCTGTGCTTCCACTCCCTCCCCACTCTGAATCTTTTCCTCCAGCCAATGCACTGGGGTGGGGGAGTGCTCGTGTCCCGCCAGGTCACGGCTTTGTGTCTTACCCACTTCATGAGGTGCTGACTTCTCGCAGATGTAGGTGTAGCCTGGCTGTTGTACTGTATCTTCTGGTCTCTCTTTTAGGAATAGTTGTATTTGTTGTATTTTCACAAATATATATGATTTTGGGAGGAGATTTCTGCTGCCCTGATCACGCCGCCATCTTCCCATAAGCCCTATTACTCCTTTTTGATATAAATATATTATTTACATACAGGGTTTTTTTGAATAATCTCTTTTTATTTTTTTCCACTCTTTCAGCCTCATGTGCCAACAAAAACAACTTGTATGTCCTCACCAGTGTCTGATGCTGAACAGAGAGTGAGTATAACTTTTAAATAGACCCGTATCGTGCTCCAGATGACCCTATGATTTCAAAGATGCTCAGAGCGTCTTCTTTCCTTTCCTTGACATTAAAATCATAGTTAAAAGAACCAGATAGGAGTCTCTAGGACATTTAATTCAACTTTTATCAGGTAGAACTCTAACAAATATTATTCTAATCTTGAATACTTTCATCTGGGAAGCATAGTGTTTCCTTACTTTTTAAAAAATTTTTATCAAATGTACATCACAGTGGTTCAACAGTCCCCCTTCCTCTTCCCCCTCCCCCACCCACTCCCGTCCCCCTTGGTAACCATTAGTCACTTCTCAGTGTCTATGAGTCTAATGCTGTTTTGTTCCTTCTGTTTTACTTTGTTTTATACTCCACAAATAAGTGAAATCATATGGTACTTGTCTTTCTCCGCCTGGCTTATTTCCCTGAGCACATTACCTTCTAGATCCATCCATGTTGTTGCAAATGGCAGGATTTCTTTGCTTTTTATGGCTGCACAATATTCCATTGTGTATATGTACCTCATATTATTATTAAGGTATCATTGATATACAATCTTATGAACATTTCAATTTCACATGAGCAACATTGTGGTTACTACATTCACCCATATTATCAAGTCCCACCCTCACACCCCATTTCAGTCAGTGCCCATCAGCATAGTAAGATGCTAAAGAGTCACTGCTTGTCTTTTCTTGTGCTATAGTGTCTTCCCTGGAACCCCCCTACATTATGTGTGTTAATCATAATGCCCCTTAATCACCTTATCCCTCTCTTTCCACCCACCCTCCCCACCCCCTTCCCTTTGGTAACCGCTAGTCCCTTCTTGCAGTCTGTGAGTCTGTTGCTGTTTTGTTCCTTCAGTTTTACTTCATTGTTATACTCCAAAAATGACTGAAATCATTTGGTACTTGTCTTTCTCTGCCTGGCTTATTTCACTGAGCATAATACCTTTAGCTCCATCCATGTTGCAAATGGTAGGATTTGTTTTCTTCTTTTGGCTGAATAATATTCCATTGTGTATATGTACCACATCCTCTTGATCCATTCATTTACTGATGGACACTTAGGTTGCTTCCATTTCTTGGCTATTGTAAATAGTGCTGCAATAAACATAGGGGTACATATGTCTTTTGCATCTGAGATCTTGTTTTCCTCACTTTTTTTTATAATCATGAACATAACATACTTGCACAACTAAAAGGGATTAAAAAGGCACAGAAGAGAATACAGTGTGTTTTCTGTTGCTCCATAACAAGTTGCCACAAATATAACTGCTTAAAATAATACTTGTATATTAGTCCTCGATTCTGTTGGTTGGAAGCCAGGCTGTCACAGCTGGCTCCTCTCTTCATGGTCTCACACTCAGAGTGATGCTGACATTGGTTTATCTGAGGCTGCCCTTCCAAATTCTTCCAGGTTGTTACAGAATTCTGTTTCTTGCTAGCTGGTTGCTATTACCTCTTAGAGACCATTCTCAGGTCCTTGCTATATGGCACGTCCTATTCCATACAGCAAGGGAGAACTTGAATATTTAATCCCCTTCAAGTTTCAAATCCCATTCATCTAGAAGTTTTCAGTCTCTTTTAAGGGCTTACTTTATTAAATCAGGCCCACTCAGGATAATATCTGCTGCTAAAGTTAACTAATTTGGGACCTTAATTTCATCTACAAAATCCCTTCACAACAGCACCTAGATTAGTGTTTGGATAACTAGAAGGTTGTAGGTATACCTGGAACCTCTAATCTTGGGGTTCATCTTAGAATTACGCCCACTATATACAGGAAAAGTGACTTTCTCACCTCCACCTCAGAGAACACTCCCTCAACCAAGCCCACGCCCCCAATGGGAACTACTTCCATTAGGCTGTTACTACACTTTGAGACATTTTTACCCATACTCACTATATTTGAGAAAATATGGAAAAATATCTCTTTTTCTTTTTAACCTCAAAAAAAAGTAGTAAATAAATCCCTGTTTGGATACTTAGTTTTGAGATTTATCATGTTGTGGCATGTCTCAGTAGTTATGTATTCCATTTTATAGATTACTGCAGTTTATTTATGCATTTGCCAGTTGTTGGACATCTGGTTAATAGTTTTTGACTATTTTTGTATAAAGCTGCTATGAACATGCATTTATAAGTCCTTGTGTGTATGTATGTTTTTATTTTTGTGTACCTACAAGTAGGGTTTTGGTTGTATAATAAGTGTGTATTTAACTTTATAAGAAACTACCATCTGTTTCCCAAAGTGGGGGAGTATAATGATCATAAAATCTTTTTTAGTTTCTTTGGTAAATTATATTTATCCTTTCAAATGTGCCTATATTCTGTTCTAGTAGAGATTTTTTAAATTGTTGCTGTGTTTTTGTTTTCTTTCAGCAAAAAGAAAATATTCGTTCTTTAATTATGTCTGGCCATGTTGGTTTTGAGAGTTTGCCTGATCAGCTGGTGAACAGATCCATTCAACAAGGCTTCTGTTTTAATATTCTCTGTGTGGGTAAGGGCCACTCTCCCTTGTAGTACCCCTGCTCCCCCTGCTCACCTCATCTTAAAAGCAGTGTGGTACCCACATCATCAATTTTGAGATCATGATCACAGATTTTTTTCTGTTATTTAAATTTTATCAGTTATTTTTTCTTAGCTCTGCTACTTTAATTTTGTTTGCTCTTTAAATATTTTAATACTTTCTTCAGTACTGAGTAACTTAGCATACATTTTTCTTTTTCAGTTAGAATAATGAAGTTCCTTTATAACTAGGATGAGGTTTTTTTAATGCTCTGCTAATTACTTAGTGACAAGTCTTAGCATTATTTCTTTCATCAAAAACACAGACTGACATACTTGAAATATTTGGGTTCCTGAAAGCCACTGTAAGTTTTCTTCCTCATCCATCCTGTGTGCCTGTAAAGATGTGCACCATTGTTTCTTTCAGGGGAGACTGGAATTGGAAAATCAACACTAATGGACACATTGTTTAATACTAATTTTGAAGACCAGGAATCCTCACATTTTTACTCAAATGTTAGACTAGAAGCTCAGACATATGAACTCCAGGAAAGTAATGTTCAACTGACATTGACCATTGTGAATACAATAGGATTCGGTGACCAAATAAACAAAGAAGACAGGTAAGTGTTTTCTAGTAATAAAAACGTCTTTCTTATTTTAGGATTTTGACCTTCTTTCCCTACAGGCTATGATTTGATTTTCTTCTGTGGAAACCATACCTTTCCTCCCAGACATTTTTAACAAATTGATGTTTTTCTATCCAATTGTTTAATTTCTTTAGTATAATTTGATATTAAAATGTATATTTCAGCAAAATAGTTTGTTTCCTTATATGTCTATTCAGTGTATATTGAGTACTTTGTACTAATTCAGGTAGGACTTCTCTTATTGAGGAAGAAAACCAAGACATTCGATGGCAATATAATGGTCAAATCTGTGGCACATGATGTTTTTTGTGGAATTCTAACCAAATTAGACAGGTGCATTATTAAGCAATGCAGGAAAGGTTTGATAATGAAATTTTTATTTCATGTTATGGTATAAAGATTGATTACAGATTTATGTGAAACAAACTATGAAGGGGAAGTGGATTAGAGTAAAACAATAACTTTTTGTTCTTTTTCCTTTTTGAAATGTTAATATTCTTGTTATTAATTTCCTAGTTTAAATTTCAAGAACTATGTGAGAGCTTTCTTTTTTTTTATTAAGGTATTATTGATATACACTCTTATGAAGGTTTCACATGAAAAAAACAATGTGGTTACTACAATTACCCACCCATATTATCAAGTCCCCACCCATACCCCAATGCAGTCACTGTCCTTCAGTGTAGTGAGATGCCACAGATTCACTTTTGCCTTCTCTGTGCTACACTGTTTTCCCGATGACCCCCACACCATGTGTGCTAAACATAAAACCCCTCAATTCCCTTCTCCCTCCCTCCTCACCTGCCCTCCCATACCCCTCCCCTTTGGTAACCACTATTTCCTTCTTGGAGCCTCCGAGTCTGCTGCTATTTTGTTCCTTCAGTTTTGCTTCATTGTTTTACTCCACAAATGAGGGAAATCATTTGGCACTTGTCTTTCTCCACCTGGCTTATTTCACTGAGCATATCCTCCATCTCCATCCATGTTGTTGCCAATGGTAGGATTTGTTTCTTTCTTATGGCTGAATAGTATTTCATTGTGTATATGTACCACTTCTTCTTTATCCATTCATCTACTGATGGACAGATTGCTTCCATATCTTGGCTATTGTAAAAAGTGCTGCAATAAACATGGGGGTGCATATGTCTTTTTGAATCTGAGAAGTTGTATTCTTTAGGTAAATTCCAAGGAGTGGGATTCCAGGGTCAAATGGTATTTCTATTTTTAGTTTTTTGAGGAACCTCTATATTGTTTTCCACAATGGTTGAAGTAGCTTACATTCCCACCAGCAGAGTAGGAGGGTTCCCCTTTCTCCGCATCCTCGCCAGCATTTGTTGTTCTTAGTCTTTTGGATGCTGGCCATCCTTACTGGTGTGAGGTGATATCTCACTGTAGTTTTAATTTTCATTTCCCTGATGATTAGTGATGTGAAGCATCTTTTCATGCGTCAGTTGGCCATCTGAATTTCTTCTTTGGAGAACTGTCTTTTATATCCTCTGCCCATTTTTAATCGGGTTATTTGTTTTTTGGGTGTTGAGGCATATAAGTTCTTTATATATTTTGGATGTTAACTGCTTGTCAAATATGTCATTTACAAATATATTCTCCCATACTGTAGGATGCCTTTTTGTTCTGTTGATGGTGTCCTTTGCCATACAGAAACTTTTTAGTTTGATGTCCCCCATGAGTTCATTTTTGCTTTTGTTTCCCTTGCTCGAGGAGATGCATTCAGGAAGAAGTTGCTCATGCTTATACTCAGGAAATTTTTGCCTATGTTGTCTTCAAAGAGTTTTATGGTTTCATGACTTATATTCAGGTCTTTGATCCATTTCGAGTTTACTTTTCTGTATGGAGTTAGACAATAATCCAGTTTCATTCTCTTGCATGTAGCTGTCCAGCTTTTCCAACACCAGCTGCTGAAGAGGCTGTCATTTCCCCATTGTATATCCATGGCTCCTTTATCATATATTAATTGACCATACATACTTGGGTTTATATCAGGGCTCTCTAGTCTGTTCCATTGGTCTATAGGTCTGTTCTTGTGCTGGTACCAAATTGTCTTGATTACTGTGGCTTTGTAGTAGAGCTTGAAGTCGGGAGCGTAATCCCCCCCAGCTTTATTCTTCCTTCCCAGGATTGCTTTAACTATTCAGGGTCTTTGTTGTTCCATATGAATTTTAGAACTATTTACTCTAGTTCATTGAAGAATGCTGTTGGTATTTTGATAGGGATTGCATTGAATCTGTAGATTGCTTTAGGCAGGATGGCCGTTTTGACATACTTCCTATCCATGAGCACAGGATGTATTTTCATTTATTGGTATCTAATTTCTCTTAAGAGTGTCTTGTAGTTTCATTGTATAGGTCTTTCACTTTCTTCGTTAGGTTTATTCCTAGGTATTTTACTCTTTTTGATACAATTATGAATGGAATTCTTTTCCTAATTTCTCTTTCTGTTAGTTCATCATTAGTGTATAGAAGTGCAACAGGCTTCTGTGTATTAATTTTGTATCCTACAACATTGCTGAATTCAGATATTAGATCTAGTTGTTTTGGAGTGGATTCTTCAGGGTTTTTTATGTTCAAAATCATGTCATCTGCAAACAGTGACAGTTTAACTTCTTCTTTACCAGTCTGGATGCCTTTTATTTCTTTGTGTTGTCTGATTACCATGGCAAGGACCTCCAGTACTATGTTAAATAAAAGTGGGGAGAGTGGGCATCCTAGTCTTGTTCCCGATCTTAAAGGAAAGGCTTTCAGCCTCTTGCTGTTAAGTATGATGTTTGCTGTGGGTTTGTCATATATGGCCTTTATTATGTTGAGGTACTTGCCCTCTATACCCATTTTTTTGAGTGTTTTATCATGAATGCTTTTTCCTCATCTATGGAGATGATAATGTGGTTTTTGTTCTTCTTTTTGTTGATGTGGATGATGATGATGGATTTTCGAATGTTGTACCATCGTTGCATCCAAGATGAACCCACTTGATCATGGTGTATGATCCTCGATGTATTTTTGAATTCGGTTTGCTAATATTTTGTTGAGTATTTTTGCATTTATATTCATCAGGGATATTGGTCTGTAGTTTTCTTTTTTTGTGGTGTCTTTGCCTGGTTTTGGTTTTGGTATTAGAGTGATGTTGGCCTCATAGAATGAGTTTGGGAGTATTCCCTCCTCTTCTTTTTGGAAAACTTTAAGGAGGATTGGTATTAGCTCTTCACTAAATGTTTGATAAAATTCAGTGGTGAAGCCATCGGGTCCAGGAGTTTTGTTCTTAGGTAGTTTTTTGGTTACCAATTCAATGTCATTGCTAGTAATTGGTCTGTTCACATTTTCTGTTTCTTTGTGGGTCAGCCTTGGAAGGTTGTATTTTTCTAGAAAGTTGTCCATTTCTTCTAGGTTATCCAGTTTGTTAGCATATAATTTTGCATAGTATTCTCTCATAATTCTTTGTATTTCTGTGGTGTCCATAGTGATTTTTCCTTTCTCACTTCTGATTCTGTCTATGTGTGTAGACTCTCTTTTTTTCTTGATAAGTCTGGCTAGGGGGTTATCTATTTTATTTATTTTCTCAAAGAACCAGCTCCTGCTTTTATTGATTCTTTCTATTGTTTTATGCTTCTGAATTTTATTTATTTATGCTCTAATCTTTATTATGTCCCTCCTTCAACTGACTTTGGGACTCATTTGTTCTTCTTTTTCTAGTTTTGTTTATTGTGAGTTTAGACTGTTGATATGGGATTGTTCTTTCCTGAGGTAGGCCTGTATAGCAGTATACTTCCCTCTTAGCACTGCCTTCGCTGTGTCCAACAAATTTTGCATTGTTGAAGTTTTGTTGTTATTTGTCCACATATATTGCTTGATCTCTGTTTTTATTTGGTCATTGATCCCTTGGTTATTTTGGAGCATGTTATTAAGCCTCCATGTGTTTGTTGACTTTTTCATCTTCTTTGCATAATTTATTTCTAGTTTCACACCCTTGAGGTCTGAGAAGCTAGTTGATACAATTTCAATCTTTTCTAACTTACTGAGGCTCTTTTTGTGGCCTAGTATATGATCTATTCTTGAAAATGTTCCATGTGCACTTGAGAGGAATGTGTATCCTGTTGCTTTTGGGTGTAGAGTTCTGTAGATGTCAGTTAAACCCATTTGTTCTCATGTGTTGTTCAGTGCCTCTGTCTCCTTACTTATTTTCTGTCTGGTTGTTCTGTCCTTTGGAGTGAGTGGAGTGTTGAAGTCCTAGAATGAATGCATTGCATTCTATTTCTCCTTTTCATTCTGTTAGTATTTGTTTCACATATGTGTTGGGTGTATAGATATTTATAATAGTTATATCCTCTTGTTGGATTGACCCCTTTATCATTATGTAATGTCTGTCTTTTGTTCCTGTCTTGGGTGCATCGATATTTATAATAGTTATATCCTCTTGTTGGACTGACACCTTTTTCATTATGTAATTTCCATTTTTGTCTCTTGTGACTTTCTTGTTTTAAAGTCTAGTTTGTCTGATACAAGTACTGCAACACCTGCTTTTATTCTCCCTATTAGTTGCATGAAATATCTTTTCCATCCCTTCACTTTTAGTCTGTGTACTTTGAGTTTGAAGTGAGTCTCTTGTAGGCAGCATATAGTTGGGTCTTGTTTTTTTATTCATTCCTTGACTCTATGTCTTTTGATTGGTGCATTTAGTCCATTTACATTTAGGGTGATTATCAATAGGTATGTACTTATTGCCATTGCAGGCTTTAGATTCATGTTTACCAAAGGTTCAAGGGTAACTTCCTTACTATCTAAGAGCTAACTTAACTCACTTAGTATGCTATTAGAAACACAATCTAAAGGTTCTTTTTTTCCCCTCCTTTTTTTCCTCCTCCATTCTTTATATATTAGGTATCATATTCTGTACTCTTTGTCTTTCCCTTTTTATTACCTTGGCTATTTGACCTTAGGAACACTTCCATCTATAGCAATCCCTCCAAAATACACTGTAGAGATGGTTTGTGGGAGGTAAATTCTCTCAGCTTTACTTATCTGGAAATTGTTTAATGCCTCCTTCAAATTTAAATGATAATCTTGCTGGATAAAGTATTCTTGATTCAAGGCCCTTCTGCTTCACTCCATTAAATACATCATGCCACTCCCTTCTGGCCTGTAAGGTTTCTGTTGAGAAGTCTGATGATAGTCTGATGGGCTTTCCTTTTTATGTGATCTTATTTCTCTCTGGCTGCTTTTAATAGTCTGTCCATATCCTTGATCTTTGCCATTTTTATTATTATATGTCTTTGTGTTGTCTTCCTTGGGTCCCTTGTGTTGGGAGATCTGTGCACCTCTGTGGCCTGAGAGACTGTCTCCTTCCCCAGATTGGGGAAGTTTTCAGCAATTACCTCCTCAAAGACACTTTCTATCCCTTTTTCTCTCTCTTTGTCTTCTGGTACCCCTGTAATGTGAATATTGTTCCTTTTGGGTTGGTCCCACAGTTCTCTCAATATTCTTTCATTCTTAGAGATCCTTTTTTCTCTCTGTACCTCAGCTTCTTTGAATTCCTCTTCTATAGTTTCTATTTCATTTATCGTCTCCTCCACCATATCCAATCTGCTTTTAATTCCATCCATTGTCCTCTTCAACGATTGGATCTCTGACCAGAAGTCATTCCTGAGTTTTTGAATATTTCTCTGTACCTCTGTGAGCATATTAATGATTTTTATTTTGAACTCCCTTTCAGGAAGAGTCATGAGGTCGATGTCATTTAAATCTTTCTCAGGAGTTGTATTAATAATTTTACTCTGAACCAGGTTCCTTTGGCATTTCATATTTGTATATGGCGCCCTCTAGTGCCCAGAAGCTCTACTCCCTGGAGCTGCTTAGCCCCTGAAGCAATATCGGGGGTCAAAGGGGAGTTGTATTGATGCCTGGGGGGAGGAAAGAGCTGTATCCTGCTACCCTGCTGCTATGCCTGTGTCCACTGCCTGAACCAGTGCGCTGAGCACACAGGTATAAGCCACTATGCGTTGCGTTTGTAGTTGCTGTAGACATATAATCCCTCTGGCTGGCCTAACACCATGGTAGGGTTTGCCGGTTTGCCAGCCAGGTGGGACTGGCCAGGAGAAAGGCGCAGTAGGTTGCGTATCACGGAGGGGGTCCTTGGAGCTGTGTAGCCAGCCAGGGAGCTGGAGCACCTGAAGATCATCTAAGGAGGAAGATTTATTTTTCCTCCTTAAATATGAGAGTCTATATGGCAAAGCTTCCAACCTGCTGGGCAGAGTGCACCCGGACAATTTTGTCTACCTGTCCTGTCTCCTGAGCAGTAAGCTCTGTGCAATCCTTGCCCCTTTAGCAGCCCTCTTGTTAAGGATTTCCTTGGTAGGAAGTCTCTCAGACTGCCCTTTCTTTTGTCCCAGAGCAGCCAGATATGGATCCCTGCTTTCCACAAGTGTCTGGAATCTCAGTCTCTCCAGGAATTCTGCCTGTCTTAGCTTTCCAACCTCATAATCATGAGAGTATCATGCAAGCACCATGAATTGTAGGTTTGTGCTCCCAGAGCAGATCTCCGGAGTTCGGTATTCAGCAGTCCCAGGCCTCCACTCCCTCTCTGCTCGATTTCTCTTCCTCCCACTGGTGAGCTGGAGTGGGGGAAGGGTTGGGTCCTGCTGTATCACAGCTTTGGTACGTTACCCTGTTTTGTGAGGTCTGCCCTTTTCTCCAGGTGTATGCAGTCTGGCGCAGTCCTCTTTCCTATTGCTCTTTCAGGATTAGTTGTACTAATTATATTTTCGTATTATATGCAGTTTTAGAAGGAAGCCTGTTTCTCACCTCTCACGCCACCATCATTCGGCAGGAATCTTCTTGAACATCAGCATGAGTAAATTTTTTCTAGAGACATCTGGGCAAAGGGAACCAAAGGAAAAATTAACAGATAGGACTACATTAACCTAAAAAGCTTCTGCAGAGCAAAGAAAACCATCAATAAAACAAAAAGGCAACCTATAGTATGGAAGAATGTATTTTCAAATGATGTATCCAATAAGGAGCTAATATCCAAAACACATAAAGAGCTCAATCAACAACAAGAAAAACACAGCCCAAGTAAAAAATGTGCAGAGGACCCGAGTAGACATTATTCCAAAGAAGACCTACAGATGACTGACAGGCACATGAAAAAATACTCCACATTGCTAATCATCAGGGAAATGCAAATCAAAACCACAATGAGATATCACCTCACACTGGTCAGAATGGCCACTATCCAAAAGAGAAGACATAACAATTGTTGGAGAGGATGTGGAGAAAAGGGAACCCTCCTACCCTGTTGGTGGGAATGTAAATTGGTACAGCTACTGTGGAAAGCAGCATGGAGGTTCCTCAAGAAGCTAAAAAAGAGAAATACCAAACGGCCCAGCAATTCAATTTATGTGGAAGTTCCCAAAGAAAACAAAATCACTAATTTGAAAAGATGTATGCACACTTAGGTTTATTGCATCATGATTTACAATAGCGAAGATATGCAAGCAACCCATATGCCCATCAATAGATGAATGGAGAAAGAAGTGATGCATATACACAATTCAATATTGCTCAGCCATAAAAAGGATCTTGTCATTTGCCACAACTTGAGTGTACCTAGAGGGTATTATGCTAAGTGAAATAAGTCAGACAGAAAAAGACAAATGCTGTATGATTTCACTTATGTGTAGAATCTAAAAAAACAAAACAAAGAAAAGAGAAATAGATCCATAAATACTGACAACACACTCTTGGTTACAGTAGGTGAGGGAGTGGGATATGGGTGAAATAGGTGAAGTTGGTAAAGTGGTACAGACTCAAAATTATCAGTTATATGAATGGATGTACAGCATAGAAAATTTAACCAATAATACTGTACCTTGGTATGGTAGCAGGGGCTAACTAAACTAAACAGTGTTGAGCATTTAGTAAAATATGTAATTATAGTCACTGTGTTGTACATCTGAAACCAATATAATATTGTATATCAACTGTATTCCAATAAACAAAGGTCATTATTAAGATGTCCAGGGAATTTGGCAGAACGTTTGCTGTTACTTTCATGTGGAATCCAAAAGTTACTTAATGAGAATAGCCAAGAATAGCAACTTGAATAGGATAGGCACTGATTTACCCAAATGAACTGGACTTTCACAAACTAATCTGGGAGTGATTCCCAGGGTGCTCTGCACACACACTGGGATATGATTTGCATCTTGAAGAATGGATAGAAAAAAACAGCTAAAGAAAAAGCATGCCAGGAGGAGCTCTGATGTGAGCACTCAGAGCTCAGGATGTGATGGAACTTTCCTTTGTTTGTAATTAAAGGAAATGAAACCATGCCTTTCCTCCTTACTACATTAATGCTTTGTATGAATCTGATTTAAGAAGCAGAAGTGATGGAATTTGACAAATGCATTTTTAGTTATTAATGCTCGTGCCTTCTCCTAGTTAAATGTGTGTTGTCCAGTCTGGTTACAATGAGATGCCTAGCCTCATTCAGCAGTCTGGGGGTGTGGGAACCTTTGTGAGAAGACAAATGGACCCAGTATCTAAATGATTGTGAGAATGAATTGGGGTGAATCCAATAAATGTCATTTCTACAAAGAAGTTTAAAGCACAAGTTGTCCTGATGGCTCTGAAGTGCCACCTTTGTGTGTGCATGCTCTGCACAATTTGTTTTATTACTGAAGTTATCTGTTTAGATACTAACTTTATTAATTGGTGCAAATATAGATCTCAAATGTACAGGTACACAAATATCTTATTAGGGTAACATGAATGTGTTGTGTTAACTATTTAAATAATTATGTTTTAGCTACCAACCAATAGTTGACTACATAGATGCTCAGTTCGAGGCTTATCTCCAAGAGGAACTGAAGATTAAGCGCTCTCTCTTTAACTACCATGATTCTCGCGTCCACGTGTGCCTGTACTTCATCTCTCCTACGGGCCACTCTCTGAAGACACTGGACCTCTTAACCATGAAGAGCCTTGACAGCAGGGTGGGTTTGGAAAAGCAATCAACTCAGCAGGCTCATTTTGAACTATTAAAATCTCTTTATGATGAGTATACCTATCATAACTTTTATTCTGTGCATTTTGAAAGCATTTCATAATCTATCTTAGGTTATATTCCAGAGAAATTCCGTTTGGAGGATGAGATGCAAAGAAAAAACTTTAACATAAAATTTCAGCCCCCTTTAGTAATTGCCAGAATATGGGTCTGTCTCCATTTACATTTTTAAATATAGAATTTATTGGACACTAATTTTACTTTGTGACACTTGAGTGAGAGGAGTTGACAAAGATTAAGATCTAATATATCATCATGTATTATGTAAATTATGTCTTACTTTGAACCTTCCCAAGTAAAAACCGATTTTTGATTTTCTGAGCTAACGAGTTATATATAAATTCAGGGAGCTGTAAAAATATGTAATCTGCAAATGAACTCACCTCAGATTTTTTTTTGTTTAAAAGATGGCTAAAGACTGGTATCTTACACTAAAAAATCTCCAGAGTTTTCCTGTAAACTCTGATGGTGTGACAGTTGCAACATTCATCATCCAGGCTAATAATTTCATAAGGTAGGATTCAGAAAAAAATGGCACACTGGCCTTGTCTGCTTCCTGTATAGAGATCAGCATGGAAAGCATGAAGACCTGCTTAGTGAAGCCTTGGTATATAGATTGATTGACTTTTGACTAGTTGCACAGTCCCCTGGCTTTAGCAAAACCTGATGAAGCTTATGTGAAGTCTAGTCATCTGATCAGATGTTCTAACCATTTAGCCAGTTACAGTTATAGTTGAGTCTGATTTTCTGGAAATTCATATTTATTAAAGGAGCATAAAAACAACAGTGTGCACCTTTGTCATAGCCGGACAGAAGCGTCAAATGGCATGGTTTGTGTAAAGGTCATAGAAGCTGGTGGTGTTGGAGGCTGGTTGTAAATATGGGCTCTGTCACTTAATAGCTACATGTTCTTGGCAAATTTCTTTAGCCCTCTGAGCCTCAGTTTCCCCATCACTAAAATAAAAACTAGGAAGAATTACCTACCTCAAGGGGCAGATGTGATGATTAATTAAGTTGCTAGTTTATCCTAAGCTTTTATTTTTAAAAGCAGAACACTATGCAGTGTAGCATGGAAAGTTACCTTATCTTTTGCACTGAGTGCCAGGTTGCCATCCCTGGGCACACCTGTTACTTTCCCTTCTCTGATAAACAGATCAACGTTACATTTAGCTTTCAGTCCACGCTGTACCCAGCACATTAGTAGTGTTCCTGGCTAGGAATGCCTGAGGAGTACCTCAGCTGTGTGTACTCATAGTAAGCCTGCAGACATCGTCCCCCGACCAGGGCCAATGCCAAGGCTGGGCTGGACCTGTGGTTCTTACTATGATCACAGGATGCACTTCAACAAGAAACCATCCAAGAACTTTGGAAAATAAGATTTGTTACTCACGGATCCTGGAGGGTACACAGCATACCCAAGGCTACACAGAGGTCAGGAAGAGGAGGGAGGTGAGCACGAACCTGGTTTGGCCTTTATCATGGTCTGAGGGTGGGTGTCTAGGGCCTCTTGGGCTCATGCTTCATTAACAAACTTAAAGCATCAGGCAGGGAATTAGGGTGAAAGAAGGGAGAAATGGTCTGGTTCCTTTGTTTTGCTAGCAGCTATGTCAGACGGCTGGTGATACGGGCATTCCATGTGGATGTCTGAGATAGGGGCCTCAGCAATCGAAAAGCTTACTGTCAGGCACTTGCACTAAAGCCTGCTTCTATTATTTATTGTGGAAGCTATTTGTAAGTTATTAACTTGGCATAATTTATTGAATACCTAAGTATTTAACATTGAAACCAAGAACTTGGCATCACATTTTTATGTATTTTGACAAATTTAACATGAAAGCTATTTACCCACAATTATTGGAAAGTCTTCTGCCATACATTTTATGGATATTTGGGAAATTTTTATCTTATTTGAAGCATATTTAAGAGTAATAAATCCAAATATACACAGTAAATCTGTGAAATTGGAGAAGAGAAAGACTTTTAAGAATAGAATAAGAATTATGATTTTTACCTTTCACTCATTCTGAAAATCACATTGATACCTCATTCTCTTGACACACATGACTAGCCTGAAGTTTTTCCACTAAAAAAAAAAACCAAAAATCTGCAGACTTCTAAATCTGTGGAGTCATCACTCTTTTGTGGGACATTAATCTTACAGAAGTAGCTTCACAGGTTTGTCTGTCCTCACGACCCCACCTCTCTTCTGGACAGTGATAAAACTTCAATTTATGCTGAGAAAATTATTTCTTCGAGTCGTGAACATTTTTGGTTGGTATACATAAAATCTCCTTCCTTAGACAACCAGGTGAGAGTCTAATGATGGGTGCGGATCAGATGGATTCATTGGGAAAGTGGGACCTGCTGCATGAGAGGCTGCAGAGACTTAACCTGTCCCAAGTGTTGCTGGGGGATCAATCCCCCATTAGTTAGTACTTAAATTATTAAGAAGTAAAGCATCCTTAGTGAATTAAGCAGGCATTTTAGCTTACTGCCTATATTTACTTATTTTGTAAATGATAGATTTTGAGAGGAAGGAAGAAAATGTGAGATTTCTAAACCTATTCAGAGGAAATATTAAGAGCTCCTTTTTAAAAGCAGTTATTGCAAGGCAGCCTCTGCAGGAATGATTGTATAGAGGTGTCTTGTAAGAACAATAGCCAGTGCTTGTCTAAGTCAGGAGTCGGCAAGGCTTCCCAGGCCATGTGGTCTCGAGTAACCACTCATCTCTGCTACTGTGGCATGAAAGCGACCGGAGACAGTGTGTAAGTGAATGAGGCTAGCTGTGTTCCAGCAGATCTCTGCTTATATAAACGGCAGTGAACTGGACCATAGTTTGCCCATCCCCTAACCCAGGTTAAGAAAATTTGTGAGAGACTGAATTGATTTGAAAGCAGTAACTACAGGATTAAAAAATAAATCCTCAATTATGAGATTTTGTTTTTCTTTATTCTTACTAGGTGAACATTATACCAGTGATTGCCAAAGCAGATACAATTTCTAAAACTGAATTACAGAAGTTTAAGATCAAGCTCATGAGTGAATTGGTCAGTAATGGCGTCCAGATATACCAGTTCCCAACAGATGATGAAAGTATTGCTAAAATCAATGCTGCGATGAATGTGAGCTCCTAATTGAATACTGATTCTGCTTAACGTGAAAAAACATAATTTATAAGTAACAGTGCTACTAATATGTTTTCACTTGTTTCTTCAAAAACACTTCAAGCAAACTGAATTTTTAAACAGCTCAGGGTAGGAAAATGTTTATTTTCTAGAGCTGAAAAAAGTATGATAATGTTTCTGAGCATATTTTCTTTCCTTCCCACTTTCACCTAAATAAAGTGGTACATTTGTGAGGTGGGAATACACCTTTTGTGGAACCATACTTAATGCCTCAGAAAAATGCCTTTTTTATCCTCTTCAAAAACATGGAAGCCTCCCTTGGAATGCTTTAGAATCTTAAAACCTTTGAGGAGATCTTTCTAATCTGATACTTAAGCTCATTCTCCCTTGCAGTATCATACATACATATTAAATATTCACATAACTTGTAGCTTAATGTAATTGAAGATAACAAAGTTCTCTTTGTGTTACTTTCTTGAGGCTATGCAATTTGTGAAATATTTGGTTATCTTTTGAAGGATAATAGGTTTTGGAGTCAGTCAGACTTAATGATATGGTTTCCTGGGACTAACCCCCCCCCGGAGACTTTATCTTATCTACAAAGCTGGGGAACTCACACCTTTGTTAAGGACTATTGTAAGGATAGAGCCTTCATTCACTGCCTAACATGGTGACATTAAGTAACTGTTCATTCCATTTATATAAAGGTACTTGAACTAAATGTATAGAAGCTGACTCATGTAGAGGAAGTGATGGTTAATTCCTATGTGCAAATGTCTTTAGATCTGATTTTTTCTTTAGACCACCTGGAGTAATTTTTCAGAAAGGCATTATTAAGAGGCTAAATGTCAGTTATTAAATATTAAGCAATTCCTATAGCACAATACCTTGCATGTGGGGGTGCTCAATAAGTAATTTCCTGTTGGGCCTGAAAATGACTCTTGTGGAATAGTTGGCACATACGCATTGCCAAGTTTTAAAATCTGAGGCCTAGCAGGTCATTCTGTTTTTTAATAAATTTGTTGTTTAATAGGTGTTCATTCTGTAATTTTCATAAAACTTCTCTAGTTAGTCATTTACACACTGGTGAGAGATGTGATCGATGTCATGGTTTCTTTCCAGGGACACTTGCCCTTTGCCGTAGTGGGAAGTATGGATGAGGTCAAAGTTGGAAATAAGATGGTCAAAGCTCGCCAGTACCCCTGGGGTATTGTTCAAGGTAATGAGAGAATGGCGACGGGGATGCGGTACGAATCGCTGAGAGCTGGGTGGGGTGCGCTCTCTGGGGTGGGCCTACCTGGATCGTGGGGGGTTGTCAGAGGAGTTGGCTGCATTTGATTTAGGCAACATGTAGAGGCAGAACAGAACCTCCCTATGGTCCACATCGTATCACCATGCCTCCCCAGCCAGGTGTGCCAGGACGTTCAGAAGGGCAAAGCACTGGTTGAGTACTTTGAACAAAATTTGAGTGTAAACATAATACTTAAGCTAATTACTAGGTAATTTTAGGACAATAAACCATCTTGTAAATTTACATATTTCTGTTCCTTGAAGTATTACTATCTATTTCCAAAATAAACAGCCAACTAAAATATTTTAGGATTTATCAAGCATTAAAATGAGTAAGTAGTTAGTACTCTCTGGTTCATTTGCTTGTGCTACTAAGAGGGAACGGATTACCCCTACTAGTGTTAGTGTTCCACTGCTGCTTTCTAAAAACTTTATATTTTGTAATCAGTGAAAAGTATTCACAAAACATGTTTAATGTATAAAACTATAAAACCAATAATTAACAGTGTTCGTCAGAGTAGCACATTTATTGTGGCCTTCTGGACGCCATAAACATAGGAGAAGGACCATGTAAGTTTAAGCTGACTCACTAATTTTGAGTAGTGCATAACACGGGATCGTAAAGGCAGCGCTGTGAAAGAGGTCTGACAGAGCATGCGCAGATGGTACCGTGAGTAGGCAGAATTTACTACTTTGAGGTTTGGGTGAGATGATGTTACACCTTTTTGAGCACTATGTGAGATGTCCTGAGGATAATTTGTAAGCTGCCAACAAAATACTGGTGAAGTAGCTGAAACATAAGGCAACACAATGCATTTCCTTTCTAGTTCTGTTGTCCGCGGCCACTAACTTGAAAGCACAGGCCTGGTCTGTTAATTAACTCAGTGTGTGATGCTCATTTTCCCCATGGTGACCAGCTGACAGTCAGACCCACTTTTCCATGTTTGTTATTTTGGCTGATGTGTGAAATTTGTTCTCCTCTGCTCGCTCTGCAACCGCTGGTTGTGTGTTAGGAATTAAATGTGCCACCTTTTCCATGTCTCCGGGCAGTGGAGAATGAGGCGCACTGTGACTTTGTGAAGCTGCGGGAGATGCTCCTCTGCACCAACCTGGAGGACCTGCGGGAGCAGACGCACGTGCGCCACTACGAGCTATACCGGCGCCGCAAGCTGGGCGCCATGGGCTTCGCTGATGTGGGCCCCGGGAAGCAGCCGCGCAGGTGAGCGCCCACCAGGGATGCATCTGGGAGGGCGGGACCGGGGCGTGGAAGGAGCAGCTAGCCTGCTACTCTTACCCAGGCCTCCTTGCCTTTGAGGGTCTCTGACTCCTCCAACCGAAGGAGTAAAGTGGAGGGAGATCATGTGGCAAAAATTCACTGTTTCTGCACAAGCTCAAATTAATAACTAAAGGAAAATCTCATTATTTGGTTTTGGATTTTTATTTATATGAAAAGGATAAAAGTATATTTCTATTATTAAAAAGGAAATTGGAAGGTAAGTTTTGTAGTGCCTTCAGCCTAGGGAAGTATCTTGTAAAGGGAGAATGAAAGTGCTTGTAGGAATGCAGAGATTTGACTTTAACATTTTACAGTAGAATTATAAGAATTTTAGAACCTAATGACCTTACTCAGTGATTAGAGCATTAAATACTGTTATAAATTTGCTGTTAATTTTATATGCTGCTACATTCCTGACTTTTTTTTTATTAAAATATGTAAACATGAAACTCTAATCCCTAACTAAATCAAATTTGACTTGATGTGGTGTTCCAGAACAGTCTTTCCATGGGGGAAAGCATGAGATCCTTAGGGCGAACATTATTAGAAACTCTGTTATGAGATAAAGGCTTCCTTTTCCATGTCATTATGTTCATTTCGGGCTTTTGCCTGGCCACTAGTATTTGCACCAGAGTAAACACAAGGAGGAGGGGACATTAAATGGATGCTGCTATTGCATATGACCCTTGGGAAGATGCAATGATAGATGAAGTTACAGTTTTAATTTTTTTCTATCTGTGGATTTAATTAGTGTTTCAGTTCTGGTAGCATAGTAAATTAAGAATTACGTCCTTAACCCCTCCCTCCTCACGAGTTCAGGCATGCTGTGCTTCCTGTTATGGGACAGTTCTGGTAAAATGATTATTGTCTCTGTTGAGGATAAATCATCTAGAGTTGGCTTCCCCAGTGTTTCCCAGAGGAAGGAGGCTTCACTTCATTCTTGCAGGTGTTGGGGGTTGAGTTTATTCTCCTTGGTTATTGTCCCCTCCACAGCAAAGAATTGAAGGACAGAGACACAGTAATGAAGACAGTTAAGGTGTTACTTGAATACACTCCAAGGGAGGAGCGGGCCAGAGTCGTGGTGGACAAAGCAGGTTTACTTGAATAAGGCAGAGGGGAAGGAAAAACAGAGGGAGAAGAGGGAAGCTCACTGAACAACTGCTCGGCATGGGGCAGATCCCCTGCCAACTCCTAAAGCCTGTGTCACCTGGCTCCCAGTGTCCACTTGGATCTGCATGGCCTGGGAACTAAGCCCCTGCCACCCCAGGATTTGGGGGAGCCTTAGAGCACTGGATGGAGTGAGATGATGTTCAGAGAACTTCTCAAAGGCAAAGAAAGGAGGTTTTCAGACAACTGCTAGAGAGCACAGTCATACCGCTGAAGTCCTGTGGTGGTCACCCAGGCAACTGGAGCTTGAAAGCCCCACGTCAGAGCTCTCAGCAGCCCCTCTCTACTTATCAGAGACTGGCACACTCAAAGAAAGGGGAGTGCGGGCAACCTCAGAGAGGAGGCATGCTTAAGGGTGCCGGGCCTGGAGTTTTATAGGGCATCCTGGGTAAGGGTCAGCATAAGGCATAATGTATACACATTTATAGAATTACAGGAATTATAAAGGAATTTCTCATTCCTTTCACGTTTTGTCTAAAGAAAAGGGTTATTTAGGTGACTTTGTTGGCCTGGATCTCAGCATTCTTTGTCCACATAGGTTTATTTGCAGTTCTGAGGTCTGTCTCCTACCCTTGTTACAAAGTTACTTGATTAAGGGGCGGAAGAAGAGGAAAAAACAGCATATAGGTTAAGTTAAAGAATAAGCTGGCTAAAGAATCCACTCCAAAACTACTAGATCTAATATCTAAATTCAGCAAAGTTGCAGGATACAAAATTAATACGTAGAAATCTGTGGCATTCCTAGACACTAACAATGAACTAGCGGAAAGAGAAATCAGGAAAATAATTCCATTCACAATTGCATCAAAAAGCGTAAAATATCTAGGAATAAACCTAACCAAGAAAGTGAAAGACCTATACTCTGAAAACTACAAGACACTCATGAGAGAAATTAAAGAAGATAGCAATAAATGGAAACACATCCCATGCTCATGGATAGGAAGAATTTATATTGTCAAAATGGCCATCCTGCCTAAAGCAATCTACAGATTCAATGCAATTCCTATCAAAATACCAACAGCATTCTTCAATGAACTAGAGAAAATCATTCTAAAATTCATATGGAACCACAAAAGACCCCAAATAGCCAAAGCAATCCTGAGAAGGAAGAATAAAGCTAGGGGGATTATCCTCCCCAACTTCAGGCTCTACTACAAAGCCACAGTAATCAAAGACAATTTGGTACCGGCACAAGAACAGACCCATAGACCAATGGAACAGCCTGGAGAACCCTGATATAAACCCAAGCATATATGGTCAATTAATATATGACAAAGGAGCCATGGACATATAATGGGGAAATGACAGCCTCTTCAACAGCTGGTGTTGGCAAAACTGGACAGCTACATGCAAGAGAATGAAACTGGATTATTGTTTAACCCCATACACAATAGTAAACTCGAAATGGATCAAAGACCTGAATGTAAGTCATGAAACCATAAAACTCTTAGAAGACAACATAAGCAAAAATCTCCTGAATATAAGCATGAGCAACTTCTTCCTGAACGCATCTCCTCGAGCAAGGGAAACAAAAGCAAAAATGAACTCATGGGGTACATCAAACTAAAAAGTTTCTGTATGGCAAAGGACACCATCAACAGAACAAAAAGACATCCTACAGTATGGGAGAATATATTTGTAAATGAGATATCCAACAAACGGTTAACATCCAAAATATATAAAGAACTCACACACCTCAACACCCAAAAAGCAAATAAACTGATTAAAAAATGGGCAGAGAATATGAAGTGACAATTCTCCAAAGAAGAAATTCAAATGGCCAACAGACACATGAAAAGATGCTTCACATCACTAATCATCAGAGAAATGCAAATTAAAACCACAATGACATATCACCTCACACCAGTAAGGATGGCCACCATCCAAAAGACTAAGAACAACAAATACTGGCGAGGATGCGGAGAAAGGGGAACCCTTCTACACTCTGGTGGGAATGTAAGCCAGTTCAACCATTGTGGAAAGCAATATGGAGGTTCCTCAAAAAACTAAAAATAGAAATACCATTTGACCCTGGAATCCCACTCCTTGGAATTTACCCAAAGAATACAACTTCTCAGATTCAAAAAGACATATGCACCCCTGTGTTTATCGCAGCACTATTTACAATAGCCAGGATATAGAAGCAACCTAAGTGTCCATCAGTAGATGAATGGATAAAGAAGAAGTGGTACATATACACATTGGAATACTATTCAGCCATAAGAAAGAAACAAATCCTACCATTTGCAACAACATGGATGGAGCTGTAGGATATTATGCTCAGTGAAATAAGCCAGGTGGAGAAAGACAAGTGCCAAATGATTTCCCTCATTTGTGGAGTATAACAACGCAGCAAAATTGAAGGAACAAAATAGCAGGAGACTCACAGACTACAAGAAGGGACTAGTGGTTACCAAAAAAAGAGTAAGCTGGCTAAGTAGATTTAACAATGACATGATCTAATTGATAAGGCAATGAAGACACGGGCTGCTCTTGGATACTTTTCTTTATCTGGGGAATTTCCGGACACTCTTAAGTCTCTCCTGGCCTTTGGAACTTCAGCTAATTAACTCATTAACTCTGTGAGTCCCTTTTGGCTCTCTGGTTTTACCTGGTTAACTCTTGAGTCCTTTTTGGTGGGCTTTACTGGCTTTATTCTTTCTCCACCCCACTCATACCTATTTTTCTTCCTAACACAAGTCTGAGAGTCAGTCATATGTATTACATGACACAGCCCTGGGTGAGAGCAAGCGGGCCAGTCTTGACACACTGCAAGAAGCAGGTTCAGGCCGCCTCTCATGTCAGTCAGCAGTCACCTGTGGATGATGGAGAGGTACGGGTTCAGAATTCCAGGATGGAGCCTCAGGACCCACATTTAAGTTAAAATCCTCACTCAGTCATTCAGCAGATGCTAGTCACCGGGTGTAAGCAAAGACCCTGCCTTGTAGAGTTTTGGGGGTGGAGGTGGGAGGAAGGCACTCTGGCCCTATGTGGAGACTAGGTATTGGGGGGATCAAAAGTAGAAATGGGGAGATGAGGTCAGGAGGCTACTGTAGTGGTCCAGGCCTGAAAAGACAGGCTTGGACCAGGGGGCTAGTGATAGAGGTGGTCAGAGCATACGTAGTTAGGTTATTTGAAGGTAAGAGTTACTGGCTCATTTATGATTTAGATATGAGATGTCAAGGAAAGGGATGACTCAGGATGCCTTCAGTCCTGGTTTTTGACCTGAGAAACTGGGTGAATAGTGCTGATGTTTATTAATAGGGACCAGTCTGCGAAGGGGTAGATTTTAGGGGTTGTGGTTGGCAATTAAGAGGTTTGTACATGTTAAAATTAAGTTGCCAGCTAAATATTCAGGTGAAGAGTTTGAATAAGTTACTACATAAATGAAAATGGAGCTTAGAGTGAAGTTAAGGCTGAGATAATAATTTGGGAGTCAACACTGAATATTCCTGTGTAAAATCTTAAGTATGTTTGAAGTGCCTATTATTTGCCAGGCCCTGGACAAAGTGCTGGGGATATAGTACTGATAAGGTCTTACAGCCCTGGCTCTCATGGAGTTTACATTCTCATAAGGAAGACTGAAACCAAACATCTAATTGCAGAATAAATTACAATTGTGAAATATGCACTGAAGGAGAGAATGTGTACTGGGGGGAGGGTATGCTAATTTGATCTGGGAAACTAGGGAAGACTTCTTTGAGGCATTTACTGTTTTGAACTATAATAACATGGGAAAAACAGCAAGACATATGCAGAGACCCTCAAGACAGAGGGAGAATGATGTCTTCAAGATCCCAAAGAAGATGCATAGCTGGAGAGCAGACAAGTGTGGGTGGCATAAGGATTGAGAGAAAGTCACATTAATTCTCTAAAGTAAAAGGCTGGAGTCACACCCTGTGGGGCTGCTGAGGATTTTGGTCTGAGTCCTTTTCAAAGACAGAGCAATTGAAGGAGTGGTGTTACATCTGCATTTGAAAAATCACTCTTAGCTGCAAAGTAAAGAAGGTATTAAAGATGCTTAGGGGAGACCATTTAGGTGAGTATTTCCTGGACTAAGGTAATAGCCATTAGAACAGAACTGGATGTGTTTGAGAGTGATTTAGAAGATGGAAGAACTTAGTGATTGTTTGGATACAATAAGGTAATGGAAACAGGCGATGACAGAAGATGCTAGAATACTTCCTGTCTCCTGGATCTATGGGTTCGTTGGCTAGGTGGATGGTTGTAACACTCATCAAGACAGGTATCTCTGAAAGGGACTAGCTTTTGTGGGGGCAGCAGCCATGGTATAATGGGGATCATAAGCTCAGTGTGGGTCCTGTTGACTTTGAGTTTCATCTGAAACATCTGTGTCAGGGTGCATAGGCGTTTTGGGTACATATCTGAAGTTCAGAGAAAAGGGCCAGGCCAAAGGAATAATCTTAAAAGTCAGGCATTTAGGTGGTTAATTGAACATATTTAGTATTAATGAGATCACCTAGAGAGAGAAGTATATCTGGAAAGAACAGTGCCTTGGGAACAGCCTTGAGCCTCTCTAGTATTCGTCAGCAGGAGAAGCAGGTAGAAGAGACTGAGAAGTTTTGAGTGAAAAGAGGAAAACCAGGAGTGTTGAGACAGAGACCATGGGTTTAGACAGTAGTGTGAGGGCCTCCAGAAAAAGACCCCTACCAAAACTCCATATTAAACAATTAAGCAAAGTCAGAGTCACATTAATTCTCTAAAGTAAAATAGCAAACTAGGAATATAAGCATTCTTCAGTGAGATTAGTTAAAACTAAAAAGCCAGGAGTAACTTGGCCTGGAATGTTTGAATATCCCCAGACAAGAAAATGAGGTCAGCCTAGCCCATATCTTCATTGTGTCAATTAAATCATGCTATTGTAAAATTTATTTTATCCTGCTAAAAGGCCCAGCTTATTTTCTTTAACTTTACCTGGATGCTGTTTTTTCCTCCTCCAGCCCTAAATCAAGTAATTTACAACCTGGGCAATTAATATGGCAAGCGAGCCCAGTCATAAACAACATAGTAAAAACAGAAAAAACTCCATATTAAAGATAAGATTGCATTTTAAAACCCAAGAAGTCAAAAAATAGGTTTCTTAACGTAACAGACAATAACTCAACCCACCTTGGGAGCAGGACAGGCCGTCTTGATTGATGTGCTCCCAGACCAAGAAGCTGCTATCCTGGGAAAGAATCAGAGCAGTACATTTCTTGTATTGAGTTAACTCTGCAAAATAATCTGGAAGACTGATAAGAAACTTAGTGTCTCTTCAAAGGTAAGCATTTGGGGACCATTTAGCAGGTCTGCATCCCTAGCCCTTTGTCTCTCAAGCTCCTGTAAATTCCCTAGACAATGCACCACCATGTACTCTCTCCCCTCCTGGCACGAGCCAGGAGGTCTGTCTTCTGACCTTATTTCTAAATAAAAGCCTCTCACTTACTCTCCTACTTTGAGTGTTTGCAAAGTTCATTCTTTGACTTCATGAACAGAACCCTGGCATCAGTATCACATCTTAGATGCCAAGGAAAGTTTCACAAAAGGAGAGGTCGCCATCAGTGGGGCTGAGCATTGGTGTTCACTGTATAAGCACTCAGTGCAGTACAAACCAGTTGCTTCTTTGAAAGTAATGAAGGCCACTCCCTCTAAAACAAAAAAGGCCATGGCTGGGAGACTGCATAGGCCAGGGCTTAAGAGTTCAGAGGAAAGGCTTAGAGTAGGTAGAAACCAGTTTTACTCTAGTGCTGGCAGTGGAATGAATGAACTGAAACCACTCAACAATTTCTAGCCCAGGAAAAGGTGCCCAGGAGGCCCATTTTAGGACATGGACCCATGTCCCGGCTAGGAGGGGCCATGAACTGAAGTAATTGCCCCGTCAGAGTGTATCCTATGAGGGAGAAAATCAGGATAATAGTATCAAAAGGATGTAGACAGATGGTGGGTGGTCAGAATCAAAGATTTCCCAGAACCTCCATGTTTTGAGCATTTCTTCAGTTTGGGAAGCGTCTGCTCACTTCAGTGAAGAACGGAAAACTGGAAGAGGAGGTTCTTCAGTTTAGGCCAGGTTGCCAACTGGGTAGGGAGCAGTGGCTGCGGCATGCGTGCAGAGGACAAGCAGCAGGGAAAGTAGGTGTCAGTGCGAGGCCCGCTGTCCTGAGGCAGGAAGGCTCATCCCGCAGGGTTTCTGGGTCAGGGGCTGCAGGGACGTCTCTTCTCTCGGTGCTTCTTCTGTGAGTTAAATTATTTGGTAAAGCTTCTATAGCTCACTATAGCCTAATGTCTTAGGAAGGTCTTAATTTTATAGATTTAAAACATTACATTTTATGTTCTGGAGAGTCTTTCCTATTTAATTTGGGGTGTACATGACAGTAGTCACCATAATTTGGTTGGCATGTAAAACCTGCCCCTCAATATCATATGTGTCAATGAAAAGGTAGTCACACAACCTGTTAGTGTGACCTTTGTTCTACTTTGTTTCCTGGCCCTCTGCATTGCCAGACCTCCAGCCTGTTTGCCATACGTTTATTTTACTGAACGGCTCTGCTGAGCCACAGCGTCCTCTCCCACCAGCACTGACCATGTGCTTATCAAGAGGTCCAAGTAACTGGCATCACACATTTCTGATCTTAATGACCTGATCTTCAATTGTTTAAAATATAGGAAACATGCTTTTATAAACCTTCTTAAATCCCCAGGTTATCTTAGATTGGTGTAACCAGTCCCATTCCCATGGTTAATGACCTTTAACATTCAGCTACAAATTCAGTCATTGCAGGTACTGTGGGACCTATGGTTGTGAAAGGGTTTTTGTCTTTTAGATTTGCTTAAGTGTTTGATGTTATTTTTTGTGTCATTACATTGTGTCTTTGGAACTCTCAGGAAATAGTTAACTTGCTGCATGTGGTCATTCACCAGGCTTGTTAGAACTGTACATGAAGGGCCTGCCGTGATTTCTTGACAAACATGAACATTTGAGAATTTTTTTTCTTCCTCTTTGGTTTTCAGTTTTGCCTTAAATTAGTACTATATTTGCAACTATTTTAGTATGTTGCATTAAGTACTCACCAGAGCAAGCTACTTCAACACTAGAAAAGGGTATGGCAAGAGAGCTGTTTCATTTTGTTTACAAATAAACCTATGATAGTAAACAATGGCTGCATTAGTTTTACGATACTAACTCTATAAACCATTCCTTTCCAAATCTTTGAAATGTTTCTTCACCACTTTTTGAGAGATGTGTGGGTTTCTTTACTTGCTATGGGCTTTGTAAATTTATGCTGTCAGAGTTGGAATGCGGTGCGATGCGGTGGAAAACATGCAGGAGCAGAGTATCACTTTGTGGTCTGCTGCTGAGACATCACTGGGGCCGTCGTATTTATGGTGGTCAGGAAGATAGGCTGTGGAGCCAGTCTGATCTGGTCCAAATCCCAGCCTTTTGCTTACCAACTGTGTCACTTTAGACCACTTTTATGAGCTTGTTTTCCTACCTGTAAAACAACATCAGTGCACATCACTTGGTTGCTATGGCAGTTACATCGTGAAAGGGGTCCAGCAGAGCATCTGCTGGTAGCAGGTATTCACAGATGTTAGGTCTTTTTACTGTTTGCCACATAAATTTATTTCCCTCCTAAGCAATTCAGGTGCTTGTATAAATAGACTAATGAGAACTTTTTTTAAACTTACATCTGATATGAATTCAAGACATTATTTAAACCAAGTTTGTCATTAAAGACTTAAAGACTGAATCCAATGTAGGATCAGAGGTTTCTGAAAATGGAGAAAGTAATCTGACAGATTTAGAGGCCAAACAAACACAGAAAAACAAAAAACCTGGTAAAAAGTAGAATGCCTCTGCTGCATAGTCAGGTCACAAAGATGGTTATGTGTTAGGAGAGAGGGCAGGTGGGATGTAAACACCAAGGCAGAGGCATAAACAAAGTGCCATGAATGTGCACAGGAGGAACAGTTAGTTCCAGCCTGGGATACTGGAGAAGGCTTTGTGGAGAAAGCCGTGTGTGAACTTGGCACTGAGGGATGCAAGATTAGCTGGGTAATGGGGTGGGAAGCGAGCCGTGGTATTGGAAGCGGAAGACACAACAAAGTAAAGTGTGAAATGTGAGGCATGAGTAGGAACAGTGGTAAGTGGGTATGGCTGGAACCCTAGAGGGACTAGATTTGGGTGGTAAGAAATGAAACTGGAAAGGGAGAATTCGGCCAGTTCATGAAGTTTCTGAAGGACTGTTTAAAGGAGGTGGGACCTTGTTCTGCAGATGACATAATAACTGTAATGCAGAGAAAAAAGGTGAGATCTGTGTTTTTAAAATCTTAGGAGTGGCAAAAAGAGCAAAGTGAAAGAAAGAGAAGCAAAAGCCCAGACCAGTTAGACTACTGCAATGGTGAAGGCAGAACGCCACAGAGGTCCAGTGGGGCCGGAGCAGGGTGTGTGTAGAAATCAAAAGATGTCAGAGTCCCAGGCTGTACTCACAGACCTTGGCGGTCGGCTATGGAGATCAGAGAAAGGGGAAAGTCAAAGATGACTTCCCGGCCCCTGGGCACAGTGGTGCCAGTTAGCACGGGCTGAGAGAGGACCGTTTGGGGTAAGGGGAAGGGGAAAGCACTCCTGAAGGCCGTGGAATCAGGGGTTAGAACTCTAGTCCTGTCTGGGAGCCGTCGCACGGGGGGCTGTCTGCCTCAGGCTGCAGGAGGCTCCATGGTTCGGATTCCTCTGCATGACATACGGTGCACGTTACTATAGTCCTGAGGCTTAACCCCAGATGTTTGCATTCTTACAAGCTTGTTACATCATCTTTTCTAACATGAGAGTACCCTAAATGATTCCTCAGTCTTCAAGAGACCTACGAAGCCAAAAGACATGAATTTTATGGAGAACGTCAGCGGAAGGAGGAGGAGATGAAGCATATGTTTGTCCAGCGAGTGAAGGAGAAAGAGGCCGTATTGAAAGAAGCTGAGAGAGAGGCAAGTACACCGACGTGGTGTGATCTGCATTTGTCTTTTAGGTGTCCCGTTAATTTGGGGTATTTATCTTGAGAATTTAATTAGATGCCTTTAGAGACTACTTTTTTTTTTAATAGCTATTTTAACACACAGTCTTTGGATACAGACATTACAGTTGGAAATCAACTAAAAACTTTGGCCTTTTTGAGCAGGTAGTCTTCCATTAGAAGTGGTTTGCCAAGTGTTGCCTGGCAGCTGCGTCTGGGGGTGGTTCTCTCCCTGCGCACCAGGTGAACTCTCAGCCTGGATGGGGGAGGGCTTTCGACTCTGGACGAGAAAGAATTCTCAAGCAGGTCAAACAAGTGTAGGTAAGGAAGGGATTCATTAAAGTGAGAGCAGCAGGAACTGGCAGCAGCTGTGCGGGCAGCAGAGAGCAAGGGAGGCAGAGGGAGGAGAGGGAAGCTCGTGCAACTCCTGCTCGGCACAGGGCAGATCCCCTGCCAGCTCCTGAAGCCAGAGTTGCCTGGCGTCCAGTGTCTGCTTTAATCAGCACGGTGTGGGAAATAAGCCCCCACCACCCCAGGATTTGGGGAAGCCTCAGAGCACTGGATGGAGTGAGACTATGTTCTGAGAATTTCCCAAAGGCAAAGAAAGTAGATTTTCAGGCAGGCTGCTAAAGAGCATGACTGGGCAGCTGCAGTCCTGTCTGGGTCACCCAGGCAACAGGAACTTGCAAGCCCAAATCAGAGGTCTCATTAGCCCTTCCCTACTTGTCTGAAGTAGGACAGAGAGACTGAACACTTGTGCTTAAGTTTAGAAAATGGAATGAAATAGTGAGGTAATAAAGACACCTAACACTGGAAGAGCTCAGAAACAAAACGCAGGTAAGTCGAATAGTGAGAAGGCTTTATTTAAGGCAGGGTACACACTCGAAGAAAGGGGAGTGCAGGCAACCTCAGAGAGGAGGCTCTCTTAAGGGCTTAGGATTCTGTGTTTTAAGGCTTTCAAGAAGGAGGCAAAGGGTAGAACTGGAGTGCCTAGGCTTGACATGTGGTCTCATGATGTCTCTCTGGTGAGACACATAATGTTACCATCCATAGTCAGTCCTCTAGATACTCTAAGATAAACTTAACACAAGGAACTTATTGATCCTGTTTTTCTCCAAGATATGGTTACCCTCGAGCCCTGGGAACGTATCACTGAGGATTGCTCACCCTGCATTAAGACAGGTTGTTGACTGCATATCAAAGAATATGTTAGGAGTCTTACCTCCTAGCCTTAAGACATCTTAGCCTTAAGATGGAGTCCCTCCTGTTCTTACTATGCTCTTTATATATTGGCATTTTTCATCCTAGGCAGGAAAAGTTAATCGTGATGCTTGTCCCATGTCCCTGCCCTCCCTCATAAGAACTTGTAATGGAACAGGTTACTGAGAAGTGCTTTAAGTGTCTTAACCAAGAGCCCAGAATGCAGCTACGGCCTTTTCGGAGCATCCCTGAGCGTTGTTGTGATCATTGCTCCCCTGAAGCAGTGACTCTGAGGCCTGCTCAGCAGCCTTTGGACTTTAGCTCAGGCCTTCCCGAAGAGTTAGGGGCAGAGGGCCTTTGATAGCCTTGGGGTCCAAACAAGCCACCAGCAGATTTCCATGATTTCGTTTGAATCTAGTTTTTCAAACAACAACTCTACTTTTATTTGAGTTAAGCTATTTTGTATAGACCTATAGACTTAACTGTAATGGCTACTTTTAAGTAAATAGGCACATTTAAGATGAGGGCTCAAAAGGATTAGCTCCAAAAGGGAATCTTGGAGAAGTCGGAAATGTCAGTGCAGACGAACTTGATAAAGTACAGAGTTCCTGAAAAGTCATGTGTGCTCTGCAAGTTTGTTTTTTCGGGTGCACTTCAGTCCTTGCTATCTGAATGAATCCAGCAGGAAGTGGGTTTGTTAAATTAACCTACAAAAATGTATGATGTATAATTTGAATTTTGATCTTTTATTTTGAAAAAGTTCAAACAACAGGAAAGTGAAAGTACAGGGTCCCTGTGTCCCTCCCCACACCTAGTTTAGCTGGACATTTTGCCCTTTGTTTTGTGGGTGCACCTGGGTGTGGCCTGGTGGGCCCGGGTGGGCCTGGATGGTGGCTGTAGGCATCATGGCTCTTTATTCCTGGCACTTCGCTATGCATCTTGCAAGCTCAGGGGTGTCTCCACAGCTAGAGCACCCACCTCACACCTGGGGGAATGAACAGGAGTGCCACGCACCGCCCATCTGCAGCCCAAGTTCACACCTCCCTCTTGCCCCACAGTTGTCTTCCCTTGTTTCTTTTTGTTTGATGAATTTTTTGGTTTGTTTTTGAACCAGAATTCAGTCACGGGTCTCATTGCATGTGGGTGTTCTGCTTGTCTTCTCTATTTGAGAATAGTCCCAAGTTTGCAGCTATTTTCAAGCATAAATACTGAGGGAGGGTCTGTGATGAGTGGGAGACAAGGATGCTGATATTTCTTCAGTAGATGCATCTTTAAGGTGGTGGTGGAGCAAAACTCTTAAGAGCTTATCTCTCATATCACATAATTCTTAGTTTTTCCAATGTGGAGAGAAGGTGTAGAAATAGTTTATAGTCTAGTTCTCAATTTTTTAAATCCCACATAAGAATGTTTTGCTTAAATGTGTCTTACTTAGAAGGAAATTGAAAATTCAGAATGACCAAGTGGTTGAAAGAAAGAAATACTATTTGATAGTATGCTTTGTACATTTTTATTTTTACAGCCCAAGATCTTTGTGTTATGCGTGCGTATTAACCTAATAACGAAGTTAATTTAAACCTGAGGCACTAGCACCAAAGCTGTTCTAAGCCTGGAATTAGATAGCTTCGGGCAGCAGCTTGTTGGGCCTATTTTATTCACACTATGAGGACTTCACATCCAGTCTCCATACTGTAAAGCCAGTACCTCTAATACTTTAGAGTCAGTCAGTTGTGAAGAAGGACATCCAGTCAATAATCATCACTCCCTGGGGCCAAAACTCAGCAGCTGAAGGGCTGATTATATAGAGGACTGTACAAATCATTGTCTTGATCATTGCAGTTTTAGAGGAAAGGAGGCTTATTAATACTTATGCTGGGACATGTAGGTGTAAACCAGGTCTCTCCTGAGCAAATGAGAACATTTTGTCACCCAGTTCTTGGCTGCTGACATTTTAAATCTAGTTATATCCATAAGGTACTGGTAGTCACTAATAAAAAGATCATTTCTGATAACCCAAAGCATTACTTAATTCTGTATTTCAGGCCCTTGTTACTCAACATACCCTGCCAGTATTGTTGTAAAACAACTCTTAATTTATCTTTAATATAAATTGGGACTTTCATATACAGCTACTGAAAATAATGTGAACCTTGGATAACTAGCTTAGGGACGGTGCCCAGAACAACTGTGAGCTTGAAATACTGTTAAATGTGACCTTTGCTACATCTTTATTAACATCATTCTGGATGTATCTATGAGGCATGCTATGTATGTCACATTTATTTCCCACACCACAGGAAAAAGCACACAGTTATTCCTCACATAAAGTACACAACCATCATTAAAATACTACTTCCCAATTTTATATGTAAGTCTTTTCTTGGTTCATTTTTCATTTAATATGTATGCCTCTCCTATTTTCAAAGGTATTTTAGATAATTCTCATTTAAAAAAGCCTACACCTACCTTATGATCCGGAGTAGGAGTGTGCAGGGGCCTTATCAGAGCGCACGCAGGCGGCCCACACGGCTGCAGCCTAGAGCCTGGCAGTCAAGGCCAGACGGACCACGCTGTGCAGGGCAATGCTCAGATGAAAGCCGTTACTAGTCCAACAAGAGAGGAATGCTGTCTCTAGCTTTCATCTCTAAAAATGGGTACTTTTAAAAGTAGAATGCATCCCACAGCAGGATGTATAATATTCTTCGGAATGTTTACAAAAGGTGCAGCAGTGCCCGTGCTGGTGGTGCAGTTTTAGGGGCATGGTGAGTAGTTACCAACAGCACAAAAGGCCTCTTGCCTTTACCTTTTTGAGTATTTGGAAATACATTTGAACTAAACCCATGGTTGTAAATAACAGAACCATGGGTGAGGGCTGCATGTGTGAATAGATTGTTACCCTCAAAAGCCTGACTCCACAAATGCGGATGATAGTCACATTCACACCTCCCTCTCCCCCTTTCTAAATCACTTTTCTCTTTATATAGTTTCCCTGGGATTTTTAGTCAGCTTCAGAAGTGACATATGAAATACTGTATAACCTGTCAGGATATTTAAGTGTGCATATAAAGTTTACAACCTCCATTTGAGTAACAGAGATACATCTCTATTCATATAATATAAATCTACCCCATACCCTCCCTTTCCAGGCTTTACCTCCACTCTGCTTCTCTTCCATTTTTTTTAAACATATGAATGTTTAGAGTTTAATGAATACTTTTGGTGAAACTGCTGTAATGGACTGAGTTATAGTCCTCCAAAATTCATATGTTGAAGTCCTAATCCCCAATACCTCTGAATGTGACTATATTTTGAGATAGGGTCTTATTAATTTATTTAAAAGTATATATAGTTGATGTACAATATTGTAGTTTCCAGTGTACAACATAGTGATTCAGCAATTATATACATTACCAAATGCTCACTACAGTACGTATGGTTACCATCTGTCACTGTACAAAATTATTGTTGTTATTGACTATATGTTTTATGCTGTACTTTTCATTTCCATGACTTACTTTATCCCCTTCACCTGTTTTGCTTATCTCCTTCCCACTGGTCTGTTCTCTGTATTTTTTTTAGCTTATTTCTCTTCTTTGGTTTGTTCCTTTGTTTTGTTTTTAGGTTCCACATATAAGTGAAATCATAGGGTATTTGTCTCCATCTGTCTGACCTGTTTCACTGAGCAAAATACCCTCTAGCTCCATCCATGTTGTTGCAAATGGCAGGATTTCTTTCTTTTTATGGATGAATAATATTCCACTGTGTATATGTACCACCTTTCCTTTATCCACTCGTCTACTGGGACACTTAGGTTGCTTCCATATCTTGACTTTTGTAGATAATGCTGCTGTGAAGATGGGGGTGCATACACCTTTTCAGATTAGTGGTTCTGTTTTCCTCAGGTGGAGTCCCAGAGGTGGGGTTGCTGGGTTATATGGTAGTTCTACTTTTAATTTTTTGAGGAACCTTCACACTGCTTTCCACAGCACCAGTTTACATTCACACCAATAGTGTAGGAGGACTCCCTTTTCTCCACATCCTCACCAACACTTGTTACCGCTTGTCTTTCAGTACTGGCCATTCTGTCAGGTGTGAGGTGATGTCTCATTGTGGTTTTGATATGCATTTCCCTGATCTTGAATGACATTGAGCATCTTTTCGTGTGTCTGTTGGCCATCTTCTCTTAGAGAAAGAGAAAGATAGATATAGATGTACAGATAGATAGATAGATAAATAGATATCTTCTTTGGAAAAATACTTGTTCAGGTCCTCTGCCCACTTCTTAAATCAGATTATTTGGCTTTTTTGGTGTTGAGTTGTATGCATTCTTTATGTATTTTGGATATTAACCCCTTATCAGATAGATCTTTGCAACTATTTTCTCCCAGGTAGTGAGTTGCTTTGCTTCTCTCCCAGATTTATAGGGGCTGCACACATGCTCAGAGAGTGTGACTGTATTTATATCACTGATTTGAATGACAATATGGTGATTCCCACCCTTTAAATACACACACATGCACACATTTTTTATAAAAGCAGGAACCATGTAAATAAGCATATACCAGGGACCTGGCCCTTCTCTGCAATGGCATCCTCAGGAATAAAGGAATCTTAGGTAGAAGGGCCTCACTTAATCTCTCCCAACCTGTCCTGTCTCTGTTTAAATACTTGTCCTGTCAGCGGTTTACTGACTCACTGGTCGACCTGTCCTGTATTTGGGACATTTAATTTGTACTAGGATGGAGTTTAGCTCTCTCCAGTTTCTACCCTCAGCCTCTGATTTTTGGCAAAGTATTTCCTCAACTATCATATACCATCTCTTATAGAAAATAAGTCCTCCTTTTTGTATGAATGCTAGGTGTCCTCCCAGAACTGAAAATACTAATTTAAGTTCATCTAAGCAAACCAGGGGATCAAGAAGGTTCTCCTTTCTGGTCCAGATCCACAGGTAGGACTTGTGCTCCTAGCAGCTTGGTGCATGGCCGACGTGCACAGAGTCTGCTGCAGACCCTAGTCTCTCTTTTCAGGTGAACAGTAATTAAACCAGGGAGTGCTCTCTTTTGCAAACCTCATTTTAATGGCTGCCTTGAGTGCATTTAACATAAATTTCGTTTTTGGCTTTATTAGACACAGACAGTTTTTCCCATTGTGAAAATTCTATAGCGAGTATTTTTATATATAAAACTTCCTCTGAATTTAGGATTTCTTGATTTATCTTACATTTCAAGAAGGTGAATGACTGGAAAAATATAATAGATTTTTAAGTTTTTTATTTAAATTGATGATTGACACTTGCTTTCCAAACAGGTTTAACTTTCAACAACTGTTTCACTACACATGGTAATTTCATTTTGAAAATAATTTTTTACTTTTCAATAATTTGCTTCTTTAATTTGTGTCCCTCACTTTTACTGAGCATGCATTTTAGAAACTTCACTTGGAGAGGCTTGGTGGGGAAATGTAGAGCAGAAAGTAAAAACTCCAAGAAAAGGCCAAAGGTTTTAAAAACTGAGGATTGTTCATGTGGCTCTGGTTTTTATTATTTCCGTGCATACATTTTTTTCATGGGAACGCATTTAAAATTAAAGCTACAAAGGCTATTCCCTGCATAAGGTTTTACTTTTAAGTATGAACTTGTGAGATGTCAGGCAGAGCCAGTAAGTAGATCCCTCCCAATGAGCATCAGCCGCCTGTTTGGGCCAGAGAACATTCCTGGGCATGTACTGCCACCCTGTGTCACCAGTGGAAATTGCACCTTTGTCACAGCTACAGGCCAAATTTGAGCATCTTAAGAGAATTCACCAAGAAGAGAGAATGAAGCTTGAAGAAAAGAGAAGACTTTTGGAAGAAGAAATCATCGCTTTCTCTAAAAAGAAAGCTACATCTGAGATATACCAGAGTCAGACTCATACAGCGTCAGGTGGCAACCCGAAGAAGGACAAGGACCGTAAGAAGTAAGCCGCCCCACGTAGCCCTGGTCCCTGGCAGCCCTACCCAGTCACTTGCTGTCTCCTTGCCCTGTTGGGTCTCATAGCACCTGCTCACTGTGTGTTCCCTCATTCCTTGTCTGCTTCTGCAGCTACCATGTCAGCAGCTTGAGAGCAGACCTGTCCCTCTGGCTCACTGCCGCTTCCCCAGCTTCTACATCAGCACTGGGCACGTGTTAGGTGCCCAGTAAGTCATCAGGTGCCACAATGAGCGAGTGAAAGAGTGAACGAAATTAACAAAGAAAACCACAGTGTAGAAAGGGTCAGTCACCTGGGGGAGTTCACAGTGTGATTCCTATACATCTGTTACTCCTCATCTATCATTATTTATGTCTAAAGGGAAGCTGTACACTTTGTTGGCAAATCATAAGATGTAAAATAAAACTTTGAAAAAATATATATATAACCAAATTCTACGGATAGTGATTTTATGAGAATTTTTATTTTAATAAGGGAACCAGGCTATCGATTCGAACTCCTGTGCGTTGATGTCAGAGCTTGTGAAACCAGTGGTGGACATAAAGATGCAGAGGAAGGTAGAGAGGGCCCCGGCGCAGCAGGGCCGCACGAGTAGTGCTTGGCTAATCACAAGGCTTATAGGTGTGGGGTATGTGTTAAAACCAAAGTCACCAAACTCAGAATATGAGCTCTTCTTTCTTCTTCTGTACTTTGTGCCCTTCTTTCATTTCTCCCACTTAAGATATCCTTGTCAGTTTGCTTATTTGGCTGTTCCTGAAATTCATCACTGGCCAGCTCTGCTGAGAGTGTTCCCCCGTGGTCTCTGCTTCAGCCTCTGCCATCCCCCTGGCCCTGCCGCGCGGGTCCCAACCCCCAGCCCACATCCCCCTCCCCCAGCCCGGGCAGCAGCGCAGGTCCCCCTATGTGCTGCACAGAGCAGTACTGCTGGTTACATTTTATCCCCACGTCTTACTTCAAACCCAGCATTTTCAGACTACTGTAATTCAACTTCAGAATGGTTAAGAGAACTGAACACTGGCCCATGATGGTTCCAATTTTTACCTCTGGGGAAGTAAACCCACAGGGCTTGGGTGGATTTAACTGGCCTGTGGATTTTATAGTTTTGTGAGAAGAAAGGAGTCCTCACGTGTGATCTTGTAACATAAGTTCTAGAGGGCATGGGTCTTTGTTTTGTTTGCTCGTGTATCCGTTCCTGGAGCCTAGAGCAGTGGGCATGCAACTGTTTGTCAAAATAATGACTATGATTTATCATATCTATGTTCATTCAAGCACTGACTTTCCAAAGATAACTATAAATGTAATTTATTACTGCTTTTCAGTATGCTTTAAATTAGAAAGCTCAGTACCTTCTTATTCTTTCATCCTAATCCAGTGTTAGTAAACTGGATTTCCCAATTTTATTCCATAGGTGAAAGACAGTTTACATATTCCTTGTAAAAACTGTCACTCTGTTCCACTTGAGAACCATTAGTATGTGCTATTGTTTACAAAATCAGGGCCTAGACCGTAGTTTTTTGAGAGGTCAAAATAATTCTTAAAAAAGTAGCATTTGGTGTTTGTTTTTATTTCTTATCGCTCCAAAGTCCTACAGCTAGATATCCTTTAGTATATTAGATGTATGTTAGCTCTTTCTGTGCAAAGCTTTGTAAAACTAATGATTCTAGTAATTTTTATTTCCGAAGTGGTTTTTTCATTGTACCAATCAAAAGTGGTTTTTTTTCTCTTTCCAGCTCCAATTTTATATAAAACAAAGGTTCCAGATCACAGAAGGTCATCACAACCAAAAGTTATTAAAATATTAGAAGTATGCTTTGATTTTCTTGCTGTTTTTATTTGCTGTATCACTTATTCTGTATCTGGCAAATGGCTACAGTTACTGCCATTTAAGTATCAGGTCAATACAAAAGCCAGAGTGGCTGATAATCAGTTATGTGTTCACTGCGGCTGAAGTGCCGAAGTTGCTGGTTTGCAGTAAATCTGGATCATCTCTCCTGCTGCCCAGTTAGGGTCACGTGCAGTGCACAGTAGCTCAAAGTGTCGGCGCCGTGGAGAACACAGAACTCACTCAGGATGGTTATCTGATTGCATTTATATCCAAGATGAACCATTTTTTTGGTTACACACTAAAGGTAGTATTTTGGGGATATGTTTTTATTATGTACCTGAAACTCTAACCTCTCAGTAGTTTTATAGAACTTTTTAATTCTTGACATAATTATCCAGTTGGTAACATGATCGTAAGCTTTTATATCACATTATATAACATGATGGCCTTCCATGTTTCAGTTTGCCTTACTGTGGCTCGTGTATTGTTGTGATGAAACAAAATATGTTTTAAAAGTAAAAACATCCAGGTATTTAAACCCTTTTTCTAAGGATAAGTGCCTTAGAACCTGGATATTACCACACTGTTTTCATTGGATGTATTACATACTTATTGTTTAAAACTCTGTCTTCCAGGGAAAAAATAATAAGATTGAATCATCTTATTAAAACTATTTCTTGAGAAATAACAATGAACATCTGAATATTAAAGATAAAAGAATTTAGATAATTCACATCTTAAGGGATATTTGGCTTCAGTGCCTTAGTGGTATTCTCAGAGCAATTTAATGGTTTCTAACTTTTTCTTAACAGTCATAGGTGTATAGTTTTTCATTTTTTGTACTTGAATATTCTAAATAAAACTGACATTTAGTCTTGACAATAACATACATCTGTGTATTTACTAAAATGTTTAAATTACTTTAATTTTTCTTTTTTAAAACTCATCTTAAGCATTTTATCAAAATTAGTTCATATAATGATGCTTAAATTATTTTAAGGTGGGGAATATTACCAGTATTTTCCAGATGACAGATGTTTCATTTAGCCTGTGTCAGATTCTGAGCAGTGTGTGTTTTCATTGTATAAGTTGCAAATAAAACCTTTCATTTCATAGTGCAGTTTATCTGGACACTTTCAATTTCATTTTTGCATTTGAAATTCACCAATGTCTCTTAGCCTTTTAAAACCTTAGCAAAGTAAGTTAGAAGTACCATAGAAGAATTTCTAAACTTTCTTCTCAGGATCAGTAACGCCCAAGATCTGGAAGGTGGGAGCAGGAGAGTGTGTGAGTCCCTGAGGGCAGGCAGCCTGTGGTGCAGAGCCAGGCCAGTGCTACTGCGCTAAGGCACTAGCTGAGGAGAGCCACCCAGAAGCCCAGTGATGTGGTGAGTGGTAGCTATTTGTAGCCATGTTATAACAAACTGTGCATAAAACAGCTGTCCTAAACTCCAATAAAGTATTTAGAGTTGCCAGATTGGTTATTGACATGTTAAAACAGTTATTCAAGTTTCCAGCTGGAAAGATTACAGACACCTGCCTGAGAGTCTGAACTTAATAGAAGGGTAATCATTCTGTATTGCTAATGACTCTGCTATGAGAAAGACTCACCACCACTTGACCCAGCAAAGGAGAAAATCTTTAAACAGTCACACTGTAACATTCAAGTTCCTTACAAAGATAGTTTATTCTGCACTGTTCAGGCACAAGGTTACAAAGTGAGCTAGTATCTACTGATGCTTAAATCAATTTCCTGGAAATAAAATTAAGTTAGACATATGTTGGTTACTATTTTTCCATAAAGCATGTAAAATAGAATTGCTTCTCAGGACCAATATTAATCATGTACATACTCCTCTGGTGTTTAAGACTATGATTTAAACAGAGTAAAGGAAAAAGCATGACGAATTGTTACCGCATTTTGAAGGGACTCAGTTTAGGCCCTGCTTTCCTAGTGGGCTTGGAAATGGGGAACCAGCGTGATGAAGGCCGTCTGCACCCTCAGGGAGTACCAGAGTGGTCACAAGTCAAAAAGCCTCTGTGTGCATGGAGCACTCAGAAGGGCCTCTGCCCAGAGCACAGGAAAGCAACCGTGTGGCTGGGTCTGGAAGGACTGGAAGCAGTTGTCCAGATATAGGAATGGGAAAAGGCGATCCAGGTACAACACATTTTTGATAAAACCTGTGTGCTATGGAAAGTAGCTACACGTAAATAGAGAGTGTAGGTGAAGTGTGGGAGCAAGAGTGAGGGTGCAATTTTAGAAACAGGTGGGAACTGATGAAGACTCTAGTCTTCAGGACTCTAGTCCAAGCGAGCAGCAGGAGCCATGGATAGACTTGGCCTCACAAGGTCAGGTACTCCTCCAGAGTTCACGGCAAGAGGAACTGGCTGGTGCAGGCTGGCCCCTTAGAGAGACAACAGTCTGGGCCAGGAGTTGTTAACACTGTGTACAGGAGTAAACAGCAGAACACCTAAGTCATGTTTACAAAAACACTGATGTGGAAAGGAACATATGTATAAAAACATAAAAAACAGAGCAAAGTGGTAGTTATATAGATAAACCTAAGTGAATCATGACTGTAAAGCAATGATAATGTCTTGTGGTGTAGGGAAACATATAGAGAGAACCAAACCGCAGGCCTACAGCAGCACGTAAGTTGGGAGAGTGGGGTGAAGCGGGTTCACGGCGGGAGGATGGCGGGCCTCGTCAGCCAGCCAGCGTGAGACTTGGTAGCGTGTAAGTGTGGCCAAGTGTATAACTTCCAAGCCAGTGGGAGGAAAACCAGCCTGATCAATGAGAGTCCAAATGCAAATGAAGGAAATTAGAAGTGTGACAACTAGAAGGTCTTTAGTAATTTGGTAGATTTAGAGCCAAGAAAATGAGTAATTAAATGGATTACATGCTTTAATCTTAGATGAAAGGTTTTAAAATCCTGTTATATGTACTTTATAAAACAGATGTTTCAAACTTTCTGCCTTTATAGACAAAAGATAGGAAAAGGTACATGATGCAAACTCTAACCAGAAGCTAATGTGTGGCTGTACTTTCTGTAAAAAAAAAAAAGAAAGACCCTTAAGGTAAAAAGCATGGTTAGGGATGAAGATGGACACTTTAAACATGAGAATGTAGAACAATTGCAAATGTGTATGTGTGTAATAGCCTCAGCATATGTGAAACAAAAGTTGATGAGAATACATGGAGAAATATGCAAACCCACACTTGTGGGCGGTTTTAACACATCTATGTGATAGAGCAAGCAGACCAAACATCAGTGCAGACACAGGAGGACCACAGAAAACATCTGACAGCCTGGGCCCAGTGAGCCACAACAGAGCATTCGCCCAAGTCAGAACGCGCTGCTGTGGTGTGCACTCAACATCTGTGAGCATGGACTGTGCTTGACTCAATACCTCCTAAAAGAAGCATATCATACAGAGTGTGGACTCTGATCATAGTATAAGAATCAGTAATAACAAATATCCCCATGTATTTGGAAATTAAGAAATGTACTTATAAACCCACAGGCCAGAGAAGAAGCCAAAAGGGAAATTAGAAAACATTTTGAACTGAACAATAATGAAAATACTATATATCATAACTTGCAAGAAAAGTTAAAGTCATTTTAGGGTCAAATTTATAGTCCTAAATGCTCATACTAGGAGGGAAAACAGGCTGAAAACCAATGCTGTACACATTCATCTCAAGCAGTTAGGAAAAGAATACCAAACTAAAGAAAAATAATAAAGGTGAGAGCAGAATTCATGAAATAGGAAAAAATCAAGTTTGTTTTTTTAAAAGATTATTAAGGTTAATAAAATGGGGGAAATTACCAAGAAGAAAGCAAGGGGCATAGAATGGCTAAAATTAAAAACAAAAAACCTGACACTACCAAAAAGATGGGTGTGGGTGATGGGGTGGCCAGCACAGTCCACCGGTGCTGGGCGGGCTGCCCGCCCCACATCTGCTGGCTTTCACTGGCTGCTCTAACAAGGTACCACAAACTCTGGGCTTTATAAACTGCATCTCAGAGTTTGGGAGGTCAGAAGGCTGACAAGGGTTTCCCAGGGTGAAAGGGTGTGGAGGGGCTTGGCTCCTGGAAGTTCTGGAGGACTGCTCCCATGCCTGTGCCCCTACTTGCACTCAAGGCAGCAGGTGGGCGGGGTCCCCATTGGACAGGTAGGGAAGCGGGGCCTGGAGTAGTGACAAGCCTCGGAACTTGGCTCCGACAGTCCTAGACATCAACACAGGCTAGTCCATAGAGAGCGTCTCCTGGAGAAGTGAGCCGAGGGAGCCTCTTTGGGGATCTGGAGACGGGACCGTTCCTCAGGTCAGACAGCACCGGAGGGAGGGCGACTGGCCTCCCCTCACCATACCCAGTGCATTCTCAGGGTCTGTCCCTATACCTCTGGTCATTCGTGACTTTGCATTGTGGAGTTCAGTTCAGTGTTTTAAAGTGTTACCTCCTGTGGGGAAAATAACAGCTTTAAAAAGAGTTGCTTAAAGAACAAAAGTCAAGACTTGATTGTATTTGCAAGGTGGGGTTTCAGGAATATCAGGCGATGGGCAGCTTTTGAAAGCACCTCCCAGCCCTCGTATTGTCTGATCCCATCATAGTGAAGGCCCTTGCTCTGTGATGGTTACAAATTATGTTACATGGATTAAGTGGACTCACGGGTCATATGATGCTGCATCACTCTAATTCTTACCTGTTTCTATTTGCTAAGAACTTATTTAAAGCATAAAAAATGTTTTGGAAGTTATTCTGTTAAAAAAAAAAAGGGGGGGGTGCTACATGAGAGTGACTTGAGAGTGTTCCGGAATGCAGACAGTACCACACGCCCATGCTTTCCCATCCCACAACCTGGCAGGCCCACAGCCTCACTGGCGTTTCTCAGGGACTCCACATCACAATGTCTGCCGAGAGGACAGATGTTCTGCTGTTCTGACAGATGCAAATAAAATTAATTGTGTTTTACAACAGAAAAAAAAATGCATCTTGTATTTCTTTTAAAGGCAAAGAATAGCGCAATGCCACAAAGGCTGAGTTCCCGCCTCGCTGTTCCCTTGTGGCCTCTGGCTCATGCATGTGTGCTCACAGGTCACGGTATGAATTGGTATATTAATTTTTCAAATGCTTACTTCTTGAGAACCATCCTTTTAAATGTGAGCCATTTTCATTTTTTTCCTTCTCATTCAAAAACAACAGAAATAATTTTCTGTGGTGCTAGACCTTGCCTAGTGAAAATATATATAGTGCTATAGCCAGAATGATTTCCTTCACAACCCCGGGGTGTCTGTGGCGCCTGCCAGCAGATGGTGCTCAGTGACCATGGTGAGTCACACGTGGCTGCCCGTCTCGTCTGGCTGCTGGACTGCGCACAGTTTCCTTGATGAGCATCCGTGGTTTTGTGCAAATTTCTGAACAAGCACTACCCAGGTGCACTACATTAATATGTCCTTCAACCTCAGAGTACCCCAAAAGGTAACTGCTTTTCTTCACCTTTTGAAGATGATGAGACAAGTTCAGGCAGATGAAGCACAAATCTCACCTGCTTCCACCTTTTTGAAAGCTCATTCTCCACCCCTGTGCTGGCCGGCCCCTCAGTCACAGAGTGCCACAGCCCGCCCTCCCTGTCCTGGTCTTCTATCTATGCCACCCACACTCTACTCCAGCCATGTGCCAGTGGCCTTTGTCTCTCTCCTGAGCACCAAACCCATATTTCTAACCATCAGCTGGAAATACCTACCTGTGGGGTCCACTGCGCCCAACACGCCCAGTAGCCTGTGTTGTCCACTTCCCCTCCTGTCCTGGGCACCTGAGTCTGGCTCATGGGTGACCCCCCAGACCTTTGTGTGGGTCCCCAGTCCTCTGGGCTGTACTCCCTGCTCAGCTCTGTGCCAGGAGCCGGGGAGGCTCTGGCACCTGCCCCACCTGCCTCAGTTTCACTCCTTGGTCCCCATAGTTTTGTAACCCGAGCTGCTTTAACCCAGGAAGGCCCCTGGCCCATGACAGCTGTGTTCAGGTGGCTGGCAGTCTGTGGGTAATCTGTGTCTGGGTAGAGGGAGTGAAGGGAAACCCACAGGGTCCAGTTGGGCAGAGGGGGCCACACCAGGGAATTCAGAGACATGTAACGCGGGGCTTGGGTACATGGTGGGAGAGCAAAGGGGGCGCTGAGCACCACAGGGAAGCAACTGCGGGAGTCAGTGTCTGCCCAGGGCTCTGAACACCCCTCCCCGCACCGAGCCCGTGCACCACGCGCGTTATGAGCCTCACAGAGCAGGCTGGCCACGCTGGATTATCTGATGCCACCCACTCACCCACCCGCCGGCAGCTAGCTGGACTGGCCTGGTTGGCTGATCCCTAGGACAAATAAACCCTTTTTCCTAACCCTGAGATCCTGGAAGATTTTACTGATAATATGGAGATTGACACACTCACTGCTGCAGTGCCCCCTCCCCAATCCCAACCCCCTCCAGTCCTTCTGAAGAGCCTTGTCTTACCAAGTCTCTGTTTCTTATTTGACAAAGCTTCCTTGGGTCAGAGGGAAGAGCTTCCCAGTACAGAGAGGGCAGCCAGCCATTCCTGCATGGACGAGGCAGGATGGGAGAGCAGAGCACTCAGTTCCTGTGGGTGTGTGCTTTAGGGAGAGGTTTGGGAGGCTTGGAGCCTCTGGACAGGACAAATGCAAACCGGCAGCCTGCAGCCTGCCCCTCTCTGCTCAGACTGGAGTTCTAACATGCACAGGGCTGTGGATCTCACCCTCCCAACCCCCCCCCCACCCATCCGACCCCCCCACACACAAGCTGCTCCTGCCTACCCTCAGTCTACTCAGGGGGTCCTGGACTGCCTGGGAGATGTGCCCAGGGCTGAGGCCTGCAGAGGCCTTGGGCCAGCTGGGGCCTGAAACTCCACCCAAGTGGGGGGTGGGCAGCGGCACCAGTGCAGGGGTCTAAGTGTGCACTGTTGAGCATCAGCAGGTGGGCAGAGGGGTGGGAAGGAGTGGACAAGAGCCTGGCCAGCTGGGGGAGGCCCTAATGCTGACTGGGGTCCCTTCCTGGAACCCCACATGGTACTCCCCCAAAATCTTCAGGTCAGGGCCCACATCCGCCTGTGTCTGCAGCTCCAGGGGCTGGCATGAGGTCCACTCAGCTGTGAGCAGGATGAATGATGCCAATCTGCTGGCATTAAAAATGGTGTTGGTGTGCTCTAGTCAAGATTGTTTTTAATTGCTGAAGAAAATGTTTCTACTAGATATGATTATCAGGACCAGTCAGGAGAGAGAAACCACACAGAAAGCAGGGAAAATTTAACACAAAGGATAGGATTGAGGAGAGTTTGGCTAATAAAAGGTAGAAAAATGCCAGAGTATAGTAACTGCATCTCTAAGCAGCAGCCTCTACCCAGGGCTGATTGGAGCCCCAGGAGGAGCCCTGCCCCACCCGAAGCCCCACTGGGTGCAGGAATGACAAACTGGATGGCAATCCACCCTGAAGTGCACCAGCAAACTGTCCACAGGGAGGCGTCTCACCAGACGCTCTGGGCTACAGACACCTGAGTGGATAGGCTCCTGGCCCATAGACATGGCGGGGCCTGTTGGGGAGCCCAGAAGGAAAGTGCCTTTTCCAGCGCCCTCAACCAACAAACCCCAAAGTGGTGCTGGCTGGTAAATGACAATATTTAAAGGGCCCATCTTAATCTTCACAGGGCAGATGATGAAGGATGGATTTGAAGTCGAGAGGTGATGTACTCACAGTTAGTGCAGTTATGTGTGATGATTTAAGCAATAAATACATGAGATCTGACAGCTAGGAAGGGAGGTTTTTCCAAGTTATTTTACTTGTTTATCTTCAGAAGAGCTGGCTTCATTCTTGAGTCCATCCTCTGGGAGACAGGCACCTTGCAAAGGGTCTCCCTCTGCCTCTGGCCTGGAGCAGGTAGGGCTGTGCCCTGCTTCAGGAGGCACACAGACTGCCCCATGGAGGGAGGTGCAGCCAGAACCCTGCCTCGAAGGTGCTATTAGCTCTGGACCTCTCACCCAAGGACAAATGTAGCTCTGGACCCAGACACACCTCATTTCTCTCCCAGGGCCTCCAGACCCCCAGTGTAACAGAAAGATCCCACATGGCTCTCCTTCCATCTCCTATAGAAAAAGATAATTTTTTCTCTGTTTAAATCTCTTTTTTTCTAAAGAAATATAGCAAGTTGTTTGTGGAACTTTGGAGCCACTGTTGTACAAGGTGGCTTGTGTGTCTTCTCTTTAAAGCCCTCCACAGAGTTGCTTCTGATAGCATTAGCTCAGGGACCTGTGAGCTGGCTGTAGTCCTGACACCCATGGCGGTGACACAGCCTTGTTATGCTTGGTGAGAGCAGCTGAACTTACAGACTGCTTTAACAAGCATACAGGGCAGCTATGTAATTCTTCCAACTTGTCATGTTTTCATCTCCATAAGCAGCTAGCCCTTGCTGAAAGTCAGGCTTTGCCCCATCTTTCATCAGTGAGAATGAAATTGCCACCTCCCCCTCTCCTGGCTTTGGCACTTGGGATCTCAGAGTACAATGAGGGTAGTAAATTGCCCTTAATTCCTGGCATGCTAATCTCCTTGCCTCCCCTGTGGGGTTTCTGATAGTTTAAAAGATGTGCATGTGTTTTCACCACAAAGCTTATTGTGTCTCTCGATTTTGGTTTGGCAGAACGTACGTGTAAGCTGCATACATAGGAAATAAAGGTCTAATTACTCCTTTCCTTTCCATGCCCACTTTGGGTGGGAGGTCAGGCTGCTTCTGTCACCCCTGGTTTGCACCTGCCAGGGCCCCAAGTAGCCTTTCCACAGGCCTGGACACCCACACTAAGGCCTAAAGGATGCTCGATTAGCCTGGAGAGAGAATGGGGCATGAGTAAGCAACCGCACCCAACAGGGTCACCCCATCCCATTGTTGCTGGGTGGCTGCATCTGGGGAGGTCTCTCCCTGTGCACGAGGTGAAAACTCAGCCCGGATGGGGGAGGGTTGTTAACTCTGGATAACAAAGAATTCTCAAACAGGTCAGACAAGTATAGCTAAAGAAGAAATTTATTAAAGCAAGAGCAGCAGGGAATGGCAGGAAAGTGCAGAGGGAAGGAGAGAAAATTCTTGGCCTAGGGCAGATACCCTTGCCAACTCTTAAAGCCAGGGTCACTTGGTGTCCTGTGTCCACAGCATGGGGACTAAGCCCCTACCACCCCAGGATTTGGGGGAGCCATGGGGCACAGGATGGAGTGAGATCATGTTCTGAGAGTTTCCCAAAGAAAGGAGATTCTCAGGCAGGCCACTAAGAGCAGATTGCACAGCTGCAGTTCCATCTGGGTCACCCAGGAGACAGAAACATGCAGGCCCAGATCTGGGCTCTCGGCAGCCTCCTCTACTTACCCGGAGTAAAGTGGAGACAGAGTGAAGACTTGGAAAGAAAATGGAATAGCAAAGAGACAAAACGCAATAATTTGAGCAGTGAGAAAGCTTTATTTGAAAGTATGCACTTAGAGAAAGGAAAGTGCAGGCGTCCTCAGAGAGGAGGTGCACTGAAAGTTTGGGGATTCTGTCTTTTAAGACTTTCAAGAATGGGGCAAAGAGCAGGCGGCCGGGTGGGGGTAGTGTTGTTGTGTGTAGGCTTGACTTGTGGTCTCAAGACGCTTATCTCTGGTGAGATGCCATGTCTCCTCTCCTCTATTGTCAGTCCTCCAGATAATCCTGATAAACCCAACACAAGGGATTGATTTACCTGCTCTTCTCCAAGACAGTAGTTACCCTCAAGCAGTCGGGACATACCAGTTTAGTTTCCCTGCCCTGCCTTAAGGTAGGCTGTTGGGTTATTGTCTGATTGCCAGAGAATCTTACTTCTCAACTCTCTGCTTTTTAAAATGAAATCTTAGCCTTAAGATGGGGTACTTCCTGTTCTTACTATGCTGTTTATATCTCAGCATTTTTCATCATAGGCAGGAAAAGTTATCATGATGCTTGTCCCAGGTCCCTGCCTACCTTGCTTGCATGAGGTCGGGTGTCAGCACCGGGGCAGGAAAGGCCTCCTAGGTGGTGTGAAAGGCTTTGAACCTCCCGTAAGGTGAAGCAGACAGACACAGATGCTGGCCCTGCCTCCCCCTAAGCGGCCGCTGGAACCGGCATGAGTGGGGTTTCCAGTGGGACAGGTTTGAGGCAGGAGTCACGGATCCACCCGGCACGCAGGTCTCTATTTGCTTCGGAAACCCTCCATTCTCACCTGCAGGCTCACTGTGCTCAGCGTCTCAGAGCAGGAGACTGGGGGTCCCAGAGGTGCCCCAGGGCTGGCTGGAGGCAGTGGGTGGCCGGGGCGGTTGGGAGGGAGTGTGACCCGATCCAATCTGTGCTGTAAAAACAAGTCTCCGCAGCACATGGCAAAGGGTGAACTGAGGCTCAGGTCGATGGGGACTGCTGAGGGCTCCAGGCGCTGTTGGTGATGTGGGCTGGGCACAGAAGAGAGCTGGGCGAGGGCCATGGACAGGCAGAGCTGCGAGATGGGCCTGGAGGGCATGGAGGGGGACTGCCTGGTCTTCTGCTTCTTCGGCTGAGCACAAGGTGGGGCTGTGACCTTGGGCGGGGAAGCCAGGAACAGGCGCAGATTTGGTACACGGTGGCCAGTGGTGGTGCCTGGAGAGAGGGAAGGGGGCCCGGAGGGTCGGGTGGAGAAGCGCGCTGGGGGACGGGGCCCGGGGTTGAGCTCACCCAGGGGTCGCCCAGGCAGAGGGAAGTGGCAGCCCCGGGAGCGGCGGGGAGGAGGCGCCCACCGCCGAGGATGAGCAGCCAGGGCGGGGCGCCCGCCGCCGCGGAGGGCGGTGAGGGTTGAGGCGGCCGGTGAGGAGTGCTGCTGGGGCACAAGGAAGGCACCGGAGGCCCGACTTCTCAGCCATGCGGCCACTGGGCGCAACCAGAAGGCCGTCTGTGCCCCGGGCCCGCTGCGCCGGGAGTGGCGGGGGGAGCACCGCCGGCGTCCCAGGAGGGCCGGCTGGGCAGAGCGCCGCGGACCGTGGCTCCAGGCAGCACCCGTTTGTGTTTCCCGCAAGACTCGGTGTCGGCTGGGGTCCTACGGCTCAAGGCCCGGCTCCGGAGCCAGGATGGGCCCTGCGCGTCCACACGGTGCTGCGCGCGCTCCCGCACCGGGAGGGCCCCTCGCCCTGAGCTGGAGGCGGGGCGCAGGCACAGGGCTCCCGCGACCCCGGCGGGCTCCAGGGGCCCCGCTTCACCCCAGTGGCGGCCGCCAGCACGGCCGCGAGGCGGGAGGAGCTGCAGAGCCACAGGAAGGGGAGAGGCAGGCAGGGGGAGCAGGCCTGTGGCACCCGCCATCCTGCACCCTGCTCGCCCTCTGCGCCCCCTTTCTCCACATGGCGGCAGGAGGTGGGGAGCTTCTGATCCCAGCGCCACTGCCCCGTCCACGGACGTTTCCTTTGTGGCTCCCGCAGGATCGCATGGAACATCCCGCAGAGGAGACAGTCTACTTTAAGCTGATGGCAACTTAATTTCCATCATCCACAGAAGGCTTTTACTCCTCCCTTTTGTATGTTTGATGTCATTATTTCTCTCCTTTTTTTTGTAGCTATAATTATTTTTCATACTCTTCCCCTTTAACCTTTATACTGTAGTTACATGGTTGACACCACCGGGTACACCGTTCGTTTTCCCAGCCTGACTGCGTACCAACCTTTACCCGTGGTGTGTGCTCCGTGCATTTTCTTGTGATTTTTGTCTTTTCTTTCAGCCTCAAGAACTCTCAGCATTCCTTCCAAGGCACAACTAAAGGTGATAAACTCCTTCGGCTTCCGTTTGTCAGGGAGTCTTTATTTCTCCTTCACATCTGATGATAACCTTGCTGGACAGAGTTTTCCTGTCTGGAAATGTTTTTCTTGTAACACTGTGAATAATAGGTCTCCCACTCTCCCCTGGCCTGCAGGGTTTCTGCAGAGAAACCCACTGATAACATAATGGGATTCCTTTGTAGGTTGCCATCTTTTTTCCCCTGGCTGGTTTTGAGATCTTCTCTTTACTTTGATTTTTGACAGTTTCACTCTACTGTGTCTTGGAGAAGGTCTTTATGCATTGACATAAAGGGTGATCCGTTAGCTTTGTGAACAGGGATGTCCAAGCCCTCTCCTGTTTGGGAGTGTCTCAGCTATTATTTCTTTAAAACAACTTTCTAACCCTTTCCTCCCTCTCTTCTCCCCGGGAACCTATGTTATTCATAATATTTGTTCTTTAGATGGAATCACACAGACCACATAGGCTTTCTTCACTGTTTTCTATTCATTTTTCCATGTTTGGCTCTGATGGTCATTTCAAATTTCTGCAGTGGTTGCAAAGTGTCTGTCACACCTCAGGGAATCAGGTGCTTCTGGATTGGGTGACAGCTGCCATCAGGGCAGTGTGGCCTAATCAGGGTGATTTACCATACTTACCCACTAGCTGGAAAACGTATGCAGAGCTCCAACAGGTGTTGCAGGAGCTGGGCATGAAAAATATTATCTGTAATATGGACCCCAGGGCCCCATTGAGGAGTTGTTCACTATAGGAATGAGAAATCTGGTGCTGGATACAGCTTTCCCATGTCTCTTTGGGTCCCTAGAGACGATTCTTGCCCCCACATAGGGCAACCTATAAGTGACGCTACTTGTACTTTAGCAGATCTAGGGGAGGTTGAAACAATAAGAGCCTGGAAGGAAGTACAGGTTACGACTGAAAGTAGTGCCTAGGGCCCTGTGAAGGTCTCAAGGATCCAGATGTGGGTTGATCTGATAAAGGCCGGGGTAGTGAAAGAAAAATGTGATGGGCAGCCCAATAATATCTTGTTAGAACTGTGGCACCAATTAAAGCCAGAGCAGCAGTTCGGGCCACTGAGGTCCAGGACACAAAAGCTGGAGTCAAAGCCACATGTCTAGCCTGTGTCCCTGCAAGACTTCCTGGGGGACGGTACTCAGGCTCTGCTTGAGCCCTCACCCCCACAGCAATTCATTGGTTCCCCATGAATGTACAACATGTCCTGGCGCTGGTGGACACAGGAGCTGGGTGTTCTCTGATTTATGGCAACCCTGAGCATTTTCCTGGGACCCCTGCTGTGATAGATGGCTATGGGGGTAAGGCACTTAGAATGAAGAAAGCCGAAATCCCTTTGGGGATAGGACATTTACCCCCAAAGGAATATACTCTGTACATTTCTCCCATCACTGAATATATTTGGGGGGGTAGATATCCTGCAGGGCCTGTGGTTACAGATCACTGCAAGGTAAGTTCAGACTGAGGGTATCTGTGGTAAAGGCAGTTCTGAGGGGACATGCTAAGTACCCACCTGTAGCTCTGCCTATACCTGGGTGAGTGACAAATACTGAATGTATAAGTTGCCTTTGGATCAGAAGGAAATTGGAGAAACTCTACAGGAGTTGGAGAAGGTGGACATCATAAAGCCCATTCAAAGGCCTTTTAATTCCCCAGTGTGGCCAGTGAAAAAGCCAGATGGCTCCTGGCATATGACCATGGACTACAGGGAATTAAGTAAAGTCACACCCCCTTTGCATGCTGCTTTCCCCTCTATAGTGGCTGTTATGGACACCCTCAGCATGAACTGAGGACATATCATTATATTGTGGACCTTGCTAATGCTTTCTTCTCTATTGACATAGCACAGGAAAGTCAGGAACAGTTTGCCTTCATGTGGGAAGGCCAGCAGTCCTTCCACAGGGATACCTCCACAGTCCTACCATTTGTCATGGACTTGTAACCCAGGACCTACACACATGGAAGAAACCACAAATGGTGCTGCTGTATCGCTACATTGATGATATGCTCACATCTGATTCTCTTGAGACTTAGAAGAGGCAGTTCCTAGATTACTGCAACATCTATAGGAGAAAGGATGGGCTGTGAACAGCACCAAGGTTCAGGGATCTGGTTCATCTAAAATTCTTGAGGGTTGTCTGGTTGGGTAAAACAAAACTTTTTCCTGATGCAGTCATAGACAAGGTCCAGGCTTTCCCTACTCCTACCACTGTGGCAGTATTACAAGAGTTTGGGAGTCTTTGGGGCTACTGGAGAGTGTTTATCCCTCATGTGACACAAATTCTGAAGCCTTTATACCAGTTGGTATGAAAGGGCATCAGGTGGGACTGGGATGAGACATGTGCAGATGCTTTTACTGCTGCTAAGTGAGCAGTCAAGGCCATACAGGCCTTGAATGTAATGGACTCATCAAGGCCTTGTGAACTAGATGTTCATGTAACTGAAGATGGTTAAGGATGGGGTCTTTGGCAGCGGCTTGAACGGACACGCCAACCTATTGGATTCAGGTCACAACTATGGAAAGGAGCTGAGGCCTGGTACACCTTGATAGAGAAGCAACTGGCTGCTGTGTACCATTCCTTGCTGGCTATGGAGTCCATTGCTGGAACAGCTCTGACCAAGGTAATAACCACCTATCCCATCACAGGGTGGGTGTGAGACTGGACCCAAAGGCCATGGAGTGGTGTGGCACAGACACCTACATGGGCCAAATGGGGTGCATATTTGCAGCAACGCAGCACCCTCTCTACTAGCCCCTTAAGTGGAGAACTCCAACGCTTATCGGGGCCAGTGACCTATACCAGTGGAAAGCAGGAAGAACTTGCTTTTGAGCCATTGGTAGCTGAGCGTACTTATCAGGCAGGAAAAGCCCCTATACCTCAAGATGCTTGGTATACAGATGGGCTCTAGTCATGGGCAGCCTCCCAAGTGGAGGACTATGGTTTTCTATCCTAAGACTGAGACAGTATGGATGGAGGATGGAGAGGGGAAGAGCAGCCAATGGGCTGAGTTGCAGGCAGTATGGCTTGTGATCTCCCAGGAGCCCTCCCCTATACTTGTCTACACTGACAGCTGGGCCATCTATTAGGGCTTGACCCTGTGGGTACTGACGTGGTATCATGCCAACCGGATGGTTGGTCACCAGCCCCTTTAGGGTCAAGAGTTGTGGCAAGACCTATGGGCCTCTGGTCAGACTAAGACAGTTACCATATATCTTGTGACTGGCCATTTGCCTTTAGCATCCCCAGGGAATGATGAAGCAGACAGATTGGCCCAGGTGCACTGGCTAGAAGGAAAGCCTGCCTCTGGTGTGGTCCAATGGTTACATCAGTGTTTGTTGCATGTGGGGCAAAAGACAATGTGGGCTGTAGCCCATAGGTGGGGCTTGCCATTGACCTTTGAAGAAGTCAGCAGAGCCCAGGAGTGCCTTGTGTGCTCTAAGAGGGACTTACACTGAGTCCCACAGCAACATGGGACAATAGTAAAGGGGCTAATGCCCCTTGTCAGGTGGCAAATAGACTATATGGGGCCTCTGCCCATATGAGAAGGATATCGGTATGCCATGACTTGTGTGGACACAGCTACTGGACTGTTGGTTGCTTTTCCTGCACATCATGCAGATAAACAAACCACCAAGAGGGGCCTGGAGCGTCTCTTTGCAGCCTATGGCCAGCTGCAGGTGATTGACAGCGATCAAGGCACCCACTTTACTGGACCTGCATTACAAGAATGGGTGTAGCAATTAGGAATAAAGTAGAAGTTTCATGTGCCATATAACTCTCTGGGCAGGCATGATAGAGAGGTACAATGGTTTGTTCAAATCTGGCCTGATGTCAGACACCAGCAGTCTATGGGGCTGGTCAGTTCACTGAATGGACAGTGCTATGATGTTTGAATGAGAAGCCATGAAAAGGAACCTTGAGCCCTGTGGGTATGCTGACACACATTGCTGCCTCTCCTATCCAACTATGTGCAAATCAAAGAGGAATTAAGAAGCCAGGATATGGCCAGCAGAGTAACACCCTGCTGCCAGCCCCAACTGCATTAAACCCTGGAGACACTGCTGAGTGGACGTGGCCCTGGACATTTTGACACATGGACCAGCAATGGCTGCCCTTTCTGGCATCTTGGGGGAAAGGCCTAGAAGCTGGTCTCATGCGTGTTCCTAGAGTAACAGCAGAGTGGCCCCCAAAGATCACAGTACTGTACCCAAAACGTCCAGGAGGTAAGAGCATCTTGCAGGGAAGTTTTGTTTAATATTTATGGCCAGTGCATGTACCTCCCATAGCCCTCTATATTGACCGATCTGTAACTCCCACAGGGAGGGGGGTGAAAGTCTGATATACTAGACCAGGCTGAGATCCCATTCCTCCTACTGTCCTAACACAGGACCACTCTCTCACATGCATCCTACCTTATGGACAAGATTTGCCTATGCTGGTGTCATTAAAACATGTATTTTATTGCCCTAAAGGTTATTTTCTTCTACAGTTCTTGTGGCCTGAATGTGCCCCCTGGCTGCAGCTGCCATGTGATGATTGCTCTGAACTCCCTAACTGTTCAGCTACTGACTGCCCGTGGAATGGGCGAGCTGTGGACTTAATCTGCCTAGGACTTTGAACCTAGCTGAATCCAAGGGCAAGTGAGGGCCTATCTAGACTGGAGCAGTTGGATGGGGGCTTCTTCTTCTGCAGCTGGGTCGCCAGAGATATGGGAGAGCAGAAGTGGACTGCTTGTAAGAAATAAAGGCGTTTCATAAAATTTATTTCTTTGTTTGACTGATTTTGGTTTCAAAGGTATTTGCCCCAGGATTTTACCCCTGGAGTTACAGGCAGCTCACCATTTACTGACCAGCTGTCATGTGAGTCCTGAAGGTGGAAGATGGAGAGGGCATGAGGGTGAGCACCCCAGTTGTCCACGTCCATGGGAAAGCAGCCACGTGCAGGGAGGCTAACAGTGGACAGAACCTGGTACATTTGGGTGGGATGGTGTCTGGTGGGTGGGGAGTGACGTGGTGACAGAAATAGACAGGCCGGTTGTATACCTTTCTTATTCAGGATGTGGCCTGACAAGGCCCCCAACAACAGAGAGATGGAGGCGCCGTGACTGGAGGAGACTGAGGAGGTTTGACAGAGGCCGTGTGGAGTCCTGGGCAGTGAACAGCACTTGGGGACACAATTGAAAGAATTCGGATAAGGTCAATCCCATGGTAATTTTCTGACTTAGACCATTAAGCTATGGTTATGCAAGAGGCTAACAAGGGGCTGGGTGAAAGGTGTCTGAGAATTTTGTACTATTTTTGCAACTTTTTTGTTCATCTAAAATCATCTCAAAAGATTTTTTAAAAGAAAACAGCAGATGTGACCGACAGATTGTTCATCTTAACAAGTTTGCTTTGCAGTTGATTCCCTTTGAAGGACCTCAAGCCCTCATCGCAGTCACCTGGGATGGAAGCTGCCTTCCCAGCTCCATAAGAACCAAATGGGAATTCCCAGCTGAGAGACGCTGGGATGGAAGGCAGAGTGGGGGTGCCCCACAACTCATCTGTCTGGGTGCAGTGTGGACTGGCCAGCGCTCAGGGCTGATGGTCAGCAAGAGTCCAGAGACCCCGGCCCCTCTGGGCTCTGAGCATCACCATCAGCAAAGACCACCAGGAGCTGCAGGACTGGCTCCACAAGGGAGGCACCTGAAGAGAGGGAAAGGGGAGGACAGTGGGGAAAACACCAGGCACAGATGAGGAATCTCTGGGAAGCCAGGTCCAGTGGGGCTCGGGCTGTGGGAGCAGAAGCCCAGGAGGATGTCAAACAGGGATGGAAGTGAGGTCTGGGTAGGCATGGAGGGACCCACAGCTGGCAGAAGTGAGCATGGGAAGCCGCTGCAGAGAGCCCAGGGTCTGGGCTTGCCATTCTGCAGGACCCAGGAGCAACTGGGCCGGTGCAAGCGCCTTGGAACAGAGTGGCACTGGAGGCTTTTGAAGGCTGCACAGGCAGACAGGGACCTGGGGCCTGCAGGAATGGGGACAGACCCAGAATGTTTTACGCTGTCACCTCACCCATCACCCCTTGAGCTCAACCTGAGGAGAGTTACAGGTTCTTAGGGGTCCCACACCCCCCAAGCCATAGTCCCACCTCCCCCAGCCGGACGGGGCTTCTTGCCCTTTAGGGCATGGATGCTTCTTTCAAGTCATCTCACGTTCTTCCCCACTCCATTGCTTATAGAATAAATATGTTCCATGTCCCTCAGGCCTTCAGACTTTTGACAATAAAAACAACTCTTTTCTTTAAAAACAAGAAAAAGTAAAACTAAAAATGAACAACTCTTGCCCTGAATTGGTAGACTGATGTTTCTGCTTTACATCTGGTTTGGTAAACAGACAGTTCCCAGAAAGGAACAAATGGTATTTACCATATGAAAAGAATCACTCAAACAGAAATGTAAACTCAAACTTCACATGGCCCAAGGACTCGTGGGAGGTCCCAGGTGGCACAGGAAGCTCGGCGCAGGCCTGCGGAGCTGGAGCCTCCCACCTAGTGGGACCGCAGGCTGGCAGTGCCAGGGCAGGACTCGAGGGCAGACTGCTCAGGGGCACCGCCGCACAGCAGGCAGCAGGCGATCTCCACATAGGTGCCTAGGTTCTTAACTGGAGAGAGTGAGATGTAGACCAACAGATAGTGCACATTTTTAAAAGTAATAAGTATATATACCAAATAAGAATTTATATATATTTTGTATTTGCTTAAGAAATACTTCTTTTGAAATACAGGTTGAGTTTGTTCTCCTTGGTCCTTGTCCCTGTCACAACAAAAAACTGAAATGCAGAGACACAATAGCAAAGCCCAGGGAAAGTTTTATTTGAATGCACTCCAGGGGAGGATCAGGCCAGAGTCCAGCAGACCGAGGCACTGATCCGTGAGGCAGGAGGCCTGCGCATTGCAGTCAGACTAGGAGGGGCCTCTCTGACTGATAAGGAAGGCTGGTTGACAGGCCCATCTGTGTAGCCATCCCTCTTAGTGAGCACATCCTTTCCTCTGATGAGGGGGGAGTCGGGCTGTTCTTAGTTCCATCCATTGGGATGTGGTTGGGAAGAAAGTTACCTCCCTGCAAAGCCTGTGTTGTCTCCACATGGGATCCCCACCTGGGCAGAGTTTGAGGAGCTTTTTCTTTGAACCTTATCTGGGGGGCTTCTTCTTTAAGCCTTACCTTCCCCTTTTCCCGCAGCTCATGTCTATCTTTCTACCTAACATTTCTAACACTCATAATGCTGATGATAAACCAAATTCTAATAAATAGCAATAATGCTAATGCCTATCACAGTTCTCACAAGGATGGGTAAGGATAGGAGAGGGAGGACCAGGGGTGAGCGCAAGCCATCTCTGCGTGTACCTTTCTTTGTGGTGTTTACTTTTTACTCATAAAAATATCTTATACTCAAAATGTAATTTTCAATTTAAAAATCAAATGACCCTAATTGAAAGTCAGAAGCTGAACACTGGCTGCCTCTCTCGGTGCTAGTTAATAGGGTCACTATGTCCCACATTTATCACAGCCCTTGAGATGTTTGGGGGAAGGGCTGGGCCAAGGCCCTGGCCAGGGAGCAGCCTCTGAGCTGCCAGCTGTGAGGGGCCAAGGGAAGGGAGGGAGGAGCCCCAAGCTGGGGACAGTCAGAAACAGCCTGCCAGGAATGAAAGAGAGGTTCTGGAAGACCTCAAATGAATTCAGAGGCTGTAAGTTCATCCCACACCCCCTCCCCACAGCAGAGCCAGGCAGACCACCCTTCTCCCCAGCATTTCTGAGGATTTGGTGGAAGGATATTTATCACTGTTTCAGAGCTGGTCCTTTGGATAGCAAAACTTTGGGTTTTGAACTCTTTTTTGATGTTTGTAACTATGGAGGGGGGCAGGGGGAATCCCGGGGCAAAATACCTATGAAACCAAAATCAGTCAAAGGGAGAAAAAAAGTTTACAAAACCCGATTATTCCTTACAAGCAGTCCACTTCTACTCTCCCTTATCTCTGGTGACCAGGCTGTGGAAGAAGAGCTCCCCATGCAACCACTCCAGTCTAGATAAGCCTTCACTCGCCTTTGTAGTTACCTATTGATATGGAGATGGACTACTCCTCTCCATCCCCCAGAAACACTCATTGTATGGAGATGCACTAAAGCTGTGAGAGATCCTGGGAATATTGCAGTTTTACCCTCAGCCCCACCCCTCCAGAAATCTTGCCTCACGATCTACTCACTCCCCATCTTCTGCAGTGGCCCCTGTGTGAGAAAACTGCAGCACTGTAACCAGACTAATAACATAAAATCATGATAATCCTCAAGTCGGAGAATTCAGCTAGGTTCAAAGTCCTAGGCAGATTAAGTCCATAGCTCGCCCATTCCACAGGCAGTCAGTAGCTGAACAGGTAGGGAGTTCAGAGCAATCATCACACGGCAGCTGCAGCCAGGGGGCACATCCAGGCCACAGGGACTGTAGAAGAAAATAACCTTAAGGGCAATAGAATACATGTTTTAATGACAGCAGCATAGGCAAATCTTGTCCATAAGGTAGGATGCACGTGGGAGAGTGGTCCTGTGTTAGGACAGTGGCAAGAAGGGGATCTTGTCCTGGTCTAATATATCAGACTTTCACCTCCCTCCATCTGGGAGTTAAAGATGGGTCAATGTATAGGGCTATGGGAGGTACATGCACTGGCCATAAAGATAAAACAAAACTTCCCTGTAAGATGCTCTTACCTCCTGGATGATTTGAGTACAGTACTGTGGGGGCCACGCTGCTGTTACTCCAGGAATACACAGGGGGCCACCTCCAGGCCTTTCCCCAAGATGCCAATTGGACCAGCCATCACTGGTCCATGTGTCGAAATGTCTAGGGCCACATCCACTCAGCAGTGTCTCCAGGGTTTAAAGTGGTTGGGGCTGGCAGCAGGATGTTACTCTGCTGGCCATATCCTGGCTCTGGTAATTCCTCTTCAATTTGAACACACAGTTGTATATGAGAGGCAGCAATGTGTGTCAGCATATCCACAGGGCTCAAGGTTCCTTTTGGGGCTACTCATTCAGACTGTAGCACTGTCCATAAACATTCCTAATTGCTGCACCTATTCTTGTAATGCATGTCCAGTAAAGTGGGGGCCTTGATCACTCTCAATCACTTACACTGGCCATAGGCTGAAAAGAGACCCTCAAGGCCACTCTTGGTGGTTTGCTGATCTGCATGACGTGCAGGAAAAGCAACCAACAGTCCAGTAGCTGTGTCCACACAAGTCACAGAATACCGATATCCTTCTCATGTGGGCAGAGGCCCAAAATAGTCTATCTGTCCCCTGACAAGGGGTATTGGCCCCCTTACTATTGTCCCATGTTGCTGTGGGACTCAGTGTAAGTCCCTCTTAGAGCACACAAGGCACTCTTGGGCTCTGCTGACTTCTTCAAAGGTCAGTGGCAAGCCCCACCTATGGGCTACAGCCCACATTGTCTTTTGCCCTGCATGCAACAAATGCTGGTGTAACCATTGGGCCACATCAGAGGCAGGCTTTCCTTCTAGCCAGTGCCCCTGGGCCAATGTGTCTGCTTCATCTTTCCCTGGGATGCCAAAGGCAAATTGTTAGTCACATGATATATATGGTAACAGTCTTAGTCTGACCCGAAGCCCTTAGGCCTTGCCACAAATCTTGCCCCTAAAGGGACTAGTGACCAACCATTCAGTTGGCATGGTACCATGTCTGTAGCCACAGGGTCAAGCCCCAATAGACAGCCCAGCTGTCAGTGCAGACAACTATAGGGGAGGGCTCCTGGGAGATCACAAGCCATACTGCCTGCAACTCAGCCCATTGGCTGCTCTTCCCCTCTCCATCCTCCATCCATACTGTCTCAGTCTTAGGATAGGAAACCATAGTCCTCCACTTGGGAGGCTGCCCATGACTAGAGCCCATCTGTATACCAAGCACCTTGAGGTATAGGGGCTTTTCCTGCCTGATAAGTACGCTCAGCTACCAATGGCTCAAAAGCAAGTTCTTCCTGCTTTCCACTGGGATAGGTCACTGGCCCCAATAAGCGTTGGAGTTCTCCACTTAAGGGGCTAGTAGAGAGGGCACTGTGCTGTTGTAAATATACACTCCATTTGGCCAGTGTAGGTGTCTGTGCCACACCACTCCATGGCCTTTGGGTCCAGTCTCACATCCACCCCACAATGGGATAGGCAGTTATTACCTTGGTCAGAGCTGTTCCAGTGATGGGCTCCATAGCCAGCAAGGAATGGTACACAGCAGCCAGTTGCTTCCCTATCAAGGTGTACCAGACCTCAGCTCTTTTCCATAGTTGTGACCAGAATCCAATAGGTTGGCGTGTCCATTCAAGCTACTGCCAAAGACCCCATCCATAGCCATCTTCAGTTACACGAATATCTAGCTCACAGTGTTTTCTTGAGTCCATTACACTCAAGGCCTGCACAGCCTTGACCGCTCACTTAGCAGCAGTAAAAGCAGCTGCACATGTCTCATCCTTGTCCCACTTGATGCCCTTTCATACCAACCAGTATAAGGGCTTCAGAATTTGTGTCAAGTGTGAGATAAATCCCCAGTGGCCCAAAAGACCCCAAAACTCCTGTAATACTGCCACAGTGGTGAGGGTGGGTTGGGAAAGCCTGAACCTTGTCTATTCCCTTCAGGAATAGCTTTAGTTTTACCAGACCAGACAACCCCCAGGAATTTTACAGACAAACCAGGTCCCTGAACCTTGGTGCTGTTCACAGCCCATCCTTTCTCCTGTAGATATTGCAGCAGTCTAGAAACTGCCCCTTCTAAATCTGCAAGAGAGTCAGACAGGAGCATAATATCATCATTGTAGTGATACAGCCACACCATTTGCAGTTTCTTCCGTGTGGCAAATACCTGGGCTACAAGTCCATGACAGATGGTGGGACTGTGGAGGTATCCCCGTGGAAGGACAGTGAATGTCCACTGCCGGCCTTCCCATGTGAAGACAAACTGTTCCTGGCTTTTCTGTGCTGTGTCAATAGAGAAGAAAGCATTAGCAAGGTCCACAACGTAATGATATGTCCTCAGCTCATGACTGAGGGTGTCCATAGGGCCGATCTAGAGGGGACAGCAGCATGCAAAGGGGGTGTGACTTTATTCAGTTCCCTGTAGTCTACAGTCATACTCCAGGAGCCGTCTGGCTTTTTCACTGGCCACACTGGGGAATTAAAAGGACTATAAGTGGGCTTTATGATGTCCACCTTCTCCAACTCCTGTAGAGTTTCTCCAATTTCCTTCTGACCCCAGGTAATTTATATTCCTTAGTGTTTGTCACCCGCTGCTGTACAGGCAGAGCTACAGGTGGGTACTTAGCATGACCCCTCAGAACTGCCTTTACCACAGATACCCTCAGTCTGAACTTACCTTGCAGTGATCTGTAACCACAGGCCCTGCAGGATATCTACCCCCCCAAATATATTCAGTGATGGGAGAAATGTACAGAGTATATTCCTTTGGGGGTAAATGTCCTATCCCCAAAGGGATTTCGACTTTCTTCATTCTAAGTGCCTTACCCCCATAGCCATCTATCACAGCAGGGGTCCCAGGAAAATGCTCAGGGTTGCCATAAATCAGAGAACACCCAGCTCCTGTGTCCACCCAGTGCCAGGACATGTTGTACATTCATGGGGAACCAATGAATTGCTAATTCTACATGTGGCCTCTGGTCCCGAGCACGTCTCCCAAGGTGGGAACCTTGATGCCCCCAGTCGAGCTGTGACGCCCAATCGTCCTCCTGTCGGGGTGAGGGCCCAAGCAGAGCCTGAGTACTGTCCCCCAGGAAGTCTTGCAGGGACACAGGCCAGACATGTGACTTTGACTCCAGCTTTCGTGTCCTGGACCTCTGTGGCCTGAACTGCTGCTCTGGTTTTAATTGGTGCCACAGTTCTAACAAGATACTATTGGGCTGCCCATCACGTTTTTCTTTCACTACCCCAGCCTTTATCAGATCAACCTACATGTGGGTCCTCTAGACCTTCATGGGGCCCTTTGCACTTCTCCTTTCAGTCGTAGCCTGTACTTCCTTCCAGGCTTTTATTGTTTCAACCTCCCCTAGCTCTGCTAAAGTACTAGGCTTAGAGGCTCAGGTCCTGTCAGTGGGGGACAGACACAGGGTGGCAGGAGCTCCCCACTGCTGTATGCTCATGGCTGTCTAACCTGTGACCTACAACCTGCGCCCAGGGTGCTGACCCAGGAAGAGGCATGGGCCTGGCGCCCAGGGCAGGGTTTCAGAGGCTGGTTCTGACACTGCTGATTTACGGAGCAAGAAGCAAGCTGCCCCTCCCTCTGTTTCGGATGGCAAGTGGTAGGGCCGGCAAGACCCCGGATGACTGGGCCCAGAGCAGGGTGGAGGCAGCAGCGGGGACATGTGCTGTCGTCCTGAGCAGTCAGGACGCCGGTCATGCGGACAAGACTGAGGAGGAGGAGCGTTTAGTCTTCAGAAACAGAGTCCGATTTTCGAACTGAGATAAGAGAACGGCCAGGAAGTCATGTGACCTTTCTCCCTGACATTTCATGACTAATGAGCTCTAAGCAGTCTGTCTTGAGCTGCCCCCATAGGTGTCAAGAGAGTTGTGCTCTACCTGCCAGGAGCACTGGGCATGGGGGCCCGCATCAGGCTCAGCACTTTCCCACCAGCATATACCTGGGCTCCCTCAAGACCTGGTTTAAAGGCACTCCTTCCAGGAGAGAACTGGGGGCTGAAAATCATTAGTTTTAGAAGTATGGGGCCAGTTGCATGGCATGAGCCAGTGAGGGATGCAAAGAGAAGGGGGAGGAAAGCAAGTGGATAAGTGGAGGGAAGCAGCTGCGGGGAGCCTGAGACCCTCTTTATTTTCCTGGAGAGCTCAGTCAGTGGGGTGGTCAGAGCAGACCCTGCCAGAGATCCCCTGGAGTTGAGTCTTTGAATCTGCACAGGCTGCTTTCTCTCCAGGGCCACTGGAAGAATCATTTTCTGAGAGGATAGAGTCTGATTACTTCATTTTGCCATCCTGATTATCTAGAGGTAGTCCAGGCTGCTCAGAGCTGGGCTGGAAGGCTGCACATTCAGGGAGCAGCTGAGGCTGCATCTAGCTGCAGGTGATGGTTGGTGGAGAGGACTTTGGGTATCCCACTCCTGCATCTCCAGGGGGCTCCAGGGGAACTGTCCAGCCTGGGAGAGCCAAGTGGCCAGGCTGTGTCATTCCCAGCCTGTAAGGACACTGGGATTTGCAGAGCCGGCATGGAAGGCAGAGCGATGGGTGGGCATGCTCCCCAGGGTGGGGCTGAGGCAGACGATCCTGATGCAGGGGTGAGGAGGCTGGTAGGGGGTGTCTATCTGGTGAGTCCTGGAGTCTCCCTCTGTCTGGCTGTAGGACATGGCCTGAGGCAACTGCAGTGCTATGCTCTTCCATGGGGCAGGTGTTCCTGGTCAGAAAGGCCTCCTGGGAGGCACTGGGGCAAGTGGGAACCAAGGAGCAGGCAGCATGACCCAGCTCCCAGGTCAGGTGCTGGGGGCCATGTCCCAGAAGGCATGTGGACAGGGGTGGAGGTGACCAGTCCCACAGGGTGGCTCCATGGTCCTATGGGACTGTTGGGGGCAGGGTCTGTCTCAGGAGGGCCCTGGTCCACAGAGCTGCAGCCACTCTGGCCAGCCTGTGCTCAGCAGTCTCCCAGAATATACCGTGCAGACGCACACTGCCCATGATTTCTTCTCGTCAGTGCTTCCTCCAAGCCAGACACCTCACAACAGTGGCTCCTTAACTCTCTAGATGACCCAAGGAGGGGGACCATGGCTGCCTCCTCCACATGGTCTCCATCCACCAGTGCCCAAGCTGTCCTGGGTGGCTTCCTCCCAGTCCTCCCATCTCCCTAAGCTGCCTGAACATGTCCCTGCAGGGCTGGCAACCATCTGTGAAGCCTTACAGGGCTAATGTCTCAGGGACTGGGACATGGCTCCCACTCAGCTCAAGATTCATCTGTTAGGCAGGAAAAAAGATATGAGCAGGGTGGAAAGAGAATAAGGCCAGTAGTCCACTAGAAGGGATTCAAAGAGTTAACCAGTTACAACTAGAAAGCTCAGAAGGCCAGGAGCAACTTGACTTGGAACGTTAAATACTCCCCTGATAAAGAAAAGTATCTTAGCAGAGCCTATGTTTTCACTGTATCAATTAGCATCTGCTAAAAGCCCAGTCTATTCAGGGAGAATTCTATATTAAAGCTAAGATAACATTTTAATCAGTCCACTTTGGAGGCTGGGCAGACAGTCTTGACTGACCTGCTTCCAGACAGAAACTGTTATCCTGGGAAGGAATCAGGGCAGTAAATTTCTTGTGTTAAGTTAAAAGAAGAAACGTAATGTCTTATCAAAGATGAACATTCTGGGACCACTTAACAAGACCACACTCCTCTTTAAGTTTTGCTCCTATAAAACCCCTGACCCTAAATCCTTAGGCACTCTTCTCTCTGAGGTCATCTGCGCTTTCTAACTGCATAGTCTTTTCCCAATCTTTCCGCATGCCTCTTCTTTGAAGTAGCCCACACTCTCCTTTCTCTGAGTGTGCACCTTTTGCCTTAAATAAGCTCCTCACTGCTCAACTTATAACATTTTGTCCCTGCGCTTTTCCAGTGGTAAGTGTCTTTGTTACTTTTCCTCGCCATTCTAATCCTCCGGATTTCAGCTCAAACCTTCACTCCCTCTGTCCTATTTCAGATAAGTAAGGAGAGGCTGCTGGGAGCTCAGATCTGGGTTTGCAAATTACCCTTGCCTGGGTGACCCATAGAGAACTGCCGCTTATAGTCATGCTCTTTAGCAGCCTGCCTGAAAGTCTCCTTTCTTTGTCTCTAGGAAGTTCACAGAACATATTCTCACTCCATCCAGTGCTCTGCGGCTCCCCCAAATCCTGGGGTGGTAGGGACTCAGTTCCCATGCTGTGCAGATCCAGGCGGACATTGAATGCCATGTGACCCTGGCTTAAGGAGTTAGCAGGGTTGTGCTCCATGCTGAGTAGCAGTACAATAAGCTTCCTTCATTATTCTGATCTGTCATTTCCTGACACTCTCGCTTTAATAAATTCCTTCCTCATCTTGTACTCTGTGTCTCTAAAGCGACTGCCTCCCCACCCTCCAACTTTGGTTCCCTGAGTTTGCCCGCACTTTCTCTCTCTTTAAGTGCATAACTTTAAATAAAACTTCTACTCTGCTTCACTACTGTGTCTCTGCCCTTCACTTCTTTGTTGTGGGAACAAGAACAGAGGAAAATACACAACGCTCCCCTAACACATCCTTCTTCAGGTTTTTCTATTTGTACCTAACGGTCCTGCCTCTCTGCTCTAATTGTTGCAGTCTTTGCTGAGCCTGATCTGTGAACATCGGTGGCCCACGTCCCTGCATGGTGGTGCTGTGTTCGTTGCAGCTGTGAAGCTGTGTGCCTGGGGACAGTGCAGCCCTCTCCCTCCAGTGAGGCAAGCACTGGGGCTGCTCCCTGCACACCTGCCGGCCTCCCTGGGACTCAGGAATCCACACCCTACCTTGTGCAGAAACCCTCAAGTGAGGCCAGGGAGGCAGGATTTAGCGTCCAGCCAAGTTCCCTACTCAGGTGTCTACTACCTCATGTCAGACCACTCATGCAATGTCTGAAAACACCCACCTTTTATCAGCTCACCAGTCTGCAGCTGGAGCTGGGCTCTGTGGGCCATCGTGCCTCTGGCTCCTGGAACCCCATGCATGGCACTCACCCAGCTGTCAGCCGGGCTGTGTGTCCCCAGCAGGCCTACATGCCAGGGGAGGCACGGGGAGAAAGAGAGGGTTCGCCCTGAGCATAAGCACTCTTCAGCCTCTGTGGTGACCTTTGCTGACCTCTTCTTAGGCAAGTGCCAGCCAGAGTTGGGGGCAGGCAACATGTGGGTCCTGCCAGGTGAGGGTGATGGGCCACCACAGACCTTAAAGCAAGCAGCAAAGCAACATTGCCACACTGCCTGGGGCTGCCTGAAGGCCACCCATGGGAGACTCCCCTCGCTAAGAATTGGGAACTGGGTCCTCCGAGGGGAGCAAGCGGTGTGGCCCTGCCCGTGAGCTGTGCACACACCCATGCACCAGCTCTAGGGACAAGGACACAGGTGCTCTGAGCACCATGACTGGTGGCCATGTGTATGACAGCCCCACTCGGTGGAGATGTCTTATACTTTTAAAGTTAACAAGAGTTTCTGAATCAGAGAACTTATAAAATATATAGAAAATAAGGAAGAATAACCAAGAACCAAGAAAACCATGTGCAACCCTCAGGCACAGAGGAAACATTTTGCTGCATGTCTCCCATTTATTTTTTGAGCAGGACTTTGTCTATGAGCACATCACAGAGCTCCCCTGCTCGTGCTCTTCTGTCATGTCCTTGCACCCTGTCCTGTATCCGGCCCCACAGACGCTGTGGCTGCCTCATGTTCTCACACATCCCACACGCTAGACAACCGCCTGTGGCTGGGAAATGTCATCATTTTTTTCAATATATGGATAATGCTTCAGCAAATACCCTTTGACATAATTTTTTGTCACAACTCTGATTAGTTCCCTGGTTAGATTTCCTAAAGACCAGAGTATAAACATCTCAAGGATCTTGGAACATTGGGCCAAACTCTACAGCTGCTCCTTAAAAGGTGAAACTGCGGAGTCATTGGCCGGCCTTCCAGGTCGTCTTGAGATACGGCAGAGACAAGAGCAGGCATCATGACTGATTTCCCAAAAAAGTCGAGATATAAACAGTATAGTAAGAACAGGAGGTATTCCATCTTAAGGCTAAGATTCCATTTTAAAAGCCAGGAAGTTAGGAGGTAAGATTCCTAACCTATTCTTTAGCAGACAATAACTCAGGCCACTTTGGGGGCAGGGCGGACCGTCTTGATTGAGTCATTCCCAGAGGGAAGCTGCTATCCTGGGGAGGAAGCAATCAATAAATATCATATGTTAAGTTTGTTTTGGAGAATTAGCTGGAGGACTGATAATAGAAGAGAGAAGACATGGTGTCTCTCACTGGAGATAAGCACCTTGAGACCACTTGACAGGTCTACATTCCCTTCCTCTTTGTCATATTCATGAAAAATCCTTAAAAGACAGAAACCTCAGCCTTTCAGTGCACCTTCTCTCTGAGGATGCCCGCACTGTCCTTTTAGTGCACACCTTCAAATAAAGCTTTCGCACTGCTCAGCTTAATTGCGTTTTGTCGTTCTGCGCTTTTCCAGTGGTAGGTGCTTTCTTTGCTATTTCATTCTGTCTTCACTTAGTCTCCGCTTTACTCCTGATTTAGGGAGGGGTTGCTGAGAGCTCAGATTTGGGCCTGCGAGTTCCCGTTGCCTGGGGGACCCTGTGCAGTGAGCCTCATTTCCCTCCCTCCGCATCTCTGCATTTTCCTGCCCTCAGCTGACTGCAAGGCCGCTGCCATTCATTACTGCTCTTGCACTAATGAATTCCTTCCTTACTACACTTAACAGACCTGCTCGAGAATTCTTTCTCATTCAGAATCAAGGGCCCTCCCCTGTCAGGATGAGGTTTCACCCAGTGCACAGGGAGCGATCTCCCAGACACAGCTGCTGGTAACAGTCTCAGCTCCATCCTTGCTGGCTGGGCCATGGGTCTCAGTCTTAGACCCCGACTGAAGTTCTGCACAGCGCAGACGACTCTCTCAGAAGACAGGCCTCCCCTGTCCTGTGTCATCAGACAGCAAGGACCTGTCCGCTTCAAGATGGGGCCTGCTGAGACCCTTAGAGGAAGTGCACAGCCTGACACCAGATGTTGGGATGGTCAGAGCTCAGAGCCTGAGACGGCCCCCAATCCATGTGCTTTAGGGGATAGATGGCATTTTACAATTCATGTGTCCCCGGCAATGTGCCCAGAGGAGGTGCTCAGTAAAGCTTTGTAAAAAACAGAGGCTGAGGAGATAAACTGAAGACATGAAAATGACCCAGGGCAGCCTGTGGGAGGGAGGAAGCCGACCCACAAAGGTCTGGCGGTGAAGGTCAGTGACAGCAGGAAGTGGCCTGACAGCTCCTCACACGGACAGGAGTATCTGCTCCTCTTAGTGAGGCCGGGGTTCTTGTTTGCGGAGTCGAAGAATGAACTTAGCAAACAGTCAAGGTAGGAGAGCCAGGGAGACTTTTATTGAGAGATGCAGTGAGAGGACAGACAGGGCTCCTGGCTCAGGCCAGGAGGGGACAAGAGAGCCCCTAGTGGTGCGTTGTCTAGGGGATTTATAGGCCGTTGAGAGACAAAGAGCTAGGGATGCAGACCCACCAAATGGACTCTAAATGTTCATCTTTGAAGAGACACTAAGTTTCTTATCAGTTTTCCGGACTATTTTGCAGAGTTAACATAAGAATTTACTGCTTTTGGGGAAAACAGTGTAGCACAGAGAAGGCAAAGAGTGACTCTGTGGCATCTTACTGCACTGCTGGACAGTGACTGCACTGGGGTGTGGGTGGGGACTTGATAATATGGGTAAATGTAGTGACCACATTGTTTTTTTCATGTGAAACCTTCATAAGAGGGTATATCAATAATACCTTAATAAAAAATTTTAAAAAAAGAAATTTACTGCTTTGATTCTTTCCCAGAATAGCAGTTCCTTGGTTTGGGAGCATATCGATCAAGGCTGCTCGCCTTCCTTTCAAGGTGAGCTGAGTTATTGTCTGTTTGTTAAATAGTAAGGTAAGAATCTTACTTCTTAACTTTCTGAGTGCACAGATGCCGTCTTGTCTTCAAGGTGGAATCCTTCCCGCCCTTCATTATGTCGTTCACGGCTGGGCCTGCCTGTTATTTTCATTGCCCAGGTTACATATTACTTGATTAGGGGCTGGAGAAGGAAAAGCAGCATCTGGGGAAAGTTAAAGGTAAGCTGGGCCTTTCAGCAGGTAAAGTAAATGTTACAATAGCCTCATTTAATTGACACAAACAAGACATGGGCTAGGCTGAGGTACTTATCTGGGGGAGGTTCAAACATTCCAGGCCAGGTTATTCCTGGCTTTCTAGTTTTAACTAATCTTCACTGAAGAATGCTTATATTCCTAGTTTGATATTTTATGTTAGAGAATTAATGTGACTGACTTTGCTTAATTGTTTAATACAGAGTTTTGGCAGGGGTCTTTTTCTAGAGGACCTCACCCTACTCTGACTACACCCACAGTCCCTGTCTCATTAGCACCCACTTTTGGGGCAGTCTACAGCTCCTCTCTGGCACCCTATGGGGCTGACTGCTGTGCGTTAGCCGCTCCGGCGCTGGCCCCACTGACTGCCAAGTTGTTTTTTTAAATGAAGGTGGAACAGTCTTGCTCTCAATGGCATGTTAGAGTCCCTGGGAGGCTGATAGGAAATGCCGGTGGCTGGCCCACTCTGTGCCCACTGGACCAGGACCCCGGGCAGGACCGGGATCAGCTGGGCTGAGAGCCACAGGGACAGACAGTTGCACATACAAGATGCTCCCTCACTCCTTCTTGGCTAACTTTTTAGTGTTCTCAACTGTAGGAGCCTCATTTCAATTTGCATATGTTCATCCTGCAGTATCTTTTTAAATGAAGTTTTGAAGAAAATCGCCACTGAAACATTAAATGTTCCAAAGTCAAAGCTCCCTCTGGGAGCAGCATCGGCGCACCCAAGCAGGGCTGAGCCCCTGGCCAGGGGTGAGGGCCCAGGGATTAACAGGCACAGCAGCAGATGGGATGGCACCTGCCTCTCTCCCCTCAGAACGCCGCCCCCCCGCCACCCCAGTTAGCCTGGACTAGACCAGTACTGATGGAGGTACTTAGTGTGTGCCGATTAAATCTGTAATGAGACTACAGGGGTCCCAAGGAGATAAGGGGCTGCCTGGTCTGTTCCTGTGGGTGTTAAGACTCCTGATGTTTGAAAGGGTGTTCCCGGGTGACTCTCTTAGCCAGTGATTTCTTTTGATTATCAAAAGCATCAAGATTCAAATGAAAGGTGTGGAAATGAACAGAACACAATGGAACGGAACAGACTTAAGTGAGAGATAAATCGCTGGACCGGAGCACACCCTATAGGCTGGCTCAGAGTTAACAGTAATTTCAGCGGGCACAATCTTACATCTTTTGGGACACCTCTAGGGTAGGGAGCTCCTGCCCCACCATGTACCTGTCTGGATGGTGCTGCCAAAGAGGCTCAGGAAATCCTGGACCTTCCCGAGCATGCTCCCCACCACGCTGGGAGGCTTGAGGGGTAACCGGTGAGTGTAGTACCAACAGGTCATCACTGTGCCCAGGGCAGCCCTGGACTGCCTGCCCCTCGGGGGGCACCTCAGTCCCTGTCCCCTCCATCTCATCTAAAGATCATTCTTCTTGATAGAGAAGATGCACAGTAGTGTTGCATTGTTGAGAGTGGCCTCCTACCTCTAATCTGTCATCTTGAACGTTATAATTCTTAAGCAGGCTCTTATCCTGCCCGCTTTTTCACCATTTTGCTTTAAACTCAGTTCCAACCTCTCCTCCCTTTTCAAAATCTCTTTATTTTGAGATAATTTTCTATTCACATACAGTTTTAAGAAATAACATGGAGAGAGTCCATATACACAATCCACTGATCTTCAGATTTTACCCATTTTCTTGCACTGTGTGTGTGTGTGTGTGTGTGTGTGCAGTTTGATCCCATGTGTAGATTCTGTGACTACCACTGAGATCAGATGTGCCCACCCACACAGCCCTCTTGCCACACCCCTGCCCGCCTCCTTCAGCCCATCCTGACCCCTGGAGGCCACTAATCTGTTCTCCAGCTCTATAATTATATCACGTCAAGACTGTCTTATAAATGGAATCATGCATTCTGTGCCTTTTGAATTTACCTTTTTTCAGCCAGTGTGGTGCCCTTGAGGCCACCCAGGGTGCTGCCTGCATCAGTGGTTTGCTCCCGCCCTGCTGATATCCCTGGGATGGATGCACGACCGCCTTCTCCATCAAAGGGCATTGGGTTTTTGCAGTTTGGGGCTATTATGGATAAAGCTTCTATAACATTAGTGTACAGGATTTTTGTGTTTGTATTTTTCCAGGATAAATGTGTAAAAATGTACAGTCTCTTGGTCATATGGCAGTTGCATGTTTAATTTTTTTAGAAAATGCCAACCATCTACCAGAGCAGTCATATCACTTTCCATTCCTACCAGCAATGTTTGGGAGACAGTTTCTCCACCTCCTTCCCAGCACTTGGTGTTGTCACTGTTTTTCATTTTAGCCAGGTAGTGTGGAGTGCTGTCTCCTTTAATTTGCATTCCTAATGCTAGTGATACTGGACCTCTCTTCAAGTGCTTATTTACCATCTCTGCATCCTCTTTGATGAAATGTCTCGTGTCTTTTGCTCATTTTTCTAATTAAGTTGTTTTTATATTATTGAGTTTTGAGAGACTGTTTACGTATTCTAGATGTAACCCCTTTGCTGGCCATCTCCCTTCTCCCCTTTTGAAAACAAGCTATACTTCATGTGCTTGTTTACCTCCAGTTTCTTCGTGGCCCCCGTCTGTCTCTGTCTCTCCTGACGAGCTGTGCCTGGCCTTCCACCGGCAGGGTGGACCCTGTGCCTCCCCAGCTTTTTAGCTGCCCTACAATCCCTGACCCCTGCATTCCAAACCTCACCAAAGGCATGGGTGAGACCAGAGTCTTGCCCTGGCCCTGAGCCCAGAGTTGGGGGTACCGTGGCAGCCTGTGGGGGGGACTGAGCATGAGGCAGAGGCCCCACCCCAGTCATGCAGCAAGCCAGCCTCTGCCTCCTTCCTAAGACTTGAGCCTATCCAGCACTTTCACAGGCCCATCTAACTTCCCTGTTCTTAGGCCTGTCTTGTAGGTGCCTGGCTCTGGAGGTCCCTAAAGTGGGGGCATGCACTGAACCCTGGGACTGGAGGCCACGTCCCCCCGACTCCTGGAGGAAAGAAACCTTGCTTTTTACCTGAGCAGGTTTACTCCCTGCCACAGCAGCCCATCCCTGGACCAGGCCTCCTTCCAGTTCCTTCCCCAGGAAGGCAGGGCTGAGGAGGGTGAATGGGTGCGCTGCCCTCAGAGGTGCCAGGTGAGAGACCCAGGAGGGAGCTGTAGGGGCAATGGGAGACCCACAGGGAGCACCTGCTGAGGGCGGAGCTCCAGCCCTCCCTGGACAGCCTGCCTCCTCCCTCACAAACCGCCGGGGGAGCTCTGAAACTCAGGCCCAACCGCGCCTCTCCTCAGCTGCTGCACCCCAGTGGCTCTTCACCCAGGTCACAGCCAGCTGACAAGGGCTCCAGAACAGCCCGTGGATGCTGGTGTCCGCTTTCCGCTCCTTGTGGGGGCTGCCATATCCTCCTCCCCTGCTGACCGAGGGGAGGGGTGGCCGGCTCACCTTTCCTCTTCTATAGACCACACAGGCTGACTCAGAGCTGACCCAGCTGCCTGGAAGGTATAGGGGCCGTGTCTGCCCCAGGCCGCCCCACGCCTGCCTCAGCAGGCATTTTCTCTGACTTCCCTTCAAATGTGCTTCTCCCATCTTGTTTAGGGTTGCTTGGCCCTCTGTGGGAAGTCAGAAGGCAGAGATGAGTCCCTTTGGGTAACATGGCAATGTTACATCTGACAGACTCTGGTACTGGCTAATGTATATCGTGCACAGTTTTTTACTGTCTCAGGCAAGAAGGCCCATAGAACATGTTACCCTGCAAGCTCTTCTGTGAGAAGCAGCGGGGGCTGCGGGGTGGGCTCCCCGTCCAGCTCCTTCCCCACAAAGCCGGCACATCAGCTCTCCTCCTACTCTGCCCCCAGCCAGTGCTGGATCATACCTGTGGGGTCTCTTTGTCCCACCCAAGCAAGTTCTAAACCTAGAATAGAATTCTTGCTGAGAGTAGTGAGCCCTGGAAATCTGTGTTTCACATCACCACCAAGTATTTCCATATACCCAAGGCCCCAGGTGTATGGGAAATTCCACCCATACTTGTCACCTTCCCTTCCAGTCTGTGGAAACTGGTTTTCAAAAGGGGCCTCAAGATAGAGCCCAGTAGCTGGCGCTGCCCCAGAGCCACCCCAACGCCCACCCCATCCCCGTGCCTTGTCCTGCCGGGCCGCCTCCCCCACCTGAAGGCTCTTGCCCTCCGTCGGGATATCTGTCACTGGAGTGACGGGTGCCCTCACCTCGGCCAGCTCGGCAGAGGGTGCGGCACCCTCACACCCCAACAAACGCACATCTAACATCCCATCGCTTTCAGCCTCTCCAGGCCCTGAAGCTGTCAGTGAAATAACACTCAGCGGAGTGGCATCCATGCATTTGTGATTACATATTTGTTATGCATATCTGTTCTTTTCTTTAAAGGGGTGCAAATGTAGCATTTCAGGTCAAGAGCGATCCTGGCGACCAGTGCAATCTCCCCAGCAGCTGGAGGGACCCTGCTGTGTGGAGTTCAGAGAGGCCCTTCCTGTGCCCGGACTGTTCCTTCAGCCTTAGGAATGACACAGGGGGCCAGTGATCCCGGAAATAAAAGTTGGGGGCAGTCATGTAGTAATAAATATGCATCAGAACCCAAACTGTCTGGGAGAGTGCATGTTTAAAATTCCAGCAGAGTTCAGGGGGAAATTTTGGTTCAGTGTAAACATATTTCCCTTCCGCACAATTTCACTGACGAGGTTCGATCGTGAGACTGCCCATCAGAGATCACACAGGGCGGACCTTCAGGCAGATGCCCTCTCGCCTACGGACGACCAACACAACAAGTATTCTGGGTCTGCACTGTGGGCTGTGAGGCTTCCAGGGAGTCCCCGAACCTCCCTAAGGCCCTGCTTTCCCGACGGTGAAACTCATGACAAGGTGCTTATGTGTGAGGCACTCATAAAATTAAAGAGATCGTTGTGTAAGTGCTCAGTGACAACAGCGAAGACCATGTGTGACACTAAAAAGCGCAGCTTTTAGTTTTCCTCTCCCTCAGGGGGGCCTATGGTTTAGCAGGAGAAGTAAGACTTATGGGCAATTAGGTAACTTTTCCAGTTTCGATCTACGTGGTGTGCATCTGTGTCTAAGTCTAATGCAAAAGCTGTTTGCACACATTTATTTTTCTATCCTGAAAGCTATCTGTTAGGGTTTTTTTTTAAGGACTCTAACGAGGCCGCTTAGAGAAACAGGCTGTTGGTTGAGAACATGATTCTGAACCAGGCAGGTGAATCGCAGCTCAGTGGGCAATGGACCCTAGCAGGTCAGCCTGCTCCATTTTAACCCATGCTCGCCTCTCTGACACTCTAAGGCGACACTCCACGCCAGCATTCTTTGACCTGTCCTTCCCCGACTTCTCTGAGTGGTTGTGCTCAGTCAGCTTCGCAGCCCCCACCAGCCCAAATGAATCTGAGAGCCACCCTGGGAGTTACAGTGGGCCCCTGGGGGCCCCTGGAAACAGCACAGTCCATGGGAAACAGCTGGCCCCGTGTTTGTGAGTGTGCACACACGCAGTGGGTGCCAGCCCGAGCGGGGCATTGGGTCACTCGGGAGACCTCCACCCCATACCCCAAGAATCAGAATCTCAGGTGGGCGCCCAGTGTCAGAACCTTCGAAAACTGGGGGGTTCCAGCATGTGGCCGATGAGGGGAATCAAAGCAAATGAAGAAGAAAGGCAGCGGGCAGACAGGCGACAGGCCCTGAGGGCAGTGCGAGGCTGGGGAAGGAGAGCCATGGACCAGAGCCCCGGGGCTGTCCAAGTCTGCCTTCCCCAGTGCCTCTGCTGGCCCGCAAAGCCCCGGGCACCGGGGTTTTTTGCTCTGGGGAGAGACACTCGAGCAGAGGTCCTAGAGGCCTCACACGAACCGCTAATGGTCAGTGACCCCATCAAGCCTTTACTGAGCAGGCACCGCATTCCAGGCACTGGGTGGTCCCCTGCTACAGAGGGTGGTGGGCATGCAAGCCACTGGGGCAGACAGCATCCGGGGGTGGGTGGGGCTGGCTAACCCAGCACAGGGGAAGTGGGCGGCAGGGGCAGCCACTCCCCGAGGGAGGTGGACTACTGTGGCCTCTGCATATCTTTGCTCATTCTAGGTCTTGCCTTCTGAGGCTTTTTCCCAAAAACACCAACCCCCCAGGACACAGTGGTTCTGGCTGGTTCTGGGCTGTGGGGCACAGGGGGGCTGGCGTCCGTGGAAGGCTTTTGCTGGGAAGCCAGCACCAAGGTACCTGCCATCACCATTTCTGAATGTGACCTTCTGGGCAGAGGGTGGCTCAGTGAGCTGAGGCCGGGAATCCTGTGGGCGGCTGCCCACCCCACCCCTGGCAACTGGGATCCCTTCTGACTAATGAGCAGTGACAAACGATTTTTGGCACTTAAACAATTACTGTGGGGACATAATTGGACTGTCTGTTCTGGACGATGCAGCCACTGTGAAGGAGCTCTCCTCTGTCAGGTGTGTGGGGCAGCTCTGCACTGCACCTGGCGGGCCTCAGGCTCCCTGTCTGCAGCTGGGGCTCCTGTCAAAGGTCAGCCATGATTTTCACCCGCAGGAGGGCTGCACTTCCTTTACTGCTGCCTCAGGGTCCAGAGGATGAAAGCCAATGGCCTCTGCCCACTGGCAGCCATCAGATCGCTTGTCCCTGAGGGGTGGCCAGGCTCTCTGTGCGCACTGCTGTAGCCCTGAGCCTAAGGGCCCATCTAATGAGGGGCCTGAGCTTCTGCCTAGTCCAGCAGTCCTTGTGCTGGGGAGCCTGGGAGGTCTCCCCTACTTCAGCACCCCCCCCCAACACCTGCTTCGGGCTCTACAAGGAATATGCCACTTGACCCTCAAACCTGAGCATGGGTATCACAGCTACATTTTCCAGATAAAGGATCTCTGGCCTGAGATCACATAGTTGGTAGGGACCCAGCACTTGAACTTGGCTCTTTCTAGCCCAGGAAATGCCTGTGGAAGGGGCTCTGAATGGAGGCCAGACCACCCAGGCTGGGGACCCGCTTGCAGGAGGGAGGCTGGGAAGCTGGGTCAGCAGCCTGGGGGCACTGGGAGCTCTCAGCCTCTGCCCCCCCAGAGGAGGAGGAGGCCCAGTGAGAAGCAGGGACAATGTGCCACAGGATTGATTCTGGCCTTCTGGCCCAGGGTAAGGCCCTGTATCCTAACCTATTCTACTCAGCTGGAGAGCCTGGAGCAGAGTGAGCGAGCCAAACAGCAGGTAGTCCGGCCAGCGTACCCCCTGCCCCACAGAGCAATGTCCCTGCGGTTCTTGGCCACATTGGGCTGCTGGGAATCTGGCTGATGGGACAAATGGGCTCCGGGGGGCTCTGGCCTTCCTCTGTCCCACGGCGGGAAGGGGAGCACTAGGGCCGGGCTGGAGCAGAGGCTGGGAAGTACGTGCCATGCTGCTAATTGCTCCTGTTACCTGGGAGTGCCAGAAGCCCTGTGGCATCCCGCTGAGTGCAGGGCAGCTGGCTAGCTAGCAGCAGCAGGGCCATCCCATTCCTGATGCCCAGGGAGGAAGTGCCGGCTTTGTCCTCACACCTGCAGGCCACACAGCCGCCCTGCAAACCCGCTTCAGTTTCATCTAGACCCTCTGAGGCAAGTGGTTCAGAGTCCCTGGCCCCTGAGAGCCGCTGAGTTTCCTTTAGGGCCGCTTCCTGAGCTTAGAGAACATCTACTGCCCCGAGCCTCATGCCACCAGCTGAGCCGACAGCAAGGCCAAGTGCAGATCCTGGCCCAAGGCCAGAGGCATCCAGTCTTGGAGGCCGCTGGTGACCGCCAAGGCACACGTCATCCCTGGACGTGCCGTGTACCACCAGGCACGCCGCCTGTGGGAGCTGCCCAGAAGCACCGGGCCCTGCATTCCAGGCGTCTGGCTGGTGTAAGTCAAAGGTTCTGGGAGAGGGGCGTATGTGCAGGGGCAGGGGGCGAGGAAGGAGGGGAGGGGTCATCAGCCTGGAGGGGAAGGGGGGCTGCAGCGGCCCTGTGGTTAGCCCGGCTCAGACTCTCCTGGGCCTGGGTGGGGAGGGGACCTCCTCTGCCTGCAAGGGAGTCAAACCGCCTACTTCATGAGACGTAATAAAACTGCGAGAAGAGTTTCTGTCCAAACAGTAGATCGTGGGGAAAGAACGCCCCAGTAGCAGCCGTGGCCATGCACACAGCTGCTGAAGGGTGCTGGTGTTTGCCCCCTCAGCCAGAGAGCTGAGGTCTGGGCCTGGGCGGGAAGCTCAGGCCACGCAGCCGAGGGCCCAGGGGGCTGCACGTGGTGGGAAGGCGTTTGCATTAGGGGACTGTGTCTGGGAGCTGCATCTTCCCAGCAGCTGCCTGCCCACCTGTGTGGACTGGGCTGCTACCCAGACAAGCCAAAGATGTCCTGAGCTTGATCATTCCAGGTCCCCAGAGCTGTTTACAAGCCTTAATTCATGGGAAGTGGGGCAGTGGGGAAGCAGAGGGCTGGCTGGGCCAGAGTGGCGAGCTGCATTTTCCTGCGTGCCCTAGCCTGTGTTTTATGACGTGGTTTTCTGAGTGCAGAGCAAATGCTCTCTATTGACCCGCTCAGAGCTGCCCTGAGGCTCCCCATCCACAGCCAAGAAGATTCCATGAGCAGCCAGGCTAACACATGGGAATTCCAGGGAGTCACATGAGCTCGGACTCTGGCCCGGGGAACTTCAAGTGGAGTTTCATTTTCAAACAGGTCTCAGAGCCCTGAGAGAGCTTGATGGAGAAGACAGAAACTGGGCTTGCTGTCTTCCTGAGGGATGGGGGGTGTGCCATCTAAGGCCCTTTTCTGGTGCTGACTCCAGGTGGAGCAGAGAACTCTGGCCGGGGTGAAGACTCCCTGGGAACAGAGGGGCCACAGCCCGGGGCTGCCAGCTTCCAGACGGGCAGCTTGCTTCCCCAGGATTTGTTCATCTGCCAGCATCAGGTCCTGTGGGCCCCTGGGCTGGGGAGGGTGAGCACGGGATTTGTGGTGAGGGCTGCATCGTCTGGTGACGCCCCCTCCCCTGCGCCCCTGGGCAAGGGGGACATGCACCATGCGCTCCCGGGGCTCCCGCTCTCCTCCCTCCCAGGCGGCCCTCTTCTTGTCAGTCCTTCTGACGTGCAGGGAGCTAGAAGGAGGCGGGAAGGCCGTGTGTGTGTGTGTGTGTGTGTGTGTGTGTGTGTGTGTGTGTGTGGCCTGGGCTGAGGCACAGGCTGCTGTGTAAGTGCTGGCTCCTGGGCAGGAACTCCAGGGAACGGAGATGGAAGTCCTGAGGAGCCAGCCTGAGGAGGAGGGATGGAACCGTCCTATGGGATGGGAGGCCTGGGTCCCCCAGGTCGCGGCGTGTCCACCCAGTGTCCCTTCGCACCAGCAACTCCTGCAAGTGTGAGTGCCGGGCAGGATCCACGTGCTTCCCTCACTGGGCTGGCAGAAGGACCCCGGATGCAGCAAGGGGAGGGCGGCCAGGTGACGCGCAGCAAAGCCCGTTGCCATGACAACAGCGCAGCAAAGGGAGGCCGTAGAGGATGCCAGAGGGGATCCTGGGTTATTCAGCTTTCAAGAAACAGCCAGCCGGCCCCGCGGCTCCGGAAGAGGAAGAGTATTGTGAGCAGGTGGGCGTCAGGGGCACCCTGTGGGGAGGTCCTTGGGGAGATGGGTGCGCCCTGGAGAGGGAAGGTCCCTGGGCGCTCAGCCGCATCACTCCCGGCAAGGCCTCGCCCTTCCCTCCTCACCTCACACACCCCTGGCACCCTGCTCCCGCCTCAGCCGGGCCCTGGCCTCTGTGAGGGATCCTTGGAAAACATGTGGAAGAGACGGGGGTGAGGGCAAGCAGAAGGGACATTAAAGACCCTTCAGGCCAGCGCAGCACACCCTGAGTGGTCAGATGGGGCCGGGTCACTGTGGGGCCAAACCTGGGCATCCCCAGGATGGGGGCCGGGCGGGAGGTGATGTGGGGACTGGACATCGGGATGGAGGGTGAGGGGGCCGCCCCTGCCCGCTGGCTCCTGCTGGGCCCGGGGGCCGGGGGGTGAGGTGCGGGTCACGTGGGGCCCTGTGCCGGGCAGGGGGTGTGCAGGGCGGGCGGTCAGGCCCTGTGCCTCGGCTCAGGTTGGCAGGCGGAGGTGCAGGTGTGAAGTCCTTGGTCACAGGAGGCTCTTTAGACAGAGCCCCCGGAGCGAGGCAGGACATCAGGCTGTACCAGCTGGAGCCTAGAGCAGAGGGTTTCCGGGACGGAGCGCAGAGCCAGCCGAGGAGGGCGGGGACCTCCACCTGCCACTGCTTTCCATTGGGGATGATGTCACCCCAGCTTGTTGTCTCCCAGGCTGGGGCTTTCCAGAGCCGAGGGTGGACATGGGCTCCCATGTGGCCAGGCGGCAGGATGAGCTGGGCTGCACGTCCAGGGCGGAACCTCCCCTGTCAGCTTGGCAGCGGTTGGGTCACACCGGCCTTGGGAAAAGGTGCATGAACCTGGAATATGTCTAATTCTTCCCTCTGCCCTTGGACCTGAGGACCCTGACCTCGTCCTGTGAATTCAAGGCCTTCCCTGGGTGGCCACGACTGGGAGTCCCTGGGACCCTCCTGTCTAGGTTCTGGTGACACCAGTGGTCACAAGACCTCTGCATGGAGAGCCCGGACCTAAGGGGAGGGGTCCAGCCTCCCCTGCTCTTGCCCACCTCACTCCTCGTGAGGCCGGCCGGCTTCGGGCGTGGTGCCTGCCCGGTGCTCCTCCTACCCCGCCGGGTGTTCTGCTCGGGCCGCCCGGCCTCTGCCCAGTCCTCACTGCTCCCGCCATCAACACACAAGGCCTCTCCGTGTCCATTTTATTTGAAGACTCAGAAACACAGGCATCGTGCTTTGTCATCACTATCAGTCCTTCCAAATGACACGCTGACATTTGTGTGTAACAAAAACAGGGTGTGTGTGTGTGTGTGTGTGATCTGTGCAAGGGACAAAGAATTTCCCAGCCAGCCAGCTAAGCTCGTCTGGGGCTCCAGAGCCTGGCATTCATGCCACATGCAGCTGAGGAAGTGCCTGCCATCTCTCGGCCTCTGTGGCCCTCTGGTGACCCAGGTGTCCCCTGACCTCACCTGATGGTGGCTCTGGACTCCACTGCCCTCCTCAGCGTACATGACCTGGGCTGTCAACTGAGAGGGTGATTTGCTGGGCCAGGATGGAATGTGAGGTTTTCAGACAATGTGTAGGCTCCGTCCTAGTAGCCAGAATGGGCAGGATGGCCCGAAAGATGTGTCTGATTCTGCACCCACTCTCGTCTGCAGGCTAGGTGGCCATGAAAACTGATGCGTGATGAACATGTCTGAAACACTCAGACCCAAATGCGGGGGCTGCTGGTGCACTGACTGCTCTCGGGGGCCGGGCGGGAGCTCTTGAAGCCCTGGGAGGATGCCCTGGCGCTGGCCGGGCCATGGCATTGCCCCATCCTTCCTGCGGCTGCCACAGAGCCCACCCCAACTGCTGCGGGAGGGCCAGCTGGTGCCCGCCGGGTGCCTGGATTCCCAGCTTTCTGCTGTGAAGGACGCGAGCCCGCTGTCACAGGCGGCTCGGCAAGTCCCAGCTCTGTGGGTGTCCTGGGGGTGGTGACCAGGGAGGAAAGAAGGTCCAGATTAGTCTGTTCTGCTGCTTGGTGACTGCCTTCCTTTAATAAGAAAAAAAAAGACTTTCCTTTTTATTTGGGGTTTGAGTTAGTTCTGGTTTCACTAGAAAGCACATGTCTCATTCATGTGTTAATCAACGCATGTTTCTGGTGATGACATGATTTTAAACATGCTCACGATTTTGTGCATGGTGAGCAACGAATTCAGCAACTGCTGGCACTGTTTAAACTCTTTTTTTTCTTTGATTTAGAACAAATTTCTAATTTATTAAATCAATTATCATCTGGAGAGAGAGAAAGAGACTTTCTCAGGCTTGATCACACCAGGATGGCAGCCACCAGGCAGTAACAAATAGCCAAGTCACATCCCGAAACAGGAACCCCAAAAACGGATGTTCCGTATTTCAAAGGCACCATGCCAAGGAAGGGAATGGGTTTCTGAATTTCATTCCATTCCTGAAAACCAGGGAGACCCTATGTTCCTAAAGGCTAAATATTCAGCCTAATCTAAATCGGAGTGATTTTGCCAAAATATACAGAGAAAGGGTTTATGAACTGTGACTCCGAGCTGATAAGAATGTATTCCTAAGGTGTGAATCTCTTGAGAATGAGACTGCTGAAGGACGGGGCTCCTGCCGTCTGTGCTCGTGGCCGCGGCTGCTGGAACCCACCTCAGGGAGGGCCCTTCCTCCTCTGCCTCCTTCCAGCCTCCATGGACCCCGCAGGTCTGCAGAGATGCCTCCAATCGCCCATGTCCTCCCTGCACCTCTCGTCTCTAGACCAAGGTTTGTACCACCTGATAAGGGAGCAGTTACTTATTAAGAAAAAAAAAAGACAAAACCCTCACAATGTGGTAAATATGAACTGTTGTAAAAATTGCACGTTTCACTAGTAAGAAATCATATTTTGACAATGCTGATTGTAGTCATTCTCCCTGAAGCAATAAAAGGAAAATTCTGCCTTGCCAGGCTGGGTCGACCTTCCTGTTCCTTTTCCAGCCACACAAAAGGCCATTGTAGTGACCTTTCCTCTGTTTGTTGCCAGTTCTTAGATAATAACGATCAAGGTGTGACTTAGTGCAGGGCTTTGGAAAGGGCTTAAAAAAAGTGGCTTTTTCCAAGCTCCCTCCAGCCACCAAGTGGGCTCCCTCTTATCCATGGAGCAGGAGCCGACAGGGTGAGGTGAAGGCGCAGGCTCCTCAGAGTTCTCCAAAACTCCCATGGTACATATAAAAATCCTGCCCTGGTGATGTCACCTCAGACATCTTTTTCTTTCAAGCTCAACCAAGTCATCACTGGTTTTACAAAGAGGCAGCACCAGATGTACAAAAACTAGGCAGCGTGTGACCTATTAGAGATACAGGGCCTGACAGCTTTCCATGAAAATATGTAAGAAGGAAGCAATGCAAAGGGACGTGGTGGCAAGAGAGGCAGGAGACCACGCCAAATGGGCCCTGTTTGCCCCCCAACAGGAGCTGCATAGTGGGCTTCCCCAGGGACACCAGCCCCCGCTGAAGCCCCCTGGGCCAGGAACACCTTGCTGGATGGCCAGGTAGCAGTGACTGAGGTATGTAGAGAGGCGACCCACGTAAGGCCCAGAACAGCCCATAAAGACACTCTCCGGACGCTTGGGCAGCGCCTGCCCTCCCAGCCCTTCAGCCCTTCTGCAACCTCTGGCCAGCCCCGGTGGCCAACAGGAGCTGCTTCGGCCAGCAAATCCCTCTGTCTCAGTGTCCTCTTCTCTCTCCAAGGTATCCTTACAGCTCACATGGAGGGAGGTGCTCCCGGCTGGGATGGTGGCAGAGGCAGGACCTCGTACCCTGGGCTCCACCTGCTGGGTGTCCCTCGCCCTGGGCACTGGGCGTCCTGGGACCTCTGTCCCTGGGAGCAGGTGGAAAGCACCGCCTCAGAGGCTCTCCACGAAGCTGCCCGGGAAGAGCCCCGTGCGGCCGGTCCTCTGCAGGGTCCCCTTGTACCAGCCGTCCTCACGCTTCTTGTGCACGAAGACAATGTCTCCTTCCTTCAGCTCGATCTCCGCCTCACTCTGGGGGGGGTAAGACACCACCACACGGTACCTGAGGGGACACGGACGGACAGTGGGCTGCCTGGCCACGAGCTGCGGCCCCTCCCTGAGGACCGGGCAGGCCTGCCTGGAAGGCCTCCCTCTGCTCCTCTTTGTCTTCTCCCAGGCTGCCATAAATTACTGGAATTTGGGGCTATTTTCCCCACTTTCTAAACTTTCTACTTATCTTTGGTTTTCTATTTTTCATTAAAATTAAAGATAGCTTTTTCCCCGTGGTGTCCTTTTAGAGCCTGGTCTTTGCCGCTGGGATCGTTCTGCCAGGGCGCAGCGCCCCTGCGTCACACGGTCCCTCCAGCACCCTCGGACAGCACGTCCCAGGGCTGGGGTGGGGCGGGCGGCCCCTTCAGTCCCGGGACGCTCTGGGGAGGGCAGGATGCTCAGCTGTGAACGTGGGTCTGTCCCTCCCAGTGGCGACCCTGGGCCAGCTGTGTTCACTGTCCACGGGTCAGTGTCTCTGAAGAGCAGGTGGGGTGGAGGACACCTCAAGGTAGTTGCCTCATATGATGGTGAAGGTGCTTTAAACACTTGGTGAAATGGTCTCTCTTTTTAGATGTGCTCCCCGTTGTAAGGTTTGTGGTCTGAGCAGCTGAACTGCCTGAAGTTGCATCATGAACCCACTCCAAGTTTTTACACCTCTCATTCCCCCAAACCTGGGAACCCTCCCTCCGGTCTCCGAGGCCTTTGTAGAGTCCCTGTTTTCAGCTGTGCACCAGCAGAGGGAGCTGCAGGCTCGGGCTGGCCAAGCTCACACGCCTGCTGCCTCCCTGTGGGCAACGGGCGCTGGCCCCAACAGCTCCAGGAGCCGGGACAAGGGTCTGACCCTCTCGGTGGCACCCAGCTAAGGCCCTGGAGCCCCAGGGTGAGCACAGGGTGGTCTCGCGTGCACCTCATACCCCATGCCTGCTCGTCAAGCCTTAGAGGAGGAGGAGTGAGGCTAAGGAGGAGCTGTATTCGCTTCAAGGACCAGCCTTCTTCCAAACACTACCAGGGTTAGCCGGTGTGCCCTGGGGGCCCGCTGCCCAGCCTGGCTGGGGCTGGGCCTCTGCAGGGAGGGGTAGCTGCTCCCACTCCCTGAAAACCGCCCAGCCGGGAGCCACCCAGGGCCTTGGCTGAGGCGGCAGGGACAGGTGCCTGCGCTCCGTAAGCCCTCCTCCACTGACTGACGGGGCTTGCAGAAGCCGGCCCGCCCCCCGGCTCGGCCACCCCTGAGGGGCTCTCGGGGTCAGTCACTGGCCCCCCTGGCAGCTCCCTGCTTCCCCCTTGCCACGTCAGCTCCTCCGTGCAGCTGCCGCACGTGGACCACCCACAGGTTGCGCTCCCTGCTCAGAATGCCCAGTGGTTTCCCATCACCCAGAATAGATGCCACCGTGGTGAACGCACCGCGGAACATCCGTGGTCCTTGACCACCCACTGCAGCCCAGGGAGCCACCCGGGGCCTCGGCCCCACTGGCTGCCCTGTCACAGCCCACCGGCCTGCCCCGCCTGCCCTGCCCACTTTTCTCAGGCAGCATGACCTGTCCCGGCAGCAGGCCTGCAGCCTGCACCCAGCGACAGCGTCCGCCACAGCACAGCTGGCCCACAGGGGAGGCTGGGGCGCGAGGCGGGCCTGCTGGGTGGAAGGGGTGCTCCCAGGGTCCAGAGGACGGCAGCTGCAGCAGTCAGGGAAGGCTGGCCAGGCCCAGATGCCGCGGCTCTCAGGGGTGCTGGGGCCGTGGGTATGGGTTCAGCTGGACTCAAGCTCCACATCTCACCATGCACAGCCCCCCCTCAGGTGCTCCTCCCTGTTTCTCTCATGTTCATGACAACTAGGCCCTGGAAGTCAGCCCTGTGCTCCTCGCTCTCTGTCTGGCTGGCACCCCACTCCTTGGGCAATGGCAGATTGTGGGGAACTGCCTTTGCATCTCAGCCTCGCCACGAGGGTGGCCGCTGGGAACTGCCTTTGAATCTCAGCCATGCCACAAAGATGGCCACTGAGAACTCAGCCGCGCTGCAGGGGTGGCCGCCAAAAGCCCCCTGAGGTTTAGCTGCGCCCACTCCGGTCCGCTTCTTACATCAGAGACAGCTGCGCAGGCGCGCGGCTCTGTGCCTGATTCGGAAAAGTAAAGTCGCCTTATTAGCATAGGTGACCGATGGGGGGGAGGCTTCACCCTATATATCCCATGCCCTGAGCCCCAATAAACGAGTTCTCCCTTCGAGTGAACTTCCTGTCGCGTCTGATTGTCTCCGGGGAAAAGGGGCGGCCAGCGGCGAGTGGCCAGCGGCCAGCGGCCAGCGGCGGCGGCAGCAGAGGCTGGAGCGGCTGCAAGCAGCGGCGCCGCCGAGCTCCGGAGGCTGCGGGAACGGGCGGACAGCCGGCGCTTACCTCCCTTGCTCTGCCTATCGGGGCGAGCCTCTCTCCCTGCCTTCCTCCCCTCCGCTGGTTCGGAGGGTCGCAGAAAGAGCTTGTAACACAAAGAGCTGTAGTCCTGACCGAGAGCAGGACCGGCGGGGGAGAGAGGGGAAAAAACCCGATAGCAGATGATGGGAGTTGAAGCGTGTTCAGCAGGCTGGTGGGGAGAGCAGCTTAGGGGCCGGGTCCTGCCCCGGCTGTTCCTGCTCTCAGGCCCTCCTGTGCCCCCTCGAGATAGGGCCCACCCCACGCACAGGGTCCGGGCCTCTTCCTGAGTGAGCCCTGCACACTGCACACTGGTGTTCTCAAGGGACAGAGGGACGCTTTTGGGGTGCAGAAGAGCAGAGGAAGGAGAGAGTGCCTCCCGTGCTCCTTCCAGCCCAGAGGCTCCACAAAGGCTCCCCGGCTGTGGGATTCGCATCGCCTGTGCATGGGCCAGGTCTGCACAGACCGCTGTCCGCACACCTCCAGACTCAGGCATGTCCTCGACCACACAGAGCAGTGCAGGCCCCACCTGCAGCTTCCTGCTGTCCTCCACCTCCTCTCCTGACACCTGCCTCCTCCCTCTTCCTCAAGGGAAAAACGCAGAGATGATTTCTCAGACTCAGAATGAAGTTTTGGCTTTTGCCTCAACAGCCAGATGTGAAATAAGCAAGCAACTTAAAAAATGTAATTTGTTAGAAAAAATGTAATTTGATGCTTCTGAGCTATTCACTGACTGAAGGAGCCCAGCTGGGTGGTGTGGCTGACTGCACGTGAGATGAGTGCCCAGAGTTCTGACCAGATCATCCCCAGCTCTGAGGCCTCCTAGGCAGGGAAGTAACTGATGCTCCCGTTACAGGCACAAAGGGTGAAGGGCAGCTGCCACTCCAGAATCAGGAGCTCCTCCCGCCGCACACGCAGGCAGCTGTACGTGGGAGGCCTGGAGGGTCCCCTCCTGCGTGACCTGCTCCCCCAACCAGGGGTCTCGGGGCCTCATGGAGCAGGCCTATCGGAGCACAAGCAGCAGCCCTGAGTTGGGGAGTGAGGTCACCACCGAGCCATGCGCCCCCAGTGACTGGGAACGGTGAGCTCACCTGCCCCCCACCCACTAGGCTCGAGCGAGCCTGTATCAGTTGCCTAATGCTGCTGTGACAAACATCCACAAAGTCAGGATCATACAACACAAACTTCTCACGGCACAGTTCTCTAGGTCAGATGTCGCCTACTGTTCCACAGGGCTGAAATCTGAATGCAGGCAGGACTGCCTTCCTCCTGGGGCCCTACGGAGACTCCTTTTGTCACCTTTCCCAGTTCCCAGGAGCTGCTGTGTTCCTGAGCTGGTGGCCCTCCTCCACCTTCAAAAACAGTAGGAAGGCAGGCCTGTCTCTGACATACTGCTCAACGTCTTCTGCCTGCCTCTGTGGCCACCTGGGGCCTTCCCCGAATATATGGAATAATCTATTTTAGAGGCAGCTAGATATCAAACTTTATTCCATCCACACCCTTAATTCCTCTTGGTCGTATACGGCACATGGCCGTGGTTTGGGGATTAAAGCAGAGACATCTTTGGGAGCCATTACCCCGCCTGTCACGACACATAATAGGAAAAAGCTTTTAAATCCTAACAAAGCCAAACAATTTGCAGGCCAGCAAGCAGTGAGCATGAATAGATTGAGTGAACATTGGGAAGACAGACTGCCAGTCAAAAGGGGCGGAGGGTGGGCCAGGCAGCACTGGAAAGCCCGTCACCGTCATCCAATAGGTATTATTGTATTTGTCACACTACATAACATTATCATACATATCACTTCACATGTTATTATTTTTGTTGCTGTGTTTTCTGCCTTCACAAATTCCCAGGTATTAATCTAGGTGCTTTGCAAATACTGTAACTATCAAGTAGGTGTTATGTACCCATTTTATATATGCGGGAACTGGAACTCAAAGAAACAGCCTCCTGTTTGGGGTGAAATGGCTGATAAGTGGCAAGTATCGCTCAAAGCCTCCCCACAGTGTCACCAAAGTACAGAAGGCAGCAGGCAGGCATAGAGCTGCTGACCCAAGAACTCAGCCAGACCATCCAGGCTCGGCATATCCCTGCTGCGGAGACAGGGCACAGTTTTACCTGACCCTAGAAATATCTGCTATTAGGGGTTCCCCAGCAACCACCAGAAGTGGGGCTCCCTGCACACTGTCCACAGGGTAAGCTTATGCCCAGATGACCCAAGGCTAGGCTCCCTAGGAAGGGAGGCACCGGGCACTCTCGTGTGCACATGAGGCCTGTGGTCTGGCTCCCACACACCTGAGAATCCCTCCTGCCGGCTGGGGCATGAGGCCCCTCTGCAGCCCCATTCAACACAAACTTCCTTCCTCAGGGAGCAGTAGGGGAGCAGCTCCTGGTGCCTTCCCAAATCCTCAGGAGGGGAAATGGTTGGATCCAAAGGGTCGTACAGAGGAGACACTTAAGACCCCAGGATCCACGGGACCAGAGGGCCCCACAGGCTGGTCTGAACCCAGCCTGCCCTCTACCAGTTCTCCCACCATCGTGGTCCAGGGGGCCATGCACATAGCAGGCGCTCCATGAACGCACAGGACCTCCGTGGCTGGGATTTATCCACAAGCCTGCAGGCTCAAGGCAAGTGCTTTCGGGAGCTCCCCCAGCCCCAAGACTAAGCATCTTGTCTTCCTTAGACCCCAGCTGCTGCTCCCGGGACAGGGTGGCAACGGCTGTGGGTAAGGGAAGGTGGCGCTCGGGGCTCACCAGACAGCAGTTTGGTTTCTGGAATGTTTTGGAAACTCTTGTCACCAATGAGCAGGCAGAGTGCTGGGGACAAGGAAGGGCACCAGGTGGCTCTGGGCACCACCACCCCAATTAGACAGAATGCTGCGAGAAGGGAAAGCGTCCAAGCATTTTCCAGTTAATCATAGATGCCATGGATTTCTAGAACAGGCTCTCCTGAGACCTTTCGTTAAGGAGTTGGGAAGTAGAGAGGTCTCGGGGGAACAGACAGCTGGGGTGGCATGAGAGGAGTTCAGGAACATCCCGAAGTCTGTTGTTCTCAGGAGCCACCAATGGTGACCTGGGGAGGGGGGACAGGGACCTGGGGACAAGGGACAGGGACCCACAGGCATAGATTGAGGCCACGGGGGGCCCCATACAAGGAAGAAGGTTCTGACATGGAGGGCTGAAGGCAGGGAGGCTCCTATATATGTGTGTGGTGTGCTGTGTGGATTGTGTGGTGTGTTGTGTTGTGTATGTTGTGTGTTGTGTGTGGTTTTGTGTGCGGTGTATGTGTGTAACCCTTGGAAAACCTGCACTGTCCCTGTCCATTCATGTGGGCACAGACCTGAGACCAGCCCACTCCATGGTGCCCGAGGACGAAGGCCACCTTACCTCTCTCTGGGCAGTGGCTTGGGCTCGGGACGAATGGCAGCCATGGACAGAGGCGCCTGCTGGGGCAGGGACGAGCAGAGGCTCAGATCCAGCGAGCCTGCCTTCCTGTGCAGTGGCTCCATGCCCACTGCTCCCTGCATCTCGCTCTCTACGGGGCAGGACCCCGCCCTGCTGTGGGCGGACAGGGCGCACACCTCGGGCCCCATGGTGCCCTGGAGCGAGGCACCCACTGCCCCCTGGGGGTCATGGACTGGAGAGATGGACGGCGGGGAGCGAGACTTCCTCTTGGTGGATGCCCCAGCCAGCAGCTTCAGCAGCCCACTCTTCTTCTCTTTCTAGAGAGAAGCAAAATTGAAATCAAATGGGTTAATGTTTCTAAATGCTTGTTAACAGGGCAAGAGTGTATAATCCTATTTGGAAACTTTAAACACAATCTCATAAAGCTGGTTAGAGGAAGAAAACAAAGCTAAGATAGAAAGCTTTTCCAGCCCTTGTGTTCCCTCCTTTCCCCAAACCTGGCACAAGTGTCCAGAACACACAGGAGGCCTGGGGGCAGGCTGGGAGGTGCCCTTCCTGGGAGAGGGTGCTGTGGGGCCATTCCCTACGATGAGCCCCTAGTCATCGCAGGACCCCGGCCCAGCCTGGCAGCTTCACTCGCAGCACCGGAGGAACCAGCAGACAGCTTCTCCTCATAGGGGCTGATCATTCTACATTAAGCTTCCTGAGATTAGCTTCCCAAAGGCTAGCAGCCAAAGTTCACGCATCTTGGGCCCAGTTTCACTTGGGGGGCACTGTGTGCAAGCTTTCCTCTGCAGAGCACGGGGGTCACCCAGGACATCTGTAGTGTGTGTGGGTGCATGTGTGTGCATGTGCACACGCTCATTGCATACATTCCCTGGGGGAGTCACCTGCAGGTCAGGGAGGAGTGCTTGTCCCTGAGTTGACATCAACCTCTCACACCTTGAGCTCCCTCAATGGAAATGTCCTGATAAAACCTCTTCCCTAGCAGGTGGCTTACTTCCTTTAAGAGAAAGAACTGTTATGGGATGTGACAACATACAGGCCATGCTTCCTCACATACAGAGGCACCTGGGGATATGGTGTAAACCGGTGGCAGTGCACAAAGTCTTAAACTATAGTCTGGATTGGCGATGGCCACCAAAGGTTCTGCTGTGGTCACAGGGCTCAGGGCCCTGTGGCAGCGGACAGGAGATTCCCTCTCCTGCTTTCCTCACCTGCAAGGTTAGAAGCTACTGGCAGGGGGTGGGAAGGGTTAGTGGTGCTGAAATCTTAAAATGCACATATCTAGGGATGTGCATATCCTTAATGCTAATTCAAAAACACTTTAGTATGAACAAGTCCAGATGTTTTTCCTACGCCTAGCACTGATTGATAGAAAGAATGGTCCCATGTGTCCTAAATGCTGCCCACAATGCGGAAAGCTGGCCCAGGGGATGTGGGTGACACAGCTGGCACAACCCTGCCTGCTGACGGCCCAGCTAGTCTCTCGCATCCATGAGGAAGAGCTTGTGAAACACTTAGGCGAGCACCAGCAATTTGGCCACCAGGGGGCGCCATGCAGCTGGCTCAGAGGTGCCTGCGTCCCCTAAGCAGCTAGGGCTCCTCGGGAGGACAGTCTCCCCCTGAAACTGTGAAGGGGGCACACGGGACATGGGAGCACATTGTGCGGGCGCGCAGGCTGGCGTCTGATGGCCCCCCTCAGGTGCTCTGGAGGGGTGAGCCTGCCCACTGGATCCGGGGCGCCAAGCTCACCAGGATAGACACCCAAATGTGCCGGGTCACGTGTCAAACAGATGCTATCAGCGGTCACACTGTGGTTACTAGTCAAATGGGATCGCGAGGCTGAACCCTCCGAGCCTTACGCAGTGCGGCCACGCGGGGTGGCTGCAGCCCCTGGGGGTGCCGATCTTGGGGGCTCTCTTGGGCTGGGCCACCCTGAAAGGCCACAGGGGAGGGACGGGCCAGCCTTGGCCCCAGGCCGTGTGGGTTTCCCAGAGCAGAGGGCGAAGCCGGGACCGTCAGCTGGCCGCCCTGTGTGAGTGGCTGGGCAGCGCGGGCGCTGGAGCAGACACAGTCCCTGGAGGTCGTGAGGCCAGGTGTCCCATTAGCCACTGAGTCGGGCGCACATGCCAGAGGCACCTGCACGGAGGATGCCGGCCAGTGTCTTGGCGACAGGGGCTCCATCTGGGGGAGGGCTTCTACACATGCTGTGGGACAGGCACTGGCTGCACAGCCACGTGTCTCACCGGCTTCAGGGCCAGTGTCTAAGGCCTCTTTAGCACATGAAATAGAGATGGAAGGAGATAGAAAGAGAACTTGCCCAAGGCAGGCGGGACTCTGCCTCTTAGAAGGTCAGAGGTGGAACTGCAGCCTTTCCTACGAACTCAAAGCAGATTGGAAAGGAGAGAAGTCACTGGAGCCAGCTGTCACTGCCGTCAGCCGGAGTCCTGGCCTGCTCCCCACCCCTTCACCACCTGCTCGCCTTTCTGCCACGCGCTCCCTCACCAGCCTTCCATGCGCCTCCCCTCTTCCCCCAAGACTGGCCAGGTTGCTTTCCATTCCCACGAGCTCCCCGCTGGAACTTAAGCGTTGGGAGTGGGGTCCTGCTTATTCTGTTCATTGCTGTCTCCCAGTGTCCAGCATGGCGCCCAGGACACAGAGGAATTCGGTGCGTGTTTGCTGAGTGAAGTGAGCTGGGACTGTGTGAGCACTCTTGGGGTCCCGTGCAGGGCTCCCTCTGCCTCCTTCGAAGGGAACAGATTCAATCAACAAGCGCTTGCTTGCAAGGTGCCGCCATGGGACAGAAACCCTGGTGCCCTGAGGCCACTGGGCACATTTGCAGTGACACCAGCCTCGCTGGGAGTTTGGAAAGAGGTACACAAGGTGATGGATAACTTTCCTGTCTTCTCCATGATAAATGTGACTGATCATTTTCTTAGTTTGACCTTGGCAAATGGGGACATCATGACTGGAAAACCCGCTCCACATCTGCCATCAAGAAAGGACTCTGCTACCGTGGTCAGTGCTATGCTCAAACTGCTGTGGACCTGTGGTGCCAGAATACTGCAGACATCCCACCCTGGCCCCAGGGGACACAGGCAACAAGAAGCTGGGGGGCCTCTGAGGTGGTGGGAACAGGCCCACGGGTCAAGGTTGGGGACAACACCATGGGACACAGAGAGGCTTTAGGGGGTGCGGTCAGGGTCCATAGGAGAGATGGATTTGCTGGCACTACTCCTGGGGACTTTCCTCAGCCCCATGAAATGCAGAGAACAGTGGCCCCATTACGTTTTGGGGGTCACTCTTTTCTGACACAGATTTTCAGGGAGTCTCTGCTGACCTGCCCAGCATTCCCATCAGCGTTCTGCTGTCTGCCCCTGAGGCTTACGTCTTCCTCTCCTGAGGATGGGTCCCTGTCTACCCCAGAGACCCTTTGAAGGCCAACGTCCAGTCATTTCAGCCTTGCTGGGGGGCCTGAGCCAGTGGGCCTGTTGGGACAGAAGGGCCCCTGGCTCTCAGGTGTAGCTGTGGGTGGTGGGGTGGGTGGGAATCTGCAGAGAAAGCAGTTCCAGAGCTCACGCATTCCCGCTGGGACAGCCTTTTGGATGTGAAGCCCCACCACAGCTGACCCACCAGTGCTTCCCCAGCATCGTCTGCGCTCTGAGGCAGGCGGGGGCTTAGGGGCCCCGGGGAGGGAGGCCTGGCGCTGCCGGTGAATGCCTGGCCGGGCCGCCGTGACAGATGCGAGTGCTTTCCAAACTGTGACACACTTGTTTGTGTTGTTGTTATGATGTGTTTGGACATTATTAAGGTTTTGCAAAATACCCAGGACCTAGTTAGCTCCCAAAACGTCTTTGTGAAGTAATAAAATCAACTTCACCTCTACAAGGCAGGTGCTCACCCTCAACACTTGCCTGCGCTTGGGATAACCCATGGTCAACACGGGGGCCCTTAGCACCCCAACTTTGGGTACAAAACCAATGAAGTTCAATAAAATGTAAATCTGGGCCACCCCTCAAAGATTTTGATTCAGCAGGTCTGAAATGGGGACAAAAAAAGGGGGTCTGGTCCAAAAGCCAGGAATGATCTGTTAGAGGCTGGTGGTCACCCCTGCTGCCTGGTGAGGGACGTCAGAGGACCACGGAGCATGACGGGGCAGGGGCAGGACCAGCCTCCTGGGACGTGATGAGGAAGGAAGCCAGGGCCGCTGAGCCCCTCCTGCCTGCCCAGCCTGGGGCCCGGGCGGGTAGATAGTACCGCTGTGGGGGGCTGGGTGCCCTGAAGGACTGACCATCCGGCCGGCTGCCTGGGAGGCCACCCTCCCGGCAGTGCTCTGTGTGGCCCAGGCTCCTGTCTGAGCGAACGAGGCAGGTCATGTCCCAGGAGTCAGGACAGTCTCAAGGGACGAGACCATTCCAGCAGCTCTGGTCCTCGGGACGCACACCGAGATCTGAATGCCTCTCTGGGCAGAGCGCTAGAAGAGTGTCATGTCAGGGAAGTAAGAGCATGTGCAGTACATTGAGAAAGAATTATGTGTGTGCGCACACACACACTCACACTTATGTATACACACACCCTGAAATAGTCAGAACCTACTTAAAAAGAATCGTCTGGAAATCTAATAATAGAAAAGAGCTATTGTGTTCATTCACCGTAGGAAAACTGTGAAACATGTTACAAATAATAAAATAAGAGTTTTTCTGTTACGATTAAGATAGGGGCTTCCCTAGGAGCCTTAATTGTCTCATAGAACATTAATGTAAAAACTTGGCAAAAGGAAAAAGAAATTTAAAAGTTAAATTAAGAACTGTTGCCAGTTAAAAGTCAATCAGAAATTGTGGAAATTTGTCTCTGAAATTAAAAGGACTCAAAGGTAACAGAATTTGATTGTTAAAATGTGGCATTAAATCTTTCAGGGATAAATTCATTTCACTAACATGAAGTAAGCCTGTAAGTGTGGCTTGTAAGGGCCACGTTTGCCTCCCTCACTAACCCATACTGCAGGGGGCGGCCATGGCATCATTTCTCTCAAACCGGTTTACCTTCTTAATTCTTTTTTGTTTAGGGTAGTATTTAAAACCGTTGGTCAGACACACCCTGAACTCTGGGCTAGGTATGGTGGGCAGCACACAGACAGGCGCTTCATTTGCAAGACTCAGCCTGGGGGCCTGTGTTGGAGGCAGAGGCCGTGGGGAGGAGCAGGCCGGCAGAGGGACGGATCTGAGGAGGCAGGGTCCACAGGACATGGTACTGAGGAGCCTGAGTGGGTGATGGTGATGGTGACAGTCCCTTAGAGGGAAGATAACACAGCTCCTGACAGCTGGAGACAGGAGCTGTGCCCGCATGGCTGCGGCAGACTCTGGCTGACACAACATGGAACAGGGAAGGAAGCAAACTGAGCTTAGCAAGATGGTCCAATAATTTTCAGAGGCCACATCAACCAGTAGGCAGTCAGGAAAATCACATGGGGAACTCACTGGCCTACAGGGAAGCAGAGCCCCCAGGAGGGGCTGCGGTGCTCAGGCCTTCAGCCGTGCGCTTCGGGAGGTGCCCAGGGCTGTGGTCGGAGACCGGATGGATCCACAGGAACAGGAACGGGGCATGAGAAGTGCTGCTGGGGCTTCAAGGCACCTTGAGAGATTCTGATTAGAAGCCAAGGGACACTATCTTTTCAGGTGTGTCCCTATCTTTCCAGGTATAGCTTCCAGGCAGTAAATTATACTTGGAAGCATTTTGATTGGAATTTTATTTGGAAAGTTTCCTATTGGAGATGGGAAGACAGTAACTAAAAGCTATGCCCTGTTGAAATTTTGATGTGAAAGGTACATCTCTGGTTATGCCTCTAACAGTTACCTAGGAGGGGAGAAGGGCTTCCAGTGACATAAATATGCATTTTCCAGGAAGAGTACAGGATAGAAGATTTATAATAAATAAAGAGGAAGACATTAACAAGCTGACTCAAGGAGACAGAAGGTTTAGCATTTTGCTATTGGCTATTTTAAACATTAAAACACATCTTCACAATATCGCCCTCTTGAAAGATAACAAGATGCATCCATGGAAACAATGGAGGGAAGCAGCACACGGTGGCCTGAGCGCACTTTCCCCGGCTTCTGTTTGGCTGGGAGGTGCCTGCGGGGCGCTGCTCCTCTCGCTCCTCCGAGCTCGGGGCCTGCCTGCCTGGGGCTCTGGCCTGGGCGCTCCGCAAGGGAGCGGGATGAACAGAATGGGGGCCGCAGGTGCCGGGGCCCCGTCCTTGTGATCACAGCTCTTCACCAGGCTCAGAAACGGGGGGGGGGGGGGGGCCCGGGGGGGCTGGTCTGGCAAGTGGTTTGGGTGACCAGCCAAGTCCACCGCGGTGGAAAGAGCTCTGAAGTGGAAGATACTGTCTCCCCACAGAAGCATTCAACCACATCCTGACAGTCTCCAGACAGATGGAGGTGGCCCGACGTCATCTGTTAGTTGGCTGATCTTGACCAGTTACCGAAATGCTCTTAGGTTCAGTTTCCTCCTGTGTAAAAAAGACTAATGATTTTATATATAGAGCTAACTATACTGGAAGCTATTTCTTGGGAGCTCACTATGAATCAGGCCCTGTTCTACGTCATGTACATACATTAGCTCAAGGCTCTTAAAACAACCCCGCAGAAAAACTGGAGTCTCTGAGATGCGACATAACAGACTTAGGAAAGCGGCACGACCTGAATCTGGACCCAAGACTCAATTCAAGACTTTAAGGACAGCACCCATGACAAGCGTGGGACCCGTCCAGCGTTCCCAAGCAGCGGGCTCCCCGGTAGCGCACTGTGCAGACCTCCATTTGTTCGGGTCACTCGTGCTGGCACACAGGTATTTACATAGGCTAGTGATAATGTGACGGCAACTAGAACTTAGGCGCAGAGAGAGGTGAGCCATGTCAGCTGGCCCCTTGGCGCTCCGGCCCTGACTCTCCTAGGCTCTGCATGGCCCACGGAGAAGTTCCCCTCTCTCAGCTTCTGGACACTGGGCTCTGGCTTCTTCCTTCCTTTCTGAATACCTGTTGGATTCTCCCTGCCAGCACTTGGCCCCAGGTGCAGACATTCCTAGACTCTATCCCGCCTTTGCTTGCCTGAAGATTTGACTCAGGACTGGCCACCCCATTCTTCCTCTGGGGAGGAAGCATCTCCTGAGCCCCAACATCTCATATGAGATCTGGGTCTGTCACCTGCAACTTCATCTAGACATTCTTTTAAGACAGAACCCACATAAATAAAGACATCAAAAGACACCCAAAGCTCTCAGTGGGAGGACTGAGAAGCACCCCCCAACTCAGCCCCAGTGAGAGGGAGGCAGGAGCAATGGGGTCCCCAGTCTCTGTGCCCAGGCAAGTGGCCAGGTGAGCCAGGGACCCAAGCGGCAGAGAAGGCAGGGAGTGAGGCCAAGGTGGGGCTGGGAGCCCGAGCTCCCCACATGATCTGCTGCCCAGCACCCGGGCCTTGTACGCCAGTGTCCCTCCTCCTCCCCAAGGGCAGCTGCCGAAGGCCCCCGTGCTGCTCGGGTCTGCGGGGCACACCTAAGTGGAGCCTCAGCTTCCCTGGGCTTGCACGTGACGGCACTCAGCCTCTTTCATTTGCAGGCGGGTTCTCCCCAGAGGCCCTGCTCTCACCGGCCTCCTTCTCTGTCATATAGGCAGCAGGGCTCCAGTCCCACCCCCCTATTTTACAGGAGGGAAGAAAGCTAGGCAAACGAGCACAGAGAGCACTAGCCCCATGCCTGGTATTTCCTCCTCCATGTCTGTTTTAATATATCTGCCTCGGTCAGCTCAGGCCACCATAACAAGGTACCACGGGCCAGGGACTTAAACAACAGTTATGTGTCCTTATAGTCTGGAGGCTGGGAGGCCATCAGGGCGCGGGCAGGACCCCAGTCTTGGCTAGGGTTCTTTGCCTGGCTACAGATGGCCGCCTTCTCGCTATGTCGTCCCATGGCCTCACTGCATGCATATGGGAAGACCCTATGACCTCAACCTCTCCCCTCTTCTTATAAGGCCACTCATCCCAGCACGGGGCCCCGCCATCATGACCTCATCTAACAATTATCTCTCAAAAGCCTCATCTCCAAACACCATCCTACTGGAGGCTGCAGCTTTGAGTTGGGGGGGACACTAACATTCACTCCACAATATTCTGCCCTTACCCCACCCTCCAAATTCATGTCCCTCTCACATGAAAAATACATGCATCCCATCCCAGCAGCCCTGAAAGTCTTACCTTGTTCCAGTGTTGACTGTAAAGTCTAAAGGCCAAAGTCTCGTCTAAATATCCAAATCAGATGCTGGTAAGACTTGGGGTCTGCTTCACTCTGAGGCCGATTCCTCTCCAGCTGTGAACCCATCCAGCCAAATGAGGTTGTGCTTCCAAAATATAGTGATGGGACATGTGCAGGACGGACATTCCCATTCCAAAGGGGAGGCAGGGAGAGGGAGGGATGTCGGCCCAAGCAAGTCTGGAACATAGCCCGGTAAGCCCACTAGATCCCAAAGTCAGAGCATGAGCCTCTTTGGCTGTGGATATCCCCCGGCAAGGGTCAGTCACCTGCGGACGCCCAGGCGGGCCTGCTTATCTCTGAGTTGCCTTGGGGCCCCCTTTCCTTGAAGGACGTTGCTGTGGAGCCGAGCTGCTCTGTGGTGCAGCCCTGCAGAAGCCAAGAAGTCCTACAGCCAGCCTTCCCTCCAGCCTGCTTGTTCTGACCCCCTAGTTCCAGCTGCCATTCACATGGCTGGTATAATTGCATTTCTCTTCCTGGCCTTGCTGGGATGGCTGCATACGTCCATGAGGCCCACAGAGATCTCGCGGCTCTTCATCCAAACTCTTTCCATTCTCTTCAGAACATTTCCTCATACTTGCCATATGCGGAGGCTGAGAATTTTCCCAATAGCCAAGTTCCGGTTCGTTTTTGGTTAATAATTCCTTCTTCAATTCGTTTCTTTCCTCTTGCATCTACTGAAAGCCTCCAGGAGAAACCAGCCCCTCCTGCTTGCTTAGAAATCTCCCTGGCTAGATATCCAGTCTCACTGCCCTCAAGTTCTACCTTCCACAAAACACTAGAACACAGTTCAGGAAATTCTTCTCCACTTTATAGCAAGGATTGCCTTTCTTTCCCATAATGTGCTGCTCGTTTCCATCTGAATCCCCACCGCAATATTCCTTAACATCAGTATTTCTAGCAGCGCTCTGTGCACCATTGTTTACATGCCCTCCAAGAAGCTGGACGCATTCTCCGCAGCTCAGCTCTTTTCCTTCTGAACCATCACCACAGTCACCCTTAATGTTCATATTGAGCGGACACCTCAAAACTCTCCCAGCCTCTACCCATTGCCTGGTTCCAAAGCTGCTCCCACATTTGCAGGTATTAATAACAGCAGAACCCCCCTTCAGGGTCCCCAAACCTGTACTAGTCTGTTGGGGCTGCTAAGAGGACACCCCAGGGACTGGGAAGCTTGAACAGCAGAGGCTCACTTCCTCACAGTTCTGAAGGTGGGAAGTCATAGGCCAGACCTCCAGAGCAGCCGGGTCTTGGTAAGGACCCTCTCCTGGCTCAGAGACAGCCTTCCCTGGCGTGCCTGCATGGCCTCAGCTGTGCGCTGTGCACAGAGATGCTCTGCCCCTAACAGGGGCGCCCACCCACCCCTAATTATTCCCGAGGCCCCAGCTCACACTGGGGGCTGAGGCTTCAGCTTTTGAATTTTTGAGGGACATGAACATTCCCTGCTGTTCCCTCATTTACTGATGAGAAAATTTAAGGTCAGAGCAGTGAGATGGGCACAGCTGGGCTCAGGTCTCCAGGCGTGGATCCCAGGCTCTCTCTCCTACGGCAGCTGGTGAGCAAGTGAGGGCTCCTTCTTCCTTTGTTACCTGAGTGGCCAGAGGCCTCGGGCTTGGCCCTCCTGCCCCTAATCCACCCGGCACAGCAGGGCCCGGCTGAAATTCTGAAGGCATTGTGGTGTTTACCGAGGCTGCCCCCTTACCCATGTTCCTTCAGACTTGTAGACAGCTTTCTGCGTGCCTCCCACCTGACCCAGGGGTCACTAGATGTTTAGCGAGGGTCACGGGAGTTTCTCCCGGTAACCGGCCCCTGCTGCCATGGGTCCCAGCCCGAGATCTGCTTCAGGCTGTCTGGGCGGGGCCACTGCCAGGTCCTCTCCCCTCACGCTCTTCCCCTCGGCCCCACAGGCTGTCAGAGGGCTTCCCAAGGGGGCTGCGGGGAACCCTGGATCCCAGGCCCAGCCTGCCAGAGTCCAAAAAGGGGACAACCGGGGTCAGGCCTGGTGGCCTGTCACAGCCACACGTCAACTTGTGCCACTGGGTGCGCGACACTGTGACACACCCAGCCTGCAAGGCCAGCATCAGGAGCCCTGGGTGGGGGTCACAGAGGCCACAGCAGGGCAGCCCTGAGTAAGGGAGGCACAGCTCGGCCTGGCTCAGGAGATGCGGTCGAGGCTTGGTGGGTGTGCCCTGGAAATGACCTGCTGACGGTGCTGGGGGCTCCTTCTGACCCCAGCTAAGGCTCTGGAAGATGAAGGGGAGCAGGCAAAGAGCAGGAAGTGGCTGCCCGTGAGCTGTACCAGCTTCCACCACCACCAGCCGTGTGCCCTTGAACGTGTGATTTAACTGGCCTTGGGCCTCAGTTTCCACAGCACCTGGGATAGAGAGTTGTGGGGGTCAAATGAGGTGACGTGCGCCGGATGCCTGGGGCCCAGGAGGTGCCACGTCTGCCGCTGTCACCACCACCCTCCTTCTCAGTATGGTCACAAAACAGACGTTGTGGCCACGGAGGTCTTGACATGATGCCTCCTTGCTGCAGGGACAAGTCCTGGCACGAGTGGTGCTCAGGTCCCAGCCAAGGGCGAGGCTCTAGGACGTCACCTTCTAAAGCCACAGTCCTCACAGGCAGCAGCAAGGCCACCCTTCCCACCGGGCTGGCCAGGGAGGCACGTCACTGCACTGAGCTGCAGGGGCCTGTCAGCCCAGGGCAGGAACTGAATTCTCTGAACTGTTTCCAGGGCTCGGGCTTGTTAGGTGCTCAAATGAGGAGGCCCTCAGAGACGGCAAGTCCAGGGGTCTCAACCGGTGGTCTGCAGATGGTTTCAGGGGTCTGTGAGATTCTGGAATTGCAAACTGGGAGCAGGTTTGAAAGCTGCCCATGCCCCCTCCCTGATATTAAGAAACTGATGGTTTATTCAGTTGGAAGATGAGGAGACAAAGGGCGTTGGGTGCAGGCACAGACCAGCAGCAGCTTGGACTGGGCTGCAGAGTCTGGTGGTTGCACCCAGGGCCCCAGCCCCGGCTTTCTCTGCCCATGACGTTAGCAGGAGCTGCAAAGCAAGCCTCTTCAGGAATAACGGACACAACAGGATTTACTTCTGTATTTAACTAAAAACCACTGACCTGGAGGGAGGTGTAGACAGGCAATGCTCTGCCTGCACTCAGGGACAGGGCACAGAGCTAAGCAGGGGCCTGGAGTCCCATGGCACAACACTGCCCTCCCACTGGCCCCCCATGCACAGCAACTCGGGTGCACCTCTCATTAATTGATAGGAGCCCTGCCCTCCCTGAGTGCAGGAGACTTGTGATGGCTTCCTTGTGATGTGGAGCACAGTGAAAATGCCACTGGTGATGCCTGGGCATGAAGATGCCATGTGCTCCCCCTCGGAACCCAGCCACCATGCTGGGAGGAAGCCAGCACCTGCCCAGACCCAGTGGCCATGGGGAGGCCACCTGCTGCCCTCATCAGGCAGCCAACTAAGGACGCAGCCAACTGCAGTATCAACCACCAAACATGTGAGCAAGTAGACAGCTGTGGCCCCAGCCACATACCATCCCCACAGCCATCCACTCGCTGGGGCCACGACACGCTGGGGCACAGACCGTCTCTGGGCATCCCCTGCCCAAGGTCCTGACCACAGAGTATGAGCAGAACATGAGCATGACAAAGGGATTGATGTTTTCAGCTGCTGAATTTTAGGGTGATTGGTTAGCAGAACAAGGAACAAGAGGAACGAACAGGTTTCCCTCTGACTGCACGAGAGACGCCCCATCCGACCACGTGCCGCACCTGCACAGTGGGAGCGAGGCACTGCTGTCCCGACTGCACAGAGCTTACGTGAGCGCCACACACTGTAGTTTTGATAAGTGTGGGATGGAAAAATAAGAGCACCTCCCAACAGGCTTCTTTGGAAAAGTTTACAGAAGTATTGGGACCCTGTGATTGAAGGCAAAGCAGGATCCAAATAATAGATGAGAAAAATTCTGAGGAGAAATGCCAAGAACTGAGCCTCCGTATATCTTTCCTGGAAACATGAAGATTTGATAAGCAAACGCAGTCACACTGAACAGCAGGATCCTAGAAACCAAGGTGACGCTCACACTGGAGGGCGCTCAGAAGCTAGGAGGTCCTGACCTGGTGTTAGGGCACAACTGGAAATTGAGAGAGAAGGGTTTTACCTGGAGGGTGCATTTTCAGACAACCCAGGAATCCAAACCATGCAAGTTCGCGTGTAACAACTGAGAAAGAGAGAAGGAATGAAAAATACAGCTAAGGCCTCGGACATGAAACTTAACAAGGCCATTAGGGCAAAGAGGGCATTTCACGTCCTCACCTGAGACCTGGCCCTCAACAAGGCAGCTCATTTCCTCCTTGGGAGGCCCTTTCATGGCTGTTGGGATAGGACGCACAGAGGACCTTGTCCCCAGGGTCCCTCTCAGCCTTGTAATCATTTAGATAATGTTTCATTCCCAGGGTGGGGGGTGAGGCAGAGCATGCAGGGACCCTGAAGGAGGTTCTGTGGGGCTGTGACCTGTCACTTCCCTCCCTCATCTCCTGCCCTCGGGTGGGGGCAGCTCCCTCCGCCCCGCCACGTGGCTGGGACAACTCTCTGCTCTCCTTCTGAGGGCGTCAGGGTCTGCTCAGGGACCCCAGGGACCATGGCTTCAGGGAGCGAGCGATGTGCCGCTGACCTCACGTGGCCCGCTGTTTGCTCCTGGACAGCAGAGCCTGTGGCCTCTGGGTGTGATGGCTGTGCCTCTGTGGGGAAGCAGGGAGCAATCTCTCTCCTCTGGGTTGGTTCCTAACAGCCACCATGTAATGTGAGGTTTATGCCACCAGGGAACCTGCTTGGGGGAAAGGATGTAAGTCTCCAGGATTCCCAGTTCCCAAAGGCCTGTGGTCATTCAGGGTCAGTCTCGTCCATCAGAGCCCAAGGGCACTCGAGAAGCTGTGAGGAAGATCAGTGCCCCCCAGTCCTTGACACCACAGCCCTGAGCTTGACCCAAAGTTCAGATATGTTGTGTTAGATCTCATTGTATGAACTGCTGAAGTCTGAGATGCTCTGAGTAACAGGACCTTACCTTTGGGTTATGCCACAAAGTCAAAGACTCACACACATGATCTCATTTGATCTTCACCCAGATTCCCAGCCCTTCATGCCTGCACCCTTGCCATCCCCTAAGAAGGTCACCCTCTAGGATGTTAGCAGGGCTGGTGGGAGCGAGGCTGATCTGGTGGATTCAGTCAGAACAGCTGGGATGGAGGGAAGGTACCAGGACAGTGTTGAACCTTTACTATGCCAAGGAGCTAAAATTTTTTTAATTTAATTTTATTTTGGTAAGAATACTTATCAAATTCTTAAGTGTACAGTTCAGTACTATCAACTATGGGTGCAATAGGGTACATCAGATCTCTGGAATTAATTCACCTTGCTCAACTGAAACTTTTATCAATGGGAAAGATGAGTAAAATGTACCCTCACCACACACCATTCCTGGCCTCCAGGCCCTCTGTAAACTCTCCCAATTTTTTGCTCCTTTTACCTCCCCAGCAACGGGCCATAGGGCACAAACCCCATTGATCTGTCCTGTGTCCAACAGCAAACCCTGATGGCGCCCCTAGGCACCCACATTTTCTGAATGTGATGACAACTGGCCCTCGATCAGTGGCCTGGTGCCCAGGGTGCAGCTGTGCCCATGCCAAAAGGGTGCTCCACCCAAAGGCTTCCGAGAGGCTTGGACGCAGCCTGGAGACCAGGCCAGACCTCTCAGGCACTCTCTTACTTGCAGGCAAGAAGCCATCCTTCCTGGGCAAACAATCCCAGAGCTGAGGCAGAGTTAGCTGGATCTAATAGTGTTAAACAAGGGAGGATTAAAATGCCAAGGCTTCAATTCTTCATAAATCCTTCTGGACTCAGCACCTGAGAAGTCGCAGCAACGTGTGACCCTGTTCCCTGGCTTCCTCATCCCAATGCCCTCACCTTTTCACTGAAGCAGGAAGGCTCTTAGCCCAGTAGAATTTACAGCATAACATTAATTTCTTTACAATTGCTTCAAAGGAGATTAGTCCAAAAAGCAGATGGGCAGAGATAAGAAACTGGAGCAACCCTGCCTGCTCCAGGGTGTCTAGGGAGTTTAGCTTTGTCCTGTCAGGGTAACTTTGCCTCATATTTGGATTTCCAAACAGCCTCTGGCTTGCTTCCTATAGAACAAATATGGTGTTACCACAAATTATTAGATTAAGTGAATGGCATTCGGGTGTAATCTATGTAAAACCTGGCATCCTTCTGAAAGATTAAACACAAGAACAATTAAACACTTTATTTGCTCAGGTGCACCAAGCCTATGTGCTTTCTGACTTTTCAAAAACAAAACAGATGGACGCATTCACGTGACCCAGAGAGGTGCAGCAGGTTGGACGTTCCACCAGGAGGAGCAGCAGGCTTGTCAGTGGGATGCAGGATTCCTGGGACTCGGTTAGGAGTCGAAGCCACCATTCCCATTAGCGCTCACGACGGGCTGGGAGCGGGCCAGTCGCTAGCAGGTGGTCCTGCAAGCGCTGCAGGGTATTTGAATTTTCTCCCTGTATCTGTGTGCTTCTGAAGACAGACTCTTCAGGAATTGTGAGGTGTACGCCCAGCCTGGGGACCTGCTCAGAGGTGCAGGTGAGGCAGGGCCAGGAGTAACCACACCTTGGCCTGCAGCACTGCCAGGCAGAAGGGCCCTGATCTGGGTACTGGTCTGTGTCCAGTCATAAACTGGCAGCTGCTCCTAGCTTTCTCTAAGGAGCCACCATCCTGAGGTCATGTGTGGTTGTTACCATGTCACGGCGATCAGAAAAGGATGGAAATCTGGAAGAGGCTGGGGGTCAGGATGCAGGCGGTCTCAGGGCTGCAGGCCCACCCGTCCAGGTGAGCACTGCGCTCTTTCCTCAACTACCAAACTGACCATGGAGGACACGTCACAGCCCCAGACCCATCTGCAGGTGCTGTCCGTGAGCTTCGCCCTTCTGGAGAGTTGCCAGGCATCGCCTTCACCTGGGAGGATGCTCTTAGCAAAGGCAAATTTGGGAAAAGCTTTGCCAGAGGTGCTCTGTGCAGAAGGGCAGATCCGGCACCGTGGATTATAGGTTAGTTTACCTTCTGTGACTTATTCTTGGCCCTGTTTTCTATCAGGGATGTGGAGGTCAAGGTGGAAGGAAGGCCCTGAGACCTGCCCCACCACACGTCCTGGAGCAGGTGACACAGGGGCAGCTCTTCCCCAGAAGTGCTCCCAGCACCACAAAGTGGGGAAAGGCTTTGGGGAAGACCCTGGAGCACGGGCCGTTCCTGCGAGGGGTTTTGTTCTTACCCCACCTCAGGCAACAGAAGTGATTACTTATAATCAGGGAAGAGGAATGAAATGCCAGGACCCTCTACTTGCTGTGAGTTTCTCTCCATTTAGTAAAGACATCTCTGCAAAGCCTGTCTCTGCAGCTGATGGAGCTGCAGCCCTGAAGCCTCCCCCTCCAGCTCTTCTCCTACACATCTGCAAGCACACCCCTGGGCGGGGCCCTGCCTCTGGGTCTCACGGCACCCATAGTGGTGCATTCAGGTCCCTCCTCCCTGAGCCGCCTTGAGCGGCTCAGGCTGAGCTCTGAGCCAGGGCTCACCACACAGGTGGCGCTCCACAAGTATTTTGCTGTCCATGGATGAAAAATGAGTGACCCAAGAGCAACACGCTGAAGGTGGGCACATCTCCCCACTGCTGCAATAAGGAAAGGGCGAACTCTGGGGACCATGGATTGATACAGTGCTTCAGGCATTTCTTGTTGAGATCCAGCCAAGCTCTGGAAAAGCAGACTTACAGATGGTGTGAGTCAGTGGGAGCCTGTAGAAACACAGCTCCTCTCCTCGGAGCTGGGGAGGGCTCTGCAGATCACCTTTCGACTCCCTCCTTCATTGAGGAGGAAAGGGGTCATCCCACAGGAAGCTCATTTCTTTCTGCAGTAAGGTCCTTGGGCTTTCTGATGGGAGGACGCCTTAGCCTGTAAGACACGGCCCTTCCACGCTGGAGGAGATCAGGAGACTCCTCATGGGTGAGAGCTAACCAGAAGAGAGCAGTGGTGCCTGCCCATGACTAGGAAGGGCTTAGTTATAATCACCACCTAAAATTGGATTTCCTGATATTAAAATGGTCAATATTAAGTAACTCACCTAGCAGGATGATTCACACATCTGCTCACAGGTTCATTTTGCTGCTTACACTTCAGAAACCCCCCGAGAACCCTGTTGTGCAAACTCAGATGCTCCACAGAAGCATGGCTGAAGTTGTCTACAGTCACAGTGTACAAGCTCCTGGCCCCAAACTTCACACGTGATCAACTGTGGAGGCCATCTGGACTTGCTGCCAAGTAGTCGCAGTTCCCTCCTGGTCTGATCCCTTAGTCTCCTGGGCAAGAGGCAAATAAGACCACCAGCCAGTAGATTTAATGCCTTGAGTTTTACATGCTTCTAACAGCCCAGGAGGGTACGAGTGGGAAGGAAGTGCCAGGATCACAGCCTTAGAGGGTCAGCAAACCTCATCATGAGAAACAGCCCTGAGTTCTGCTTCTCTGTTACTTAGTGAGGTAATGGTTGGTTCACGCTGCCTTCCAGGCACACCAGAACATTTTCCTTCCTGGCCCCTTTGGGATGGGTGGGGCCACGCATCTAGTTTTGAGCAATGAGTCGTGGAAAAATTTGTAACAAATGTAACATATGCCACTTCTGGGATGAACTATTTAACTGTTCGCAGGGGACCTGCCAAGGGTCTGTTCCCTCTGCCAACAGCCAGCAATGGTGGAGGATCTGTTAGCCTGAGTCTGAGAATGGGGAACTGGATTAGTGACTATAGCCAGATGGCAAATGACACGAGGTTTGCATGAGAAATAAACCGTTGTTTCAGATGCTCACATTTTGGGTTTGTTCCGTCATGTGGTAGATACAAAGACAGCCTGTATAATAGTCAGATCAAAGCAGAGGCAGTTTCTGAAATAGATACTTTACATGCCCACCAGCAGTGGGTAAGAGTTCTCTACCTAATCCCCTAATTACTCAGCCTCTCTCTCCCCCCTCCACTGAATAGGGACACACACACACATACAGGAGTAAGTTTTTACGTAAAAATAAGCACAAGTCTTGTAGAGAAAATTCTGGTCTTATCTTCACCACAAACAGCTTTCTCATCTGTCTTCTGCTCCGTTTCCCATCATCAAGATGATGTAACCGTGTGTGTCATTTGCATCCTATTCCACAACCAAAGCAGCCCATCCTGCGTCCTGCCGCCCCCATGTCTTCCCGAGACCCTCACGCACTGGTCCTGCCTGCCTTCCTCAGGGCGCCCTCTGATTCTTATGAGGGAAGACGACTCTGTCACTCTAGTTCAGAGCCACTAAACGTTAGGCTCACCTTTCCATTGAGGATCCAGACTCCCCGTGAAGTCTCTCTGCACAGCCGGCTGACCTCTTGTCCCCCTCTCCTACCACTGTGGTGGCCACTGACCTTGTTTTGGCCACACTGGTCTTCTGACCTTCAAATGTGCCAAGCTTGGTCTCCTCAGCGCCCCGGCTCCTGCCGCCCCCTGCCTGGAGCACATGTGTCACTGTTGCATGACAACCTCATTTCTCCATTTAGGCCTCTAAAGCACCACACCCTTCCCTACTGCTCTGCTTGATTTTCTTCATTCCACCTAATATTTGTTAATTCTTTGTATGCTTATCTTTCCTGCACTATAATGTAGCTGCAGAAGGGCAGGGACCATACCTGTCTTTCTCCACTGGGTCCCAAGGCTCAGTACTCACCAAACAGTTCTGGGATCAATAAATGCCCAGGGCACTGGGAGCCCCACTGTGTGAGGAGTATTCCATGATCTGTGTTTGTTTAATCTAGATTTTAAAAGCCTTTAAAAGCGGGAAGCTTCAGCACACATCTATCAGAAAGACATGTAGCCGGCACGGAAGCAGTAA